>JACVBY030000369.1:166158-443626 GCA_017589505.3 Metroxylon sagu | reverse complement strand
TGGCCGCAACGTGGGCGCCACCTATGGACCTGGCTCAAGCGGCGGCGGTAACATCGGTGCCATCTATGGATATGACCGGGGCGCGGGAGACGGGCGACAAGGTGACGGATGTCTAAAATGGTTAAAGGCCTTGTTTGCCAGGTGACTGGCGGACAAGGCAACGTTGGCAAATCTACCACCAATGACATCCATCATGCACCCGTTATATATATATCATGCAAAGCCAATGCTATTAAGCCTCGTTTTAATTTACAGTCTGTATGAAGAAGGGGAAGGGGCCCTTAGGTAGCATCTGAAGTCGCCATCCTGTATACCAGATGATTTCTCCTAATAGAGTGCCTTCACACGATGAACTAGGCCCTTACAATAATTATGTTATGGCCCTTTTTATTGAGCAATAAAAATATATATAAAATACCGGCATATATTGAAGATATAAGCACAGTGATTAAGCTATTGATGGCTGCTCCATTTCGTTTGCTCAAAATCCGGCCGGCGGGCGGTCAGCCAGTGCAAATGAATGCAGCGTCATGTCCAATCTCGTACTCATATCATCCCACTACCTTCATGCATGCGCGTGCGAATATTTTTTTTTCTTTTCTTTATCTTTCATATATATATATATAATCAGTCCTTACTTAAATTGTTGAAAAAAATTATATAGCATACTTTATGCATTCAAAATCTAATTATTTTATCGGCGAAATCAGTTGAATAAATGATATTTAAATAAACAAAACGATTCTAAGGTGTCATGTCTTAGTTCACGCACTAGCAACGCATCTCCTGTCAGCATCGATCCCCATTTTACAAGCCTTCCCCCCATCAAGATCTAGCCAAGGATGGAACCCTACAGCAGGAAGCAAAGGAATATAAATATCTTGTCAGTTCGTATAAATTTTTTTCATGAGAGAATCGAAACATTCTAGCAGCTATCCGACGACAAGAACAAGTTATTGCTGCTCGACATATACCACTTCCAGTTCCGCCTTCCTCTCGGCAGACGTGGAAAGGAGATAAGCATCCTATTCTCGTCTCGTTAAAGATGGATCGCTAGAATCAGATTCCACGACAACAAAAAGAGATAAGCATCTTGCTTTCATCTCATTAAAGATTTATCCGAAGAATAAGGTTGCGCGACCTGTGTTCTTCCTCTGCATACACTAGGCTAGAGGAGATGATGCTGAATTTTTTTTTTTTTTTTTTTTGTCACCTAAAAAAAAAAAAAAGAAAACAGTTGCAATATGCTGTAAGTTTTCTTCAATACATTTATATTATCAGAAAAGAATTAAAAACCTCACACCTCCCTCACCTGGTCATTGTTTTTGCACTTCGATCGACAAAACCATAGGCAATAAATTTTATGCACTGCCCTTCTCACCCGAATTCCCTGGCCTGCTTGCGTCCTTGCCCATGATTCTCTTGATCACATATAAATAGCGTCGCCTCCACCATTCGATGGATGGCGAAAACCATATTTTGAATGGTTTCTTCCACGAAAATTGAGGTTTAAGAGACTTCAAGATAATTACCTATATTATTACACATTTGTTGCGCATGGAGTACTTTAAAATTCTGCACTGACAAGCACTTAGGACATATATTATTAGGCACTCCTCCACCTTGGCATTTGTGATCGTCCGCTGAGCCCCTTGAACTCGTACTGCAAATTCGTTTTTGCTGCTGCGCTGAGCAAATGCAAAATTTTCGGCCCAGGCAACCTCTCATGGAAAAAGATCACACTCGAAGTCGACTCATTAGAATGGCTTTTATTGATGAAACGTACGCCAGGTTGGTCAACTAATTGGGAAAATCTGAAATCGATAACACATAGGATTTGTGTGAAATCGTCTCCTCATTTACGCTGATTAAGCCTTACTTGACTCAGGTGCCTTACTTGACTCAGGTTGGTCAAGTCTAGACATCAGAACCGAATCATTTGAAATGAAATAGATCAGCTCTTGATTGTTTCTCATCTCAGATGTGAACATGCTTTGCAGCCGCCGTCAAGTACGCATAAAATGCACAAACCTGGCCCCAACATACCATCTATGGCGGTGGAGGGGGAACCTTTTACGTCGTGCATCAAAGGGCACCCATGGCGTTGCTTTTCTTTTCTCTCTTCATTTTACCCCCCAGCCTTCGAATATTTTTTTTTTGCATTGACTTCGCTGTCACTAGTGGCGTTCGACATCATCAGACCTTAGATTAGAAAGCTTGATTCGCAAATTCTACCACCAAGCGTCGATAAATTAACCAGGCCAGCCCGGAAGCAATTTCATAGCGATCTCTCGGAGACGGAAATCTCACTCCAACTCAAGAAAACATAATTTTAAAAAAAAAAAAAAAAATGGTATATATAGCTCGTCATCCTTCTCGTTCATCCCTATCTGCCAGTCTTCACGGAGTGAATTGTTCCTTATCCTCTCTAATTTGTTTCGTCGAGCAGGGGAACCGGCACGGCAGCACGGTGGGCGGCGTCTACGAAGTCGGCAGCCAAGGTGGCGACGGCAGCATTCGTAGCACGTACGTGTGGGACGAGGAAGGCAGCGGCATCTGCAGATCTGGCGCTAGAGGAGGGGGCGGCAATGTCGGCGCCATCTACGGACCGGGCAGTGGTGGCGGCGGCAACGTTGGTGCCATCTATGGACCCGGCGTGAGAGGCAGAGGCAGCACGGAGAGACTCTACGGAGCCGGTGAGGGGAGGAACAGCGATGCCGTCTCCGTATATGGACACGACGCGGGAGAGGGCAGCGACTACAGAGGCGGCAGGAGCCTTCGTGGCAATATTGGAGCCATATTCGCACCCGGTGCGTGGAGCACTGGCGGCAACATTGATGAAATATTCCTACCCAGGCAGCCGCGGCGCCGTCGGCTGAGATGGCGGGTGAGGTGATCGGAGGCCAGGAGGTATAACCATGGCCATTTGGTCAGTCAGGTGGACTGGAGTACTTAATTTAGTCATCAATCAGGTATGTTCCATGTATATTGACCATCACTCGACTGCCTTGTCGCGCGTGCCGATGCCGTATTTTACCTCGATTGCCTGAATTAAACAAAGGTATTCTAATCCTGTTTCCTCCTACTTTTCTGCCCTTGATTTTTCTTTTTTTCTTTCTTTCTTTTTTTTTTTTTTTTTTTTTTTTGGTGCCCTTTGTTTTGTGTGGGCTGGAGGCAGATCGATCAGTGCAAACTTTGTGAATATGGCAGCAGAGACAAACAGGATTAAGATCCAACCGTGCCTTTTATTCATCCATCCTCATGATTATTATTCTCCCTTGGTTGATCCAAAGCCGCCTCGGGTTCGGATGGATTTTCTTTAATCTTCTTCCAGAGGCACTGGAGTCTTTTAAAAAAAGTGATCTCATTATGCTGTTTTACAGCTTCTTGTCAGGTTCTCTGAATCTCTTTAAGGCCTAACTAAGCTTTCATTGTTTTCATCTCCAAAAAAAAAACAAAGAGGATATACTTTCAATCTGAGACTTTAAACTAATTCATCTTTTAAATAGTTTCTTCCAAATCATCTCCAAAGCACTAGCTCTCAAGCTAGCTTTGTTTCTTCTCACATTGATAGAAAATTCTCAAATAGCTTTCATCAAAGGTCAATCTATCAATAAAAATTCTTGAGCAACTCATGAGATGATTAGTCACCATAGAAAATTCAAAGCGCAAGGAGTGATGTGCAAAATAGATTTCATGAAAGCTTTTGATCCTGTCAATTAGGGCCTTCTTCTTTTTCTTCTCATATCTAGAGGCTTTTCTAGTAAGTGGATCGGTTGAATTCGGATCATGCTATATCTCTCAGATTGCTCCCTCATAAATGGCAAGCTGGGCTGCTAGATTAAATGCAAAAAGGGGATTTGCCAAGAGAACCCTCTCTCTATCTCCATTTCTATTCATTTTAATGACTGATGTCTTCTCAAGTCTTCTTATAAGAGCTTCAAGATAAGGTCTCATTAAGGGGATTCGAACTCATCCCTACTTCAAATGCACCTTCAGTCTTCACTTTATGAATGATATTCTCATTTTCTGTGCTATAAAGAACTCAACCTCAGCGTCCCTGAAGGCCATCTTATTGGGTTTTAAAGGTGTGGTAGGCCTAAAGGTAAATTTTCACAAAAGTTTCATGATAAGCCTTAATTCTTCAAGCTCAAATGAGCAAAGTTTTACTTTTTCTGTAAATTGCAAAAGAAGTAACCTTTCTTTTACTTGTCTTGGTCTTTCTTTTAGAAATTGCAAGCTTCTTAAGCAATATTGACTATTTCTTACTGAAAGAATATAAGCTTGATTAGCTTTTTGGAAGAAAAGTTTATAATCTATTAGTGGAAGATTAACTTTAATCAATTTGGTGCTCTCTGCTTTTATTATTTTATATCTATTTATAAAATTTTCAAAATAAATTTGTGCTAGAATTGATCAATTAAGAAGAGCTTTTTTGGGAAAAGGGAAAGATAGCATCCAAGGCTTCAATTGGCTAGCGAATGGGGAGGCGATGTGTAAATCTAAGAAAGAAGGGGATTTTGATATTAAGAATTTGTACACATTCAATAAAGCTTTATTTACAAAATGGGCATGAAAATTGAATCCCCCAGACCTGATCGAGCCTTTGACAAGGTCATAAATCAAGCCTATTAATCCAAGAAGAGATTTGGGATTAGATCTCAAAAGAAATCCTTTTTATACTTCTCGAATTGGAAAGGCATAAATTAGCATCTCAGCAGGTTTTAAAACTGTACCTCTTTTATTCTGGGGGATAGAGAAACTATTAGATTTTTAGAAGATCTTTGGACTGAAAGCACTCCTTAATGTTATCTTTTTCTAGACTTATTTAGTAGCAATATTAAAGCTAATACCCCTGTTTCATCCTTCGAGAATCGAAGGTGGAACAAATGATCCATCAAACTATTTAGCCCTTACCTTGGACACAACAATCTTAGTTCAGGGACTTAGAGAAAATTCTAGCATTAGTGAGGCCTTTAGGGACGACGGACCGTCCAGTTTGGAGACCACCTAGACATGGGGCGTACTCCATTAACTCTTATAAATATCTAAATTGGGGAGGTATGTCTTGACCATACTACAAGATTATTTGGAAAGCAGTTGTACTTAAGAATATCAAAATCTTTACTTGACTGGCTCTTCAGAATAGGCTTCAAATAGGAAAAAAGTTTGCTAGAAAGGGATGGTCAGTGAACTCTAAATGCCCAATCTATAATGCTCCCTTTGAAATAGTTTCTCATCTAATCTTATCCTGCCCATTCTCCTTAAGCTTCTGGTCACTGATTTCTGACCAACTTTAGATCTCTTCTAAGCCCCGAATTCTACATCTCTTGTGAATGGCTTCGAAAAAAAGGTCCATTCTTATATCTTGAAGATTGGTGCGGGATCTAGTTTTTTCCTACTGCTAGCACTTATAAAGAAAAAGAAACTTCAAAATTTTCTCTTACAAGTTATCTTCTTTCTCAGTTATAGCTAGGAAAATATGTTTTACCTTTGAGTTTTGAGAATGTATTTCAAGTAGAAGGGTAATCATAACCTCTGCTACTCTAAAATCATTGCTCATCTTCTCTTAAAGCACTTTTACTGTGCATCCTCCCCTCCATCTTTTAAACAATTTCTCTCAATAAAATTGGAGAAATTACTCCCCTTCTGCAATAAAAAAAAAAATTCCCACTATGCCATAAATTTATCCATGTGGTACTTTAAAATTTTGATTTGGAGATCATTATTAATGAAGTGAGGAAAGAATTTATATTATTTAGTCTTCAATATAACCTACCACTGGAATTTCCTTGCTAGCGCACTCTCCATCCTCTACCAAGCCTTATGATCTCTTAAGATCGAGGCCTTCGATATCCTTGCCATACATTTCAATAGCTCTACAATATTATTGTTTCTTCCTTCCCTCTAGCCTTCTCTATTTTCTACCACTCATTATGGCTACTTCCATATCAATGTCATGGTCATAAAGTATCATAGGCTCTATTTGAGATAACTATTGGGAGGGACACCATAACCTTAAACCATCATATGGATAAACTTTAGGTCCCATGAAAATGTAAGTTTCTACTACATAAGGGACCTCAACATCACTTAGGATTACCAAATAGAAATACATGCAAAAAGCAACAACAAGTCTTATAGTCTTTCATTGTCTTTTATTGAAAAACATTGAGAGTCAAAATAGTTTTAGAAGTATCCTAGCCTAACTCTCTTTATGTAACCTCACTCACCCCTTCATGTATTGAACATTATGATAATTAATTTTATTACTGGATTTGAAAATTTATCACATCTTTTTAATGGTATGGGCATGCTATCAAAGCGATAATAACAAAGAGATCAAAGTATCTAAGCTCTTCTTTTGAGCCCTTTTAAGAGAGTTACATTGAAGGTAAAAAATATAAAAAATATTTAGTCTATCGAATTTGAGTCTTAATTACCACATAAGAAATTGAAATTTAAAGTTCAAGAAAAAAGAAAAGAAAATCTAACAACAATTAATTTTTTGTGTGAATCTGATATTCATTTGGCTAGGAAATAATCATCACCTCTAGATTCCATTTGGATTAATATTATCTTATCAGTTATCATCAGATTGTTGGGTATCCTTTGACGTTCTCTTGCAAGCATTGCTATTTGGCTGATCAAACCCACAATTTTAAGAAGGTTTGGCCAAAATTCTAATGATAGTTAATCATTTGGGTGGGCCTCGGACTAGTAATCAGAAATCTATCCCATGATCGGCCTTTGTTACTCACTATTTGATGCAAAATTCTAAACCTATGATTATGTTTGGACCTGAAAATCAGCTCATTAAGGAGAGAAGAGAGAATATACCAAACTTTAGTTATCAACTAATCTTCAAAACCTTATCTAGATAATTTTAAGAATTTATTAAAAGGATCATGCAATTGGGCACGAAATTTTTCTTCTCCTGAAAAGTATAGTATGTTGTTAGCACTTATATATATCATGAAAATTTAAAAGTTTAGGCATATTTCTTTTCTAAAGCTTATCTTAAGCATACACGTTTAATTATGTAAGACATTTTTTGTATTAATAAAAGAATAAAAAATTGACTAGTAGAAATATTGACTTGAGATGAAACTACCTTCACTGGGTAACTAACACCCTCTAACTAAATGTATCAGAAATTCAAAAGATAATTCCTAACCAATATGTACTATAGCTAATTATATTATGTGAGATGATATTAAAGAAAAATTATTCAAAATATGAAGAAGGATCATATTAGAAATGTGAAGACTTATGGAATAAAAGGCATAAGAAGTAAATTTCAAAAAAAAATAAAAATTTATAACATACACTTAACGACTACTCTATTGTCTATAGTTTCTACCAATTATCTAGTGTTACATATTTAACATTGTTTTCATGCGTTTTCGTCATTCCACAAAGTCAAGATGCATCAACCTCTCATGTTTGTTCTCTTAGGAAATTGTTGATAGTATGAAAAACACGTTCCTTAGCAACTACATCGCAAGCTTCCATCTTCTTCATCATATACTAAAAAATTACATATTTTATTATCCATAAGAGATAATGTAGGTTAGCATTGCTTCAAAAGTGTTGCCATAACCAAATTATTATTTAGCTATGTACAAAAAATGTTGTCTTTGAAGATCTACTCTCTTAATATGTTTAGTTTAAACTAAAAAGTTAGTATAGGTAATGAGTTGGATTGGGCAGTGATCCTTCTATCTGCAAAAGAAGCTAGAAGTTCAAACCTTCTGCAATCTCTAGTTGACTAAAGAAAATTTTTTATGATACTGTTATCAAGGTAATAATGATTGAATAGTTAATCTAGTATAATTTATGTTTATTATCAAATTTAGCTAGGGATGGATGGTTTTAAAGAAAGAAAGGATATCTAGAGATCGGTAACCTCAAATTTTTTTTTTTGAAAGAAAGGTCATGCGGTTGACTACAGGAAATTCCTATAAGAAATGAGGTTGTAAAGAATTTATTTGTTAATATTATTATTTGAGGTATATCCAAATCCACTTTTATCCATGATAACCTTCATTGGTGCATTATAGTGTTTTAACAAGTAAGAATGTTATACATATTATTGAACATAATCTCTATAGATGAAAGTGCAAATAGGATTCCTATAGTTAGAAATGTTAAGTTTTCATTTCAAAAAAAGTTCAAATTTTAAAAAGGATTTTTTACTTGTTTCCATTTTAAAAGATTAACACTTTTTTTAGTAAACCTTATCCATTCATTTTATGATTAGCATCTTGATTTGGTGCTAATATTCATATTTATTTTAATCACTCTTTATTCTCTATCTTTTAGGAATCAAGTGAAAAAGTAGAATATTTTGAG
Source organism: Metroxylon sagu (assembly GCA_017589505.3). NCBI lineage: Eukaryota > Viridiplantae > Streptophyta > Magnoliopsida > Arecales > Arecaceae > Metroxylon > Metroxylon sagu. The sequence continues at coordinate 435,271 of JACVBY030000369.1, read as the reverse complement.
AATGATTTAACAATATAAATGCTAAGACAAGATCGATTGAACCAAAAGATGTCATCCAGAAATATCCTTCTCCTTTATAAAATACTACATATTCCTAACATTAGAATAGGTCAGATCAATAGATCTCTTCTTGTATTTAGAGGATATAAAATTATCTTAAAATCTAAAGAAGTTATAATTACTCATAATAACAAGTTTGTAGGAAATGACTTCATATCTGAGAGCCTTTTCAAACCAAGGATAAATCTCAAAAATATAAATAAAAATCCTTCTTTCTCTTAAATGATGAGTTTTCTAATATCTAGTATAGTAGTTTAGGTCATGTAAATTTGGATCAAATTTATCACATGACTAATCTAAATTTAATCTCTAAAGTAAATCTTGATAAAAAGTTTAAGTATGAAATTTGTATCAAAGCTAAGAGTACTCGTAAACTATTTAAATTAGTTCATAAGAGTTCAAATCTTCTTGACCCTATTCATAGCAATTTTACTCTACTAAATCACCAACTCGAGGAGGTCATTGTTCCCTTGTAATGTTTACAGATGACCTAGAATTATTACACATATCCATTAAAACTAAGTATGAAATTTAGATAGCTTTAAGATTTTTAAGCCTAAAGTAGAAAACCAAATAGGAAAAAAAAAAAAAATCCTATAAAGACTTAAATCTAATCGAAGTGAAGAAATATTTCAAATTAGATGATCTTATTTTATCAAGAGCATAGGGTAACTTCTTATTCCCCAAAGTTTAATGACATAGTAGAACAAAAAATCTAAATCCTAATGGACATAGTTAACTCAATATTAAGCTATTCAAGTGTATTCAAGAACTTATGATGAAAAGCACTATTAGTATCTTATTATATCCTAAATAAGGTACCTTTTAGGGATGGTACCAAGATACCTTTTGAATTTTTAGAAGGTAAAAATTTAAGGATAGATTACCTCAAAATATGGGGATGTCTAATTAGGGCAGGAAAGATGGAACCAAAAAAGAAGAAGACAAGTTTCAAAATAGTAAATATAATCTTTTAGGGTATTCCCTGATAGTGACACACAAAAAAACTCTAATGATAAATTCTAAAATAAGTGACATATTTAATCACACTTTTATTGTGGTCATAGATTCTACTTTAAAAATATATTTTCTTTTAGAAACTATCCTTAGTCAAATCTCTTTCAAACCATCCTCTATCCTTATTGATTCAGAGCCTCAGTGAATCAAAAAAAAGGAAGAGATCTAAATCTGACCATAGACCCTTTGAACTTAGAAGAAGCACATAGGTAAGGAAAAAGAAAGGATATTAGCAAAGGATTCTTTACTTTTTGTTAAAGGCAAACCCTCCGTCTATGTTAAGGTGATGCCATTACCTAATGCCTCTTCCTAGAAGGAAATCATCAACTCTAAATTCAACTCAGTCATCTAAAACCAAACTTGGATCCTAACCAACCTTTCTTAATGTAGGAAACCTAATATATTGTAATTAAATGGGTATTTAAAAAGAAATTTAGACTTCATGAAACAATAGAAAATATAAGGCGAAATTAGTAGATAAGAGCTAAAACTAAAAGAAGGGCTTAAACTATTTTGATACCTATTTACTTATAGTCAAATTTACAACTTTTAAAACCCTTCTTATTATTACTTCTATCTATCAACTAAACAGTTGTCAAATGAACATGAATATTGCATTCTAAGTAGAAATTTTGAAGAAAAAATATATATGGAACAATTTGAAGGCTTTGTTATAAAGTGACAAGAAAATGGAGCATGTAAACATATTAAGTTCTTATATAGTATAAAATAAGCACCAAAACAATAAGATGAGAAATTTGATAAAAGTGTCATATCCTTTAATTTCATCATTAATGATTATGATAAATGTATCTATTTCAAAGTCATCAGTAATTATTGTATGATTTTTTGCTTGTGCATTGGTAACATTCTAATCTTTGAAACATCATTTAATATCATGACTAAAATAAAATCCTTTCTACCTAATAAATTTAACATGAAAGATCTACGTAAGGTTGATATAATTTTAGTGATGAATTTGATCAAATTTACTTTCCCATTCTATTGAAAAAATGATTCAAAAATTTTGATGCTCTGATAGAAAGCCAATTTTTATTCCTTTTGATCTTAGTACCCACCTTAAAAGAACTTAAGATAACTTATTGATCAATTAAAATACTCTCAAATTATTAGATCTCTTCTATATATGGAAAATAGAACAAGATACGATATTATCGATACTAAAAGAGATAAAGTATATATACCTGGAATCTAAATCAATCACATTGGACTATAAAATTAGTATTCTGATATCTTAATGGAACCTTAATCTCTTTCTTCTTTATACTAGATATCTTAAGGTAATTAAGGGTTACAATAATACAAACTGGATAGCTAATTATCTATATTTTAAATTAACCATCAATTAACTATTTCTTCTTAGCATTGCTAATTGCTTAAAGATCTTTCAAGCAAACTATTATATCTTAGAGCACCATAAAGGTTGAATTGATTGCTTTAGATACCACTTATATATAAGTAGAGTAAATTAAAAATCTTATATTAGAGCTATCTTTGATACCAAAGATCATTTTTAGTTATATCAATCTATTATAATAATAATGCTATATTGGAACTGATGGATTAAAAAAGTACTCATAAAAAGGTGAACAAGCATATCCAATTTTATTATGAATATATAAGATAGCACTCATAAGGCCATATTGGAACCGACGGATTAAAAGAGTACTCATAAAAAGGTAAACCAATATATCTAGTTTTATTATAAATATATAAGATAGCACACAAAGGAATGATATAATTTTCTAGAATATGTCAGGTTATCCAAAAAAAAAAGCAAATCAAATAAAGAAAGGTTAATCTAGAAATGAAGTTCTAGAATCATAAAGAAAAATGGGATTTAAATCCATTATTAGGATCCCATTAGTGGATACTCAACCTCAATCATATAAATGGGGTAAGGTTTATCTAGAAATAAAGTTCTGAAAATCTTACAAAAAAATGAGGCTTAAATCCATTATTAGGATCCCATTAGTGGATACTCAACCTCAATCATATAAATAGGGTTCAAAGTAGTATAATCAAAACTAACTGAGTGATTATATTAAAGCATAAAATTTAAAAAATATCTCCTTCTATCCCTATGATGAGTGCTCTTACTAGTGTCAAAGTAAACTAAAAGATTAAATTATTCTCTAATGAGTTTGAAGTCTGCTAGGTATTAGGTCATTAATGCTCTTAGAGAACTCACTTATATAAGAATTGTAGTTAAGGTTGTGACTAGGTATTCAAGCTAATCCTAACAAGCTTTCATGAAAAATCAAGGTACGAAGATAAAGCCTATAATAAGCATTGACACATAATCCAATGAATCTTATATCGTATGTGTGATTTATAAAATTCTAAGACAAGTTTGTGTCACTTGACGGTATCACTTTTCTAAGCAAGCCCTCACCCCTCCATTTGCTTTCATAGAGTTTTTGAGGGCTTTTTCATCATCTTGCATGTAATGGTAAAAAGCATAGGTTTAAACAGCATGGCACTAGCTTGACTCGTCCAAATTTGCCTTAATTTGAAGTTATTGTTTGAACGGATCTTCTTATCCTCAATAGACAGTCAAGATTGGAGCACGAAGCGAAAGGTGATGCGATAAGGTTGAGGTTAAGAAACTTGTGTTGGAGATTTAATTAGAAAACATAAAATCAAAATTGATTCTATAGCATAGCATAGAGGGGCCTTTTTATTGAGGCACTTCTAGAACCATTATAGTGACACCTCTTTTGCAAAAGGATGGATGCTTGTCACATATCTTCTCTTTTAGTTCTCAATCGATCAAGGAGATAGAAGAACTTGCTAGAGTTGGTTGAATGAAGTCCAATTAGGCCTAGGATCTTGCTTGATATACAGATATGCTAGTTTAAGAAGAAGATCCAGTTAAACCATTCGATTTGACTGATCTCACTCTCTAAAATTGAACATGTGATCAAGTCAAAATTGAGATATATTTTTGTTATGTCATGAATGAGATCTTAATTATATTTGATTCATACTTCTTTTACCTTCTATTCTTAATTATATTTGATTCATACTTCTTTTACCTTCTATTCTTAATTATATTTGATTCATACTTCTTTTACCTTCTATTCTTATGGTAAGAAAGTAAAATATATTTATCAATTCTTTCTAATAGCACTACTATTATATTTTTATTAAAATTAATAATACTATATTATTAAGAAAAAAATTATTATTATTATATATATATATATATATATATATATATATATATATTGACCAAGATAAGTTATACTCGATGTAACTTTAGAAAAGTTAATTTTAATTTTTAGAGTTTATATTAATAATATAAATTATTAGATGCTATCTATTATGTTTAAACTGCTTCAGCTTTTCTTTTAAATAGCATAGTGATAGGATTCCCTAATTTTTGAAGATCTTTTCAAATCTATAAGATTCTCTTGATTCGAAGGATTTAGCTATTAAGGGAAACTCCTAATCATACACAATGATTTATTTTTCTCAATTATGCATTAGTTCCATTAGAATGTTTCTTTTACAATTTGTATTTAACTTTTCTTAAATAATTAGGGTTTCATCTTATAGATATGTAATGGCCCTTTTGGCTTAGTATGGTAAAATAATATTATTGATTTATTTTCTTTGAAGGCTCAATCCCCTCGAAGTAGTTATCAGGAGACCTGACCCCCTCGAAGCAGTTATCTGGAGGCGTAATCCCTTGAAATGATCACAGTTATCCCAAATTTCTTATTATATTTATAATTACGATTGGAGTTCACAACAGTTGATATCAGAGCTTAGTATCGATAATTTAGTACTCTTTTATCTTTCACCTTTTTTTTTTCTATTTCTTCCATCTACAAAATCCTAGTATTCAAAAAAAAACCTTATTTTTTGTTTTTTTTAAAAAAGAGAACCTTATCTTTCACCGGCTCTTCTCTTCCAGCCACCCATCGCATCGGCCTCTTCCCTTCCCCCGCCCTCGCCGCTACCTCTCAAATTTTTTTTATCGGCTCCTCTCTTTCCATCACCCACCGCGTCGGCCTCTTCCCTCCCCGTGCCCTCATCGCTGCCTTCTTTAGCGCCCAACCGCCAGTGGAGGCCTAGCCCCTATCCCTTCCCTCTTTCCTTCTATTGTTTCCCAAATTGAGCCCCTATCCCTGGCCAACTTCTAGGCCAGAACCCACCATAACTCCCACCGTCGCCGACCTTGTAGCTGCTTGTTCTCTTTTCCTAGTCCACCGCTGTTTGCCGCTTTTGTCTCCTCCTCTGCTTCTCCCTTTCCTCCTCTCTCCACAGCCTTTTCTTTTCTACCACTGCCAACGAGCGTAGCATCGTCGCAGCCATCGACCTTGACCCTTTTTCCCTGTTCCCCCCTTGATGTCACAGAAGCCGAGCCATTGACGACACTCTCCTCTTTCTCTCCGAAGATCAAAAGGTTACAATAGCTTCTTTTCACCTTGAAAAAGAAGTACTACAGTGGTATCAATGGATGGAGAAAGCTCGATGTAAGGTTTCATGGAAGGAATTCATAGTAGGGCTTCGCATTCGTTTTGGCCTAAGTGTTTATGAAGATTTTACTGGGAAGCTCACCAAGTTACGACATACAGCTACACTACGTGAGTATCAATCTTGTTTTAAGCGACTCGCTAACTGTATTACAGGATTGACTGAAGAGTTTTTTGTGAGCTACTTCGTAAGTGGATTAAAAGAAAAAATCAAGCATGATATTCGAATGTTTTAACCAATCAATATGATCGAGGCTATTGGATTGGAAAGACTCAAGGAAGAACAACTGTTTGGTTTACGCAAGCCCAAGGTGAGCCAACCTGTAGTATCAACTCTAGTTCCTACTGAAGACTCCATATCTCTTTCTGTTCTAATCAAAAGATTAACATCAGAAGAAGCAAAGGAAAAAAAAGAAAAAAGGTTGTGTTACAATTGTGATGAAAAATTTAAACCAGGTCACCGTTGCAAAACTAAGCAACTATTTCTTATTGATGATAATTGGTTCAATGATATACCAAAAATAGAGTCGAACAAATACTATGAGAAGCAGTTGAACAATTTATCCCTAAAAATTTTTATGCATGCTATTACGGGTAACTCGTCTCCTCAGACAATGAAAGTAAAGGTAGAATTAAAGAAGTAGCCCATTACTATTCTCATTGACCTAGGCAGCACTCACAATTTTATTCATTCAGAGCTAATCAAGCATCTTAATATTCAATGGTCAAACAACAAATTTGGAGATGTCATGATAATAGATGGTGCTCGGATACAAGTCTAAGGTACATTTTGAAATCTCCCTATATTTATACAAGATCTCAAGTTCACATCGGATTTTCATGTTACCTCTTAAAGGGTTTGATGTGGTTCTTGGGGCACATTGGCTTCGCCCTCTAGGACCGATATTATGGGATTTCTCTAAACTTCTCATACAATTTAAGATTCAAGAGCAAAAATATACGTCGGAAGGGTTTAAAAATCCATCGATGGAGACTTCCAGTAGCCATGTTGTGGAAAAAATGGAAGCTAAAAGAGACTCTGCAATATACTCGTATTCAAGTGAGTTAGCATTTCATAAATTAAGTTATCAGAATCAGTCAAATAGTTTTTGTGCTATATTATATGGATGCTCTGCTTATACCTCTTCATTAAAGCCAAAAATAAGTTCTAGACCTGACAAACGTGTGATCACACCTCAACACCTTCGAGTTTCAGAGACTAAACACAAGCAGCTGATTTTTGATAGTTTTAAAGTTGAATTTTACTAATAGCTTTTTATTTACTCTATAACCTTGATGATAAGATTGATTTTAAGGGGATGAAATGATAGGATTCCTTAATTTTTAAAATTTCTTTTTAAATCTATAAGATTCTTTTGATTTGAATAATCTAATTATTAAAGAAAACTTATGATCATATGATTTATTTTCTTAATTACGCACTACTTCTATTAGAAGATTTTTTTTATAATTTATATTTAATTTTTTTAAAATAATTAAAATTTTATTTTATAAATATATAATAATTTTTTTTAATTTAATATAATAAAATAATATTATTAGTTTGTTTTGTTTTGTTTTTTTTTATTTTTTTTTTTTGAAGGTCCGATCTCTACAGTTATTTTAAATTTTTTATTATATTTATGTTGGGGTTGGGTTCGCAACGCATGATGAGGGAGCATCATCCTGTGACGGGAGGGAGAAGGGGATTAGAGGAAAAATCTCCATGATATTTTATGGTGATACATAGTAACGGAGTCTCCGTCAGGCTCCGCCACCCGCTTTTTATTGGCTCATTCCACTCGCCCGTTCGCTCCGAGCGATCCGAATCTCCACATCTCCCTCTTTGATCAGTGGATTAAAAGCGACGCATATGATTAAGAAACCAATAATTAGATTATCTTTTGCTGAGTTTATGCTACCCCTCGTGTCATTAGCAGCGAAAGTGGATTTGTGTTTGGTTGGAGGCGGGCCGTACCCATTGCCCTTCTCTAATTCTCCCTCCCTCCCTCCCTCCCTCCCCCTGTGATTCTTAGCTTTTGATTACATGGCGGCGAGAGAGAGAGAACTTCTCGGCTTCTTTTCTCGGGAGACTCTCCTCCTATTCGCGGAGTGATCGGCTCCGAAAGCCTAGGGCTTGTTTCCATTCCGGCGAGCGATCGAGGAAGACATAATGGGAGATTGCGGAGAGGGAATTGGAGGGATTTGAGGCATTAAAAGATTGATCTTGGTTCTCTTTTTCTTCTAATTCGTAATTCAAGGATTTCTTTCTATCTTTCTTTCTTTCTTTCTTTTTGGAGAAGAGGGAGAGAGAGAGAGAGAGAGAGAGAGAGAGGGGTGGCATGATGTCGACGGGGGTGAATCTGGTGATGACGGTGATCGGATTCACGGTGAGCACCATGTTCATAGTGTTCGTGTGCACAAGGCTCATCTGCGCCAGAATCCAGCTGAGGGCCTCCAGGAGAGCATTCCCCACGGCTTCGAGATCCGATCTCAGCATCGTGAGTTCTCTCGCCTCCTGGTTCCCTTTTCGCCGTTTGTTCGGTTGTTTGGTCTGCTGAGAGAGTACTAGTTAGTTTCCTTTCGGTCACTGTTGAGGGTTACGATGTTTGGTTATAATTGTCAGGTGTCCCCTTCTTTCTGTCGAGGGACAAAGATGGATCTTTTCCGTACAAAACTACTTTCGGCTGCGATTTTTGTACCTATTCTTCTAATGCTAACTTCTAAGCACCTTTCTTTGATTCTGCTGGTGCGAACTAAAAGCTAGAAGAATCCTTGAAGAACGATTCTGTTTCCAATCAGAAGGAGGCGAGAGAACTTACTAAAATAGAAGTTTAGTAAATCATAGTTGAATCTACTTCCAGTAAAGAAACAGTTGCTTAATTTATCCGAGCGTAGTGTTAAGTTTGGAGCTGCGACATGCTGAAATTCTGTGTATTGCCATGAATAAGTTTACTTTCTTAATACTTATGATGCTTCTAGATTTTGATCTCTGTGCTTTGTGCACTTATTGATCTTTTTTTTTTCTGCTGAATTTTCTCCTGAAACAGCTGGAACGTGGTCTCCATGGATTGGAGCCAGTGGTAGTAGCAAGCTTTCCAACAAAGAAGTTTGGTGATCAGTACTTTTCATCCGGACAGGACACCCAGTAAGTTTCTCAAGTACTCTAGTCCAGTTATGTTGTTGTTCTTTTATATCATTCTTTCCCCTTTGACTCATTAGCTAAAAGTGAGAATCGAGCTGCTGGCTCTGGATAACTGACAAAGATTGCTGATTGTGTTTTTCTTTGTAACTGTTTTCTTCACATAAATGCCTGTTTATACAACAACAACAAAGCCTTAATTACAAACTAGTTGGGATTAGCCTATTAGATTCATGTTCACAGGGTCTGATTCTAGTTTTATACTGGCCATCAATGTACTGCAACCCTTCTTCTTTATTTAGGCTTAGAACCGACCATGTATAAAAGAAACTGATACATAGACAGAGTTACATGAATGCCTGTTTATACCTGTTTTAAATGAGTATTAGGTTTATTTTCCCTTGTCCTTGATCAAATAGAGATTCAAGCTTATATGAAAACACAAAGTAAAAATTTAAGCTTACTGTATTTCAAAATCTGTTATTTTAATCGAATAATCACACTATGCTACCTGGAAAATGAAATGCTCAAAACAGTGTTAATCAATTCTTTTTCGCTTCCTCTTCAACCGGTTCTACTCTTGAACAGCTTATTTATCATGTGTGGTGTGGCATAGATCCATCTTAAGAGATTGTCATGTAGCTGTCAGTTAAAACTTCTTTCACTTTCAGCAATATGACACCCTATGCATGTCTTCAATTATATTTGAGGTATCCCTATTGATAATCTATGTCCATCTTAATTGGGGTTGAAGATGGTTCAGATATGATATCGGTGTGTCTATAACCATATCCATTTTTTGTTTGGTGAATATGGATGTGAATACAAATATCAGTCGGCCATCAATTCATATCTAGGTTTGTTCGAGATATAAATATGGATATAAATCAGATAGTTAAACTTTATAACTACTAAATTGAAGATATTGCTAAGTGAAAGTAAATCTAGTCAATACCATATTAATATGTTCACTTATTCTCTTTATAAGTTCATGAGTGCTATATAATTTTAAATAGGATTGCAAATAAAATCGGATATTTGGATATGGATTGGATAATTATGATATGAAAATGGATCCAAACATATATTATCGGATTCATGTTTAGCCCTATCATCTTTTGGTATAGAGAAACAAGGCATTGATATTATCTTTTCCAAAAATAATGTTTTGTTGGATTCTCACCATCAAGGTTTTAAATCTTGTGGCATGTGAGTGTCTTGGTTTCTCTACGTTACATGGTACCTTGTTATCTTATCCCATCTCAATGGTTGTCTTGTTAAGTACCCTTCTTCTCTCTTCCCTTCTTCTTTTCTTTATTTATTTTTTTGTTTATTTTTCTTTTTTCTTTTTCTTCTTCCTTCCTTCTCTTTATTTTCTTTTTCTTTTTCTTTGCCCCTTTTTTCCTCCTTCCTTTCTTTTTATTGTCATTTCTTTTCTTTCTTTTTATTCTTCTTTCCTTTATTTCCTTCCCATTTCTTCTTTTATTCTTTTTCTTCATTTCTTCTTTTCTGTCTTTATTTATTTTCTTACAGGAATGGGATGGCAGGGACGCCTTCCATCCTGCCAAGATTTAACACATTTCTCACCATAACATATACATCCACAAAGATGCATGCATGCCTTTGTTCTATTATTCTATCAAAATTCTAATTCTCTTTTTTCTATCATTGTCAACTATCTACCATCTTCAATAAATGTAAACAAATAGATCTTCACTTGAATATCAGGTTATTCACAGATTATGTGTACATGCTGTGGGTGAAGTTAAGGGCCTAAATTTCTGCCTGCCCTTCTGGTGCACTGTCATAACATGAGTTAAATTAAGCTTGTCATTAATGCAATTTTATTGCAGCAGTATGATGATCCCTCCTAATAGAAATACTTCTCTCCCAAATGCTTCCTTTTACTTGTTCATGTCATTAAAGTGTGATATCTGATTGACTTGATGTATTATAGAAAAACAAATGGATATGCCTTGCTTCCAAGGTGATGAAATAAAATTAACATTATATGGCTGGCAATCTTGTAAGCTTGGAAGTTTCTATTTCCTAAGTGCACATTTGCGATAAACTATAGCTAACATATTAACCGGAATTCTCATTATCAGCCAATTACATGGTCGCCACTCATCTTTTCATGGTTATATTTGGCTATTGTGAGATGATGCTTAATTAATTATGGATTAAGTTGTCAAGTTGAAATCTAAATTCATAATCAGATTTTAGTGGGAGATGCAATCCCTCTTAAACACATTTTTGAGGGGAAAAATGAAATTGTCAGAGTGATTATAATATAGGAGCAAATTCCAATCTAAATCTCAAAATCTGAAGGAAAAAATGCCAACATTTCAGCAGTTTATACCATAAAAACTTCTATTTTGTTTGCACTTCTTATGTTATTCACCCAGTCATGCATGTTGTCTTTACATGCTTCTCTTGTTGGAGCTCAGGAGCAGGTCAAAGCTGAGTTTAGGGATTGGAGAAAATAATTTAAAGAAGGTAGCAAGATTTGTGTTGCATGAAACTTGAATAAAATCAGCTACCATGGATGATTAACGTGCAAAAGAAATCCTAGCTGATCTGGAAGGTTCAGGCTGTAGTTATTTTGTGGAATTTGATGAGGTTAGGCAATACAGGTGAAAATTGATTGGTGGATGAGTTTTGCAGATAGGATTTAGATTTGAGAACTAACAACGCAAAAGATACTTTTGTGAATGCTAAGAACTCATTGCACCATGTTGACTGATCAAAGCAGTTTCTATGGTGAGCTATACAAAAAGGGTCGATTTGGTAATGGTTCAAACTATCTCAGTTTCAGCTTCAAATAATAGATATGGGGGTCAGAAAGGGGTGACCATGATGTATCTTGTCCTAAAGATCCAATGGGGAACAAGCTTCTGAGGCTACACGAATGCCCTTCACTGGGTGCATGAAGGGGGACTTCATTGTGACCTATCTGTTCCACTCACAAAAGAACCACGGTATGCCATATGATATGACTCCATTCTTGATGCCATTATTGATTTTAACACAATCATTCCTTAATTTGGCTATTGAAAGGCTCCTATGCGATTTCAGGACTTCAAATAGGACATAATTCTTCCTTCAAATATCGGATGGAGTGTTACCCTAAAGGGAAAGGGCTTTTTTGAGATTATAATCAGTTTATGTGCTTATTTTACTGTAAAATGGAAATAACAACAGAGCTCTTCCATTTAAATTGTACAATAGGGCTTGAAATGAAAGAATTTGGGGATATTTGTTTTTTTGGTGGAGAAATAGTTAGTAAAAGGATCAAGTAACTCCAAATGTTACAAACTGAAATGAAGTGGATATGGTATAAAATAATCTAGAGAAGTTTATTATCATTAGAGTTGGTATCATGTAGTTAATTGAAGATATGAACCCAATCATTACATTAAGAGATAACATTATAAAATGTGACAGGATTCTTCTAGAGGCAAAGAATAGTGCAAGCTACTGGTTAAGGAAGGATCATTTTTTACCCTTTTCCTTTTGATTGGTAAAATAGGAAGATGTTATAAAATTTGTTTTGGTTATCTAAATAAAGAAATTTATTAAGACAATGATTTTGACTTTAGAACTTTGAGACATATGAAAAGATGAGAGAGAGAGAGAGAGAGAGAGAGAGAGAGAGAGTTTCCCTATGTGGCCAAGGAAAAACCTGAATTGCTTAAGAGGAAAGATGTGGAAGTACATGAAACCAAGTTTGAATAATGTGATGTGGCTTTAGGAGTATATACGTGGATGATAAGTATATTGATACTAGTGATAAAATCCTGGTGGGATGCTTGCCATTGTAGACCATTCCTGATATCAGTGATAACATCAAAATGTTATTTTTATTTCTCACACCACCTTTCTAAATGGTGTTATAGTCTTTCTTTATAATTTCAGTGGTTGTTTGTGTGAATGGACCGGCCTTGTATCCACCACTGTATTGAATTGTTAAATATTGAACTCTACATGTATTCTAGGATATATCATGGTGGTTGGATGTCAGGTTCAAAAATAACTTGGTCTTTTCATTGTTTCATAAATTGTGACCATGTGCAGTTTTTGTTGTTGTTGTCATCATTGATGTTATTTTAAGGAAATGCGGTCATTATTATCATTGTCTTTTCTTCAACTTCATACTCTTACTAATTGAGCACATCATATCACTGGCTGTCGTTTGGCCACTTTTGGTAGCAGTTCTTTTGTTTGAGCTTTTCATCTCTGTTGAGAGATTGAGAAGCACATCTCCTTTTTTATATGTTCAAGTGCTGTTATGCAGTATTCTGCTACGGTTACCATCATCATTGAGGATTTTTGCATTTACTTAGTCATAGGTGCAAACTTATATTATACCATGTCATTTGGTACATTGAATGAAGCAAAATTATCAATTCAATATTGGTTTATCACATTTACTGGCTTTTGTAGGTGATATTGGCTCATATTAGCATTACTTTTGTAGTTCTCAGCCCTTACCAGCGTATATGGTCATGATAAACTACAATATAGATCAACATCAGTAGATAGCTAATCTAGCTGAATTGTGATGATATATTATATATTATATATTGTCCCCATGAACACATTTGTGCCTCTCTTTCTTGACCTTTGTTCATATCAGGGCATCGGCTTCAATTTACTTCTTTTAGGTCTCCTAGTTTATATTTCATGTTCCCTTCAAAGTTTCATTTATGCACTATACTTATCATGTGCCTTGTTTCTTTCTTTCCATCTTTTCTTCTCTCTCTCTCACTCTCTCTCTTTATTTTTTTTACATGAGGGGGAGGGGGGGGGGAGGGGCGGGGGTGGATTCAAGAGTAAATAGAGGATGGTTGTTGAAGAAACTCTGCCTATGTATGAGTTTATTTTATACATAGCCAGTCCCAAGTCCGGATAAAGGAAGAAGATTGCGGTAGGTTGATAGTCACCATAAAACTATAGTCATATTCTATAAACATGAATCCAAAATATGACTCAGAATAAAACTAAATGAAGAAAAAGGATTCATGTAGCTGATTCCAACTAGTTTGGGATTAAGGCTTTGTTGTTGTTGTTAGAAATGATTATTGAAGAGGCTAAACCCTACAACTATTGAATACTTGTATTTCTAATTTGTTTTGCATCCCTGCAAACATGCATATCTTACCAACCTATTCTTTAACTAATGGATTATGAGAGATGCTAAGGCATCTGCATTATTTAAATGGCAAGTTATGATTTATGCATCTGCATTCTTCATGAAACGTGCTGATGGATTGTAATTTAAACAGTAACATAAGTGAGTAAAAATATTCCTGTCGTCTGGTAAGATGAGCCAAGATCCGGGGGGACTTTTGTGGCCCAACCCTGCAGCACACTGTGAATCTGTATTCTGATAGACAACTTCATTGAATGGATATTGCTTTGGCTGGGGGGTGTTTTACATATGATGGAAGAATGGTTTTGAGAATATTGGAGCTTAGCGACTTCTTGGCCTGAGCAATTTGGCTAAATTGGAATGATGTTCACCTAGGTCCTTTGGCCATATGACTACCTAGAAAGTGAAAACTGCTTTGATATCTGATCTTTATCTTCATATACCATACATCGAAAGATAAGTGTTCTTTAATTCTTTTTTTTAATTTTCCAAAAATATGATTGAATAAAAGGGTGTCCTGAAGATTTTTTGCCCTATCCAATGAGGTAGAAAGTAGATCAGGAAGTCTTGTTGGTCACAAGCAAGGTTCACTCTTAGTACTGGAACATATAGTGTTGGTACGTTCAGTATATGGGTTGGTTTAATGAACCCAGACTTGGTATGCCTTTCATATAAGTCTCGGTTTGATATTGGTACAATACAGTATACTTGATATGGCATGCCATGGTCACAAGCATCGACTTGTTACATATGATTTATTTACAGTTGCCTTTTTTTGTGTCTTCCATGGCTTTGGACGACAAATGTACACAACGCAAGCTTTTATGTATGGATTCATATGGCTAATAGTTTTTCTCATTTTCACTGGATATATTTGCACACTCTTTGCAGCTTTTTTTTTTTTTTTTTTTTTTTTTTTGTAGTTTTTTGGTTTATGATTCGATGAGCTTAAAGCTCTTTGCTTGTTCATTTATCAGTTCAGGAACAGAATGGTCCAATCTAATCGGCATATCTAATGTAAAGAACTCTCTGGTAGGTGCGCGGTATGTCTTGCAGAATACCAAGAAAAAGATGTATTGCGTATTCTTCCGTACTGTGGACACGCGTTCCATGTTACGTGCATAGACATGTGGTTAAAACAACATTCAACTTGCCCTGTGTGTAGAATTTCATTGCGAGATTCTCCAGATAGAAAACGTGCAATGCAGCCTGTCTACAGTGCAGTCATTAGGTCCTACAGTCGAGAATCTCTTGGGTCAGACCCATGCCACCATCAATATGCAGGCCATGACTGTTCTACTACGACATTAGAGAACCAGAGAACGGACTCCACCTGGGCGGATCGCTTCATTTCCGAGCCACCTGGAACCAGGGATCCAGTTTCAACGTTGTTGGAGGTCAACTGCTCCACTAAAAGTGCTCGCCACCCCAAAACAGATGGAAAACACATGGAGAGTTCGTCATCATATGCTTAGCAATTCAAAAGTCTGGAAATAGGATTCAAGGTGTTTTAAATTTGCTCTCCATGACGGTCTAATTTCAAAACAAGGTCTTTTTAGAAACTAACATCAGATTGCACCCAAGTATTTGCCTAGAGTTGATTGATCCTTTTCTTTTGAATCTAAGTGGTGGTGGAATCAACCAGTTTCTGGGCCTTTTTTTTTTTTGGTTCAGCTATATGGAATGAAAACCCATGATTTTGATTTTTCTGATGGTGCCTTGTCTTGATATTGCAGTGTTTCTTTCGGCGCATTATTTGAACGTCTTCTTCATCTTTTGGTGCCTTGTCTTGATGTCTTGAGACAGGAACTGCTAGATTTTCATCTTTGAAATATGCCTGCAAATCCTCCATCGCAAATCCTTCCATATCACTGTGAGTGATATAAAACCGCAATTAAAAACATAAATCAAACACACATCATTGTGAATGTGTTAACTTTCAAAGTTTCCGTACGCACCCATGGCATCTTTCTTTTGGAGACAAAGACGCGGGGGAACCGGTCTGCAAGCCAAGCATGGATGCCCCTGCTCAATTGTACTGTACAACCACACTTGTGGATCCAATAATGCAAAAGCTGGTGGCTCTTCAATGTGCTTTTATGTCTTTCGAGGAAGCATGTGCTCTAGGCCTTCATATTGGAAGTACTTCGGCTATGCGGGCTTTCCAGCCGAATTGATGCGAATCGCGAAACAAGGCATGCTAAGCTTTTGAAAGAGTGGTGTGGTGTAACTCGGATACTTATTTACATCAGCCATTTGGCTCAATCGAAGGTGGGAAGGCACGCATAGAGTCATAGGAGCCGTGGAGGCAAGCTCGACCTACATCAAAAACTTCACCCATGCACGAATCCCCGTTGAGATTGGTCCCCCGCGGCCGCGGTGAAAGGAGAGAATCATTTGGTCGTCCGTCCCTGGGGCTTGATATCAACAAGCACGTAATTTGGAGCCCGTGATTCAAGCATGTCAGTGCGGTGGGAGAAGGCAGGCGCTGAGCAACAGTCTCCAGTGGTTGGGAGGAAAAAAGGGAAGTCATGTGATTGATGAAGGCACTCCAGTAGTTGGAGGAATAAAGGGAAGTCATGTGATTGATGAAGGTACCCTCTAAAAGCGGGTTAAAAAATTAAATTAAAAAAAAAAAAAAAAATGACTTCCTTAAAAACCTCAGCTCATCGGAGAAGAAAACTTCCAATCTCTTCATTGATAGAAATTTTGATTAGCTCATTGTGGTGGGATCCCAGCAGTTATGCGCTGTGGGGTATATGTAATATTTCGGAAGATATTGTTGGAGGAAGGTGTGATGCTTCACTGTGGAACTCTTAAATTTTGACAGCCCTTAACCCCGACCTTAGCGCGAACCCTTTCTCCCACTTCGGCTACTTCCCGGGCGATCAACCAATGGGAGACCTCAAGCGTTAAGTTCAAGTCTGGCGTTGTAGTGGAGAAGCTCATGGAAGGGATGCGAGGGCTTGTTGCTGATATGGACACTGTCCGGTCATTTGAATGGTACTACCGATCCTTGCTATCTTTTCCTCCATGGTGGTTCCTCGGATATTATTTAGCTGTTTTGATGAAACTGTATCATTTAAGGATGTTTTTCCCATGCTTTTTCCCAGGGAATACTTGGGTCCAAAGTAAACACCATCTGTAATGATTTTATATTGAAGCCTAGAAGTAATGCCCTTCGGATCTATCACAATATGACAAGCGAGTCCTCTCTCTATCATGGAATATGGATCCTTGTTCATTTAAATTTCATATTCCAAAGTATTCGTCTTAATTAACAAAAAGAATATTACTGCAAGGACTTGCTAATTACCTACCCAAGGTCGTTAGGAGGTATTTTCACTTCAACATTTTGTGCCGAACCACACCAGTGATTCCCCCATATGATCCAATGTGAGTTCATCGTGAATATTTTTCGTTAACGCGAATCAAGTTGGTGATAATTTCAAGCCTTTTTAATTCAAAAGTTATCAAGTCTATCGTGACTTCTTGGTGTCTTCTTAACTATATATATATATATTAGCTAGCTATTCTTATTTTTCTTCGATCTGATGCAGGGGACAGAATGTGCTGAACGATGATATGCTATCACAAGGCTTCACTCATATGTTCTTGTTAACATTTAGAAGCCCAGATGACCTGGCCATTTACACGAACCATCCCAGCCACCTCGAGTGCGCGGAAAAGTTCTCTACAGCCATTGATAAAGTCTTGTTATTCGATTTTCCACCCGTTCTCGTCAAGCCTGGAGCCTCAAAGGAAAATATTCTAGGATGTGTATAACGGTTGGGAAAATCCATGATATATTTTGTTGTAACCAATGTTGTGCTCTCAGTTGAATGCGTTTTAAGTTCTAAACGCAGTGAGCTAGTTTGGTGATTTTGGTTTTTCTGGCGAGGTGTCCTTTGATGGTGAATTTTTCATTCAGGCGGTTCTCAAACTTGTGCCTCTCTCCTGATCCTTCTTTCTTTGGGACCAACATGAGCTGAATGTCCTGATATGATCACAGGATACGGTGGAATACCTACTTTTGGCCCAAAATAAGTAACCGAGTTAATAAATCGGGTTTTTGCGGCCTCTTATAAGACGTATATCTTCTACTCTTTGAGTTGGGAAAGGTGTAACATTAAAACAACAAACCTCTTCCCAGTTTGTACTTCTCGATCCTTGCATGCAGATACCGTCACCTTGGCTCCAAGCCCCCCTCTCTTTTTTGACTAGGAATTCGATGCGATTTTTGTAATTAAGTTGCAATAAAATTAAATCAAATAGATTATGCTCCCGAGCTCTAATCGTCCACTGGGGTTAGTATATGGTTGCTAAGTGAGCATCGGTAGGTGTAAAAGGTGGTGGGGGTGTGTGTTAGTGTGAATATCATTGATGAAGACTAAGCCAAGTCTTGATCTTGGGGACTCGAGGTGGAGAAGTTTATCTAAAGAATGGCCTGGCAGATCTGGCGTGAGATCTTTGTGAACAACTGTAGGCTGACATTGACATAGCCACGGTAGATGCAACTCATTCCGGTTAAGATGGTGATGTTTGGTCGCCACGGTTCTTCATTTGCTTTTAATGGTCACATTGCCGTGGACGTTTACTGCAGTGCCCAACAAATCACATGGCCAAGCACATGGAATGCAGGAGTACAGTTTCCTAGTGGGGAGGCCAGGCATAGAATGAAGTCGTGATGTTGGAAGGAGATTTCATGGAAGGACTTAGATTGCATAGTGTTTCTGGGCCTTTAATTATTTATTCAATGCAGCCATTATGTTTTAAGATAACTGTGACAAATATCTCTGCTGTTCCAAAAGTCCTTAAATTTGAGAGATCTTGTCGAACTGATTACAAGTGAAGGATGATGCGTGTGAGAAATCTCACTTTATCTATCTTGATACAGTGCTGATAAACTGATTTGGAACATTCGACCAGGCATTTCGTGCCCAAGAAAACTGGCCCTTGGCTTAAGCACGTCTAAGATTTTGAAACAAAAGCCCAATATACGCAGTGTTCAGACGGGATGGCGGAAGACCCGCGTCGCAACTAATAGTGATTCGTTTTATTTTTTTCTAGCACAACGATGGACTCTTGGCTGTGAGAGAAACATAAGAATTTTCCTGGAAACAAATCATCCATGACTTCAGTCCCCCCACAAAGTTTTGTCCCCTTTTCCTATGTGAGGCAATCTTTGTCTCGATAAGCATTTGGATTCACATCGGTTTTGTAATCTTTTGCCTCCCACTCCTTCCCTCTTAAATCTCATGTAATTTTCGTAAACTTTTATGATTTTGCGAATTTAATAAATATCATGGTGGAATTTTTACACTTCACTACTGCATTAAAAAAAAAAAAAAAACTATTGTTATTGTTGATTTGCTTATCGAAGGGAAGATCATTTAAAACTTTATATCATTATCACAATCCTTGTCACAGTTGAACGCTGGCCATCTGGATTACCAAATGAAAGGTTAACGTTTTTTCCCTATGATGGTTAGTTGCCCGAGAGAGCTTTTTGATGCATCATATCTTACAGGTCATATTATTAATATTAGCAATTTAATTTCTAACAAATCTCATACACTTTTCTTGGACTCTTTAGTTCATGATTTGTATTTTTTATATATATATATTATTTTTCCACTTTACAACAACATTAGTGTTCGATGGTATCGCTCTTGCATGGTGTTTGGTTGTAAGATAAGTAGTTATCTGTTTAGAAACTCAGACTAACCTGGAAAATGTCAGCTAGAGAAGTATAAATTTACTAGGCATGTTAGTCGGGTAGAATTAGATAATCCATTTCAATTACTTTCTCCTCCTTATCCACTCTCTAAGCATACCCAACAAAAAAAAAAAAAAAAAAGGAAGAAAAGAAAGAAAGAAAAATTCCTATCTCTATAACAGAATATAAACCATCAGGAAATACAGTGTGTATTAAATACGTGCACCTATCCCTTGCATTTCATCATCTACCTCTCTAATCAAATACCAAAAGAACTCTATTCCACAAAAGAAATCCTATCCTTTGCCCATCACTTCAAATTTATTTCACCGTCAAACACGGCCTCGGTGGCTAGCTACTCCGCCACCGACTCTTCAAGCGGTGATCTGATCATGTCTGAATCCATGCTGCATGCAGACAATCACATCTTCTAGGTGGTTTATCTTGCACCAATATTTTCTGATCACCGTGATTCCTATAAATAGAGGGAAACAACATTAATGAATTGTATAGAGATAAAGTTCTCCTAGCTTCAATGATTCAACATGCCAACGGTTTTGCACGGCCCTTAATTAGAGAGGCACGGCATTTATTTATTCCGAGATACTAATTGTTGGCACGGGCTACTGTCCCAGCCATTAGTGGTTGTTTCGAGTTGGTATTCGATTGGTTGGCCTCGAGAATTATAGGTGCACTGTCACGTAAGACGCGGTTCCTGCATCCTGACGTCTGGACTGCTCAACGTTCATGAGGCACGCCGGTAGCAGAAAGAAGCATCCACTTTTCCGTGGCCAAACTTTGGCAGTCGCAACGTACGCCGCAACCAACCCAAGCCATGCTAAGAAAGTTGCCATCAAAGAGGACACGTGACTGATTCCATCCAGCTAAACACAAACGTATATATATATATATATATATATATATATATATGCTGTAACTGATGCTCCCACGTTCACATTCAATACAGGATACACACACACACTTCTAAAATATACATATTGCATGCAGATGCGAGATGCATCTCTTGTAGATCGACACAAAGTTTTAGCAAAAGAAGGAAGACAAAAGATTAAAGCAACTGGACTCGCAGACTCGATAATATATATATATATATATATCATCCTTGGAACTTGCCATGGCGTGGAGTGTAATGGGTACCACTACTTCCTGGGCTTGACCATGGCCAGGAGTGGCCTGCGCATGACGACGGTGAACTCCACGTTGTCCCCAAAGTCCAGCGTGGGCTGGGAGGGGTCGACCTGCCACTCGAAGGACTGCACCATCCGGGCCACCATCAGAGTGATGTGGGTGGTCCCCATCCCCAGTCCCGGGCATATCCTCCGCCCGGCTCCAAACGGTATCATCCGGATCCCCGTCACCCCAGTCATGTCGGCGGTCTCCCCGCCCGTTAAGAACCGGTCCGGGTTGAACTCCATCGGGTTCGACCAGAATCTCGGATCCTCCGATATCGTTGGCAGGAAGATATCCAAGTTGGCGTTGGTCGGGATATCGTATCCGGCCAGTTTGGCCGGCTGGATGGCCGCGTGGGTCAAGGAGAAGTACGTGGGCGGGTGCTTTCTCAGGAGTTCCTTGACGAAGGCCTGCAGGTATACCATCTTGTCGGTGTCCCGCTCGTCGACCGGGCGGTCGCCGCACTCGGCGAGTATCTCGCCGTGGATCCGGGCCTGCCTGGATGGGTCCTCGATGAGGCGGGCGATGGCCCACTCGATGGCGGTTGCGGTGGTGTCCGTGCCGCCGTTGATGAACTCGGAGCAGAGGGTGACGAGCTCGTCGTCGGAGGGGGCGGCGGCGCTCCGGCCCTCCACCTTGAGGTCGAGGAGCGAGTCAAGGTATGAGAACGGCGCGGCGGACGGGTCGATCTTCGGGTCTTTAAGGATCGCTTTTCTTTTCTCGATGAGAGGGAGGATGGTGTCGATCTGTTCTTTGCGGACTTGCAGAGCATGGCGGCGTTGTTTATAAAACAAGAAGCCGAGGAATGGGAGGTAGTCGTCGATGCGAGGGTTGAGGGTGATTAGGACCTTCTTCATGACGGCGTCGATGCGGACGATATCGTCCTCGTCGAGGTGGAGGCCGAAGGTCATGGCGAGGAGGATGCAGAAGACGGCGAAGCGGGCGTTGCGGAGGACCCAGACCGCGCCGCCGGAGGCTTCGGCCTCGCAGCGGAGGCGGTCGATGAAGCGGTCCATGGCGGCGGAGCGGACAGGGTGGAACTCACGGAGGCGGGCCGTGGAGAGCATGCCGGAGACCATGTTGCGGCGGAGGGAGCGCCACTCGGGGCCGTAGACGGCGGAGTTGACGGTAAACTTGTCGCAGCTGAAGATGGTGCGGGTGGGGTTCTCGGCGGGGCGGGAAGCAAAGAGCTGGCCCTTCTCGATGAGGGCTTCGTGGGCCAGCTCCGCCGTGCCGATGACTATGAGAGTGCGGGCACCCATGCGGAGGGTGTAGATGGGGCCGTACTCCTTGAAGAGGTCGCGGGCCAGGTGGATGAAGAGCTTACCGGAGAAGGCCACCTGGAAGAGGTTGCCGACGATGGGCCAGCCCGGTGGGCCTGGAGGCAGCTTGAGAGCTGCCTTCTTCTTCTTGTCCTTATTCTTGTTGAAGGCCACAAGGACTAGAAGGGAGAGGGTGAAGGCTAGTGCTGCGAAGAGAAGCTGAAGGTGGGAGGGAGAAGAGGACGCCATGACTATCTGAGAAGGGAAGGGAAGGGAAGGGAAGGGAAGGGCACGGTGGTAGTGGAGAGGAGAAGACCCGTGGTGGTGATGTAGTAAACTAGTCAGGGATACAAACGAGGATACATAATAAATAAATAAAAAGGGATGCTGGAAAATACAGTTGGGAGTATTAATTCGTTGCACCGGCCCAGCTGCCACCAGCCCGGTAGTGGCGCTTGGTTAACCTGTGAGTACTCTACGAGTGTCTGAGTAACCATTGCAAGGGACGACTTAAAGAAGGGACCTCGGTCATAGGAAATTCCAAGAAGAAGACCAGACCACACCCACGTACCGAACCCCACTCCGCACGCTCACCAGACACCAGCAGCCTTCTGGTGGTGAATGACTGGCTGGTGGAAGGTGCAAGAAAGCGATCGATGGGAAAACTAGAAAGGCCAGTCGAGGAGGTGTTCAGAACATGGGAGAGATGAGTGGCTGCAAATAGGGGATCATTAATGGGCGCTAGATTTTTAGTTCACCGGTTCCTTTCGAAAAGCAAAGCACAATAACTTTAACAATGATACAAAAAAAAATGATAGAAATTTTAAAACCGAACACTTCTAAATTATTCATTTGATCGAACTTGTCATGAAGGATGCGTTGATTCGAAGATATAATCTAGAGATCAAACTTTTTCTTTCAAAATGAAAGAATTATAAGCATCCATAGTAATGCAAACGCACACTTCGATATCTCCAGTTGGCAGAGGCTTTTAATGGAATTCAGGATAAAACTCATGCACCAATCCAAGAAATAGAAAAGATGTGGTACCTCCCCATGCGGGCATAATGGAACAGGCCAGCGGCTTGAAACTTACGTCCAAAATGATTACCAAGCGAGAAAAATGTGTGGGTACAAACATAGCACCCCACCAGCTTCCTATCGAGCCTTGGGTCAAAACCTAAATTATTCAAGTCGAATTTCAACCAAAAATTTAGGCCCAAATAAATAGCCCGATTTCTAGTCCAAAGCTCGACGTTAGAACCCTCCAAATTTATGATCAGGAACATGAGCCAGGCTGAACATTGGGCCGAAAATGGGTCCAGGCCAGCCCGAGGCTCGTCAAGCTGGGCTGGCCTCAAGTTGGTCTTTAGCCAGCCCAAAGTTAGCTCAAGCAGTCTTAAGCGTGAAAATAAAGCCCAAATAACTTTTGGACTGGGCTCGGCCTGATATTGCCCCAGGCCCGGAAGAGACCGCAAGTTCGACTGCTGGCCCAAAGTTTGAGCCAGGAAGCCAGCCCGCCTCAGCCAAGCCTGCTTTCAGCTTACCATCAATAAATAATTTCCTAAGGTCACCATAATAGTTTTAGATTATCTATGATCCTTATCTCGGAATGATCATTGAGTACCCCACATTCAACATGCTATATCCCAATGACTATCCTTGGATATCCATTGATTAACATATTTGACATGGCATAGGCACCCAAAATTATTGATATGAAATAACAAAATTACTACTCATATATTTTACAACTATTGTAATACTTTATCATTATTTCACATTTATTATCACAATATTTAGATTCAAATATAAAATTAATATTTATCATACAATATTATAATATAATATTACATTATATTATAACTAAATTATAATATCATAATATATCATATTATTACATTATAATATGATACATTATAATATTATAATTGTAATATATAATAACTAATATAACATTATGTTATATTATATTAATACAATATAATTTTATAACATTAAATTATATTATATTAATATGAAAAATATATTATTTTATAACAATCCTAGAAATATCACTCCATACCAAACAGAGGCCCAGATGGTTTAATAAAGGCGGCTCATACCGCCAGGAACGTACTCCAGGCAATAGGCACCCCACCAAGGGTGTTCTACGTTAACCATATCCCTTCCCCTCACTTTCTAAAATTATGTCAACCCCCCTGTTCATTAATCTACCACAGATCATAAGGAACGAACGAGCAGAGAAACGAACAGCTCACATTGGTAACACAAGTTAGGTACTCCGTATACGAAGATGACTATTGAAGCAGCAAGAACCATATTCTTACGTTCTACTTGATCGACTCAACACCATATGTCCTTCATGAATCTAAACACCAAGCACAGCTCGAATGAGGACACAAGGGCATCAACAACCTCTCATCAAGCACGGGCAGCCTACCAAAGCATGCATGCAGATAAAAGGAAACAGAGAAGGCTTCAGAAAGCTCAGTTTATTTCTCAATTAAACAATAACACCAAGGCCAACAAATTGATATCCAGAAACAAAGAGACACACGGCCACACGTTTCTGTGAACCACAGGAGGAATGGCAGAAGCAGATGATCACCACCAGACCATCGTTGCGTCATGGACAGCACTCCAAGTGAGAGCCAGAATCAAAATAAGGCTTGCATACGACACAACCAAGTTACCTGCACTAGCACTGTTAGTCCAGAGGCACAGAAAGACGTGAACATAAAAAAGCAAGAGTTAATAAAGATAACCACAGATGACATATTTATATTCAAAGATGACTTCATTACAGAGGAGAGCAGCTGGAATAAGCAAACAGAAGACCAAACAGGATACAACAGAAGCAAACATTCGAAGACTCAGAGTACCTGCCTGAGGTACCAAATGACCTCAGGTTATTAAATCCTAACAAGAGACTTGCCGAGTGGCTAAGTACTAAACAACTAGAAAGTCGAACAACTTCATACCCTTCTCTCCTTCATTACTCGTTAACAGACCAGAAATCTAGAGGAACCAAAATCAGTACTTGTAGTCCTTGACATGTAGGCTCTCGGAGACACCCTCTCCCTTGGCGGCATCTCCCTTGTACGCCCCCAAGGTAGCCTCTGAATTTGCCTTGCACCTAGATAGGAAAGCAGCCCTCGCCCTCTCAACGTTCTCCTCTTTTCCAGCCCATGTCTTGAGCGTGCTCTGCTGCAGTGCACGGCCAAACGAGAAAGAGAGTGACCATGGCTTCTTCCCCTTAAGCTGGTTCATCGCATTAAGGTTCAACGTCGCCTCCTCCTCGCTTTGACCGCCAGAAAGGAAGACAATAGCTGGAACAGCTGCCGGGACAGTTCTGAGGAGCGTACGCACTGTGTACTCAGCCACCACCTCTGGAGCTACCTTCTTGGAGTCTGACCCAGGAGTCACCATGTTTGGCTTCAGTAAGCTTCCTTCCAAGAGAACGTGGTGATCGTTCAGTGCCTTATAACAAGCAGCAAGCACCCGCTCTGTCACCTCAGCACAACGATTGATGTCATGGGGCCCATCAACAAGGATCTCAGGCTCCACAATCGGAACAAGGCCATTCTCCTGGCAGATGATGGCATATCGAGCCAACCCGTTGGCATTCTCATTAATGGCAAGCTGGGAAGGCTCATTTGGGCCAATCTTCAGGACAGCACGCCACTTGGCAAAACGAGCTCCCGTCTCATAATACTTGGCACAGCGCTTGCCAAGATCATCATGGCCTTGTGTTGTGGTCTCACCTTTAGTCCCAAAAAGCTCAACAGTACCCTTGTCTACCTTGATGCCAGGGAGAACCCCACGTTCCTTGAGGACTTCGACAAAGGGTTTTCCATCAGCTGTCTTCTGGTAAAGGGTCTCTTCAAAAAGGATGACACCGCTGAGGTATTGTAGAGCACCTGGCGTACAGAAGAGGAGCTCGCGCAACGCACGGCGGTTGGCTTCAACATTCTCCACATTGATGCTGGCTAGACGTTTGCCAATGGTGCCAGTGGACTCATCAGCTGCAAGAATCCCCTTGCCAGGGGTGCCAATGTATGCTGCATTGGCAATAAGTTCATCTGCAAGGAAAGGGAGATTGGAATCCATCTTGCACAGAAATAAGGCACAATTTTAAAAAATTATATATCAACGGGTCAACACAACCTAAATGATCTAACAAGTTATACTTATAAAAATAAAAAACACTTTCACAGAAAAATAGAGGCTAAAATTCTCATACAAGGACAGCAACGATGTTCAGAAAGAAGGACGATATTCAGAAAGGAAAGTAGAAAGTAAATTTTCTTTTGCTTCGACAAAGCAGGAGAAAGTTTTTAATAAGATAGTATTCCAAAACAGCTGCACAAGTATCTGAACAACATAATCCAAAACAGCTGTACAAGTATCCGAACAACATAAATATCTTATCTATTTCTACCAAGACAACAGCAACTCTACACAGCTGATCCCACTTGAATACAGATATTGAAGAAGCTATAGATGATCATGACAGCGGAAGTGGGAAGGCCACAACATAACCTTTTGAATTTAACTGAGTGAGAAGGAAAACCCTAAATTGTGCTTACATGGGCACTTCAAAGGCTAAGATAAAAGCAAGCCCAAGGGCTAGACTAGTAAAAGCAGGTTTTAGATACACTAAAATATATCTAGGCTCAACTTTGATTAGGTGACACATTAGGGACTTCTGCAAGAGCGCCTCTTTTGGTATTTAGGCCATAAAGCAGCTTAGAATAAGAATGAGAGGAACTGGAAAGAACCACTAAGAGAATGTGGGCAGTAGCATCAGCAGATCACAGTGATAGTAATGGCAAACCAGCACAACAGCAAATCAGAAGCTAAAACCATCCAAGAGATCAAATATCCGCAATGCCTAAAATAACATAGAGCCAAAACAGTAATGGAACCAAATTTGAAGGCAAAAAGAGAAACGTATAGGGCTGCATTGAGAGGAGCTAGAAATCACATAAGTTTCAGGTCTCCAGAGCCAGAAACCCCCATTGGTTATCAGTCCAGTAAGATTGTCTGAGAATGGTTCAATTGCAGATCAAAGCATTTGTATAGAAAGGAAAAAAAAACAAGAGAAAAAGGCAAAAAAACAAAGTTTATGTAGAGACATATTAGACCAAGGCCTCCAATAAGGATAAAAGGTCTATTCAGAGAGAAAAACATAACTGAGTCCATATATGGTACACAGAAGGCAAGTAAGGTTCCACATCCAAATAAGTACCAAGTTTTCCCACAAAAAGGAGGCCACAGAGCTGCCAAACCACACCAAGCATGCTACTAAACCTTAAAGCTAGAGATTGGGCTGTATAAACGCACATATCTTTCATGTAAAATCAGGATTCTTCATTTTCCACGAATACATGAGACCACAAGAATTATCATTACTACTGTTTCTTGTCACATTTTCTAGCATCAATAACTCAGCCAATAATCCAGCAAATGTAGCCGTGAACTGACTAGACACAAAAATGCAATGGTGTAGGGAAAACAACAAATTTATGTCATGCATTTTCACATGCACAGGATTACCAAGAATAGTAACAAAAGATTTTCAAAAGAACCCTGCAGAAGCTACTATCATTCTAATCAGAAATACTAAAAGTTCTCTCGATGCCCATTTTAGTGCATGGAATTCATGACAGATGTCATAAAACCTTTGTGCTCGAGGCCCTCCTTTGGGCTCGAGAAAGTCAGTGTTGATTCCATTATTTTCTTCTAAAGTGCATCTAGGAGCTGATGTTTTTAATCATTTTTCTCCATGAAATGCAGACATATCAACAGTTTGCTATGTTTTAAAGGCAGTTCCATCTACCTCATGCACTTAAAGGGTGACAAAATACTTTAAGCAAGGTGCATGCAATATGAGAGAGCCTTCTTCATTTTGTTCTTTACTGTCTTCAACCCTGTTGATGGCTTCACATGTTAATTATTTCAATCATTTTAGGACATCCACCATGTAACTAATTGTCGTGCAAGAATAGTTAACATCAAGCTCTTAAACTCAAGTGATGTTTGGAATTACCGCAACAACAAGTTAGAGACATAAATAACATTAACTCCTATTTAATCAGATAAAATTTGATAATCCAGAGAAGCAACAAAGTTTCCTCTGCAAGAAATACATCCAAAGGTAGAATAGAAGAAGAAGACAGAGAACATAATCTTAGGAAATAGGAATAGAATACCACATTTTATATGATAAAAGATTTGCGCCACGCGCGCGGGCACACGCGCCCACACACACACAAGGAAGAAGTAAGCCACTGCTTAAAACCCTCGTGGGAAAAAAGAAGTTATGGAGATTAATCTTCAAGAAATCATTAAATTAGCATAAGATAAAAAAAGGAAGGTAATTAAAAGAACACAACACTGATGCTAGCAATTAAAATACAAAAAGTTCAAACTATTTCAAGATTAGAGGATCTAGTACCCTTTCGGGCAAGAGAGGGGAAAGACAAATAAACAAAACGAAGAAAGCGAACGAATTTATACGAAACATAATAGAGAAGAATTATAGGAGGAAAAGGATCTCGGACGAAAACAAAAAGAAAGCGAAATCTTTTAAAGCCGAGAAGAAACAGCGTTCAGCCGATAAAAGTAAGGGAAAAAATCAAATCTTTTTAATCAAATCACCAGGGAAACAAAATCTAATCTTCTTTAGGCCAAGAGAAATAGAAGGTTCATCGCATAATAAAAATAAAAATAAAAAAATAATTAAAAAAAAAAAAAGAGAATCGAATCTGTGTCAGCCCAAAAGCAACTACTCAGGTTAATTTCATTCAAAAAAAAAAAAAAAAAAATCAAATGAAATCTTTTCAGGCGAAAGAGTACACCATCATCATCAGGTGCGAGAGGACGTATGGGGTTACCGCGATATTTTCCGCAATAAGCAGACATCGTCGTCGCTAGCTCTTTCTTCTTCTCCTCTCTCAGAGCAGTGGTCGCAGTAGCGGTGGGAGCAGTGGTGTCGGGAGGAGGGAATATAAAAGGGTGGGTGACGGGGACGGGGAGATAGAGATAGAGATAGAGATAGAGATAGAGATGCCCTGAAGATGAAACTTCGGGAATGCCGTGCCGCCGGTGCGTCTAATTGGACCTCAGAGGCCCACTGAAATAGCCCTTTAACAAACCAGGCCACCGGCCCACAATATTAGAATGCCCCTGGTTCGTGTAAATCCTGTCTCTTCCAGCATTTTGGTTTCTTTCCGTCGTGTGTCGGAGAATGACTGAGACAGACAAACATGAAACAATACCGTCGATACGTTGCTAACATGCTAGCCTAGTTTCCAATCGCTTGGTTGTGGTGCTTTCAAGCCCATAAAGTATAAAGATGGGCCCAGGCCTCGTTGATTCGGATCCAAGTGAACCCGCTCGAGCACTGGGTCCACAAGGCAGGCAGGGAGAAGCGGCAATAAGAAAAGGTTAACCCCCGCCTCCTCGAGGTTATCGGGTATGACCAAAAACCAAACCAAACCAAACCCAACCCAACCCAACCCACCCACAAGTTTCCAAAACCGCAGCCGTCAAATCCACCAACCTGCCCACCGAACGGACAATGGGGCCGGGGGTGGTTGAGTCGATGAGGAGAGGGAGCAAACAAACCCCCCACCTTGACCAGTGGGTTCCAGATCTGATGGGGATGGGGTGTACCCCTCGTCTCGTCAGGGATGAGATGGTCCCTCCATTGCCTGTGGACCCTCCACCTTTCGTGCTTGCATTGCATCTCTCCCCCGATCAAACTATGGGCGTCATGTTTGGGTCGATAGTACCGTATACGTCGATTTGAGTACGAGAGCCCGACTGGATAGGCCGTGACAATCTCTATGGTGGGCATACGAGTCCTTAAAATACGCTCCTTCCTTTTTCATCGCCTGCGTCTGGATTCAAGCATGACTGAGTTATCAGGTAAACATATTTCACAGGCTTGTCTATTTATGATTTCGGTTTGGTTAGCCTAACCTAATTTATTACTGGGCCCCTATGGGTTGTTGCATTTATATCAAGCAAACAATACATCATACGTGCGAGGCTGCATGAATGGCTGTGAATTGTGAGCACAAGATACTTTATATATATATATTATTTATGTAACTTGACAAAGATGCTTTCAGATTTGACTATAGCACTTCGTTTCCATGACATATGACCGGAGGTTTCTGTCATTGCCAATGAGTTTACATTGCCTAGTTAGGAGGACAAAGATTCGGGTTAGAAAGAAAGAAATAAATAAATAAAAACAGGAGTGTAATCGGTTTTAATGGCCGTACATAAGGCAGCGACGAGATTGCAGTGCATGGGAAGCCAGACGGCAGTTTCTCTTATAAATCTCAGCTCGGAGTCAACATCGCTTATAGTTAACGTAGCCACACCAAGAATCCACTTTCGAAACACCTTTGAGATGCAAATGAATCCATCATGAGACCCTCTTTTCTGTGTACGGTGTTTTCTGGTGGTTGCCTGCTACGTGGGCTTCTGTATCTCACGTGTTCTGGTGGTTGCTTGCTTTGTAGTTCTAATAGCTTTATCAAGTTGGTGTGACATTAATGACAGGTAACCTGCAGACGTCCTGTTCGGCATCACAGATATTAATTGCCCAGATCTATACAACCTATACGATCATGGCATGGATGGCTGTGATTCAAAATTCAGGTTAGATTGAAGTCTACCATGATTCAACGCTATAGGTGGTTAGGTTAAGATATTCGATTCTAAACTTAACACAAGTTTATAAAATCTCAACTTTACTCTATAGAGATGGGTTTAGTCCAAGTTATACCCATACTTTTCAGACCTCGATGTTAGATTTTAAGTTAAATCATCGCTGGCTATTAGCCACTTGGCTCTTCGTGACTCCACTTGCTTAATTTGCTCCATGGAGATAACCATCCAAAACAGAGAATATTTCATGCATTCCTGATAACAATAATCACATTATAATTCAATATAAAGCATAAAAGTGTCACAACCCTTTGATCCAAAATCCGGTCCAAAGATAACCGTGACATGGCCATAGTCACGAACTCTTAATGCGAACACTAAATTTTATATATATTGTAATGGCATTCATGATAATATCAGCAAAAACTAAATCTTATATACCTTAAAATCTTATTACAATGTCACATACCAGTACAAAAGAATACCTAAGTATTATCCTTACGTACATATCAAAGTATATGCATCAATATCAGATGATATAGAAAACTACATCTATTTCTTACTCCTGATGCCCGTGCCCAAGTCTGGATCTAATAGATAAGCATTATCATCATCATCCTCTAAAACATGATTGAAACAAGGGGGGTAATGAGCTAAAAAGTCTTTTAATAATTATATACGTAATATCATGAATATGCCAAAAAAATCAGAGCAAATTGTATATCAAAATAAATTTTTATAAAAAGTAATATAGCATATCCACAAAACCAACTGCAAAACCATAAAATCAACCATATCCAAATACCAACATAAAATATACCAAATATTAAAATCACCAAATACCAATATAACTATATATCCATATCATAATCATCTACACACTGAAAATATATACTGACAAACCTCATGCTAATAGTTCATGTCTAACAACCTAACCTGACGATATACGCACGTACATGTTAGTTTCCATACTAGTACTCAATATTTTAAAATCAGTCATGTTATATCCATAAATCATGATTGATTTTACATTGGCCTTTCTCGGCCCTTAGCTCTTTCCGATGCTATCAGTTTAGGCCAATAAGAAATCACACCAATACTGCCAGAACTAGTACCACATAATAATAGTAAACATCAGATCTCCAATTTCAACCATCCATGCATTAGACTAAGTTACTCTTATCATCATTATACATATCAACATACTGAAGATCCATACTGACAAACCTCATACCAATAGTCCGTATTTAACAACCTAACCTAACGATATATGCACACACAGGTTAGTTCTCATGCTAGTACTTGGCATTTTAAACTCAACCACATCATATCCACAAACCAGGATTAGTTCTACACCAATCTCTCTTAGCCCTCAGCCTTTCCTTGGTATCGTCGGTTCAGGTCAATAAGGAATCACACCAATACTGATAGAACTAGTACCACATATCAACAGTAAATATATCTGATATCTCAAATCTAATTATGACAGATTCATAAACCATGATTGATTTTACATCAGCCTCTTCGGCACACTATCCTTCCCTAATGCCATGACTACCACATCTTAGTGACTAATCCATATGCTCACATCATAATAACTCATATCCATTTAAAGCCATAAGTATACCATAACCACAATAGCATTCCACATCATACTCATATAGCTCAAGTCAAAGCCAAAACTATTTCATAACCAAAATAATATATCACAATACATACACACACATATATATATATATATAACACACATACACATACACACATATAGATATATATGTGTATGTATATGTATGTGTTCCAAATATATAAACCATCATGCATGTTTAAAACATGATGAGAAATTCGACAAGAATTTCATGATATATACAGGCATACAAGATACGAAACATGTTGCATAATAACAAATGTAAAACTTCTACCTTGATTACTAATCTCAATTAATCTCTTTAATCAATCAAATCAATCACTGATCACCTATAATTGATCATAAATAAATAATTAATTCATTAAAATTCATAATTAAAAAAAATTATCTTTATGCCCTTTTAGGTTAGTCATAGCTTAGTTAGGCTCTAATTAAGCCTACACTTGCTTAATTACCATAATTAAGGCTTAATTAGGTCATTTGGCAATGTTATTAATCAACTTACTACATGAAATAATAATTAACTAATTACAATATTACCCTTTTATTCCACTAGTTGTCAACCTTATGCTTAATCATCTTTAATTATACTCTAATCATTAATCAATGGTACTAATCACTATCTAATTAATGTTTCTAACCAACAAATTAAGTTATATTGAACTTACCTTAACTTACTTAGGTCATTAGAAATTTATTTAGTTCACCAGTAGCCTCAACTAGAGTTTAATTAGGTTAACCCATTACAAATCCACTTAAATCTATTTTATTTCAGCATAATCCCATATTAATTAAATCAAAACAGCATTTTGGTTGATAATAAAAATTAATTTCAGTAACTAATTCACTACTAGAGCCAAATTCTGGGTTATGGTTCAAAGAATTTGGGCCCTACTAACATTAGGGCTTTTTTTTGTTTGTTTGTTTGGTTTAACTAATATTTTAGCAGCAATTTTATAAGTTATGTTACTTGAATTTATAAGCCTATGGTCTTTTGAGTCCGATAGATTTAATTTCTTTAGACTTAAAGCAACGAATATATTCTTCCACGCATGAAAACTTCCTGAACAGCATGAATTACATTTTTCTTAGTAATATACCAGAAACTCTTTAAAGAATAATGGCTGAAATCCATTCGGTCCAGAGGTCTTATGATCGCATCTCTCGAATGGCCTTAACTATTTCCTCTTCAGACGTAGCTTGGATCAGTTTTTCATTTTGATCCGTAGTGCTCGTATGAATTCCGTTGCAAATTACCATGGGAGCCAGGGGATGGTGAGAGGATTCCAGGCCTATTACCCGCTTCTGATTCTAAAACTTCTAAAACACATCCATAGCCTCTTGTCCGAGCATCTCCATCCACATTGACTGTCTTCAGGCTGAATAATCCTTCAGAGAGAGAGAGAGAGAGAGAGAGAGAGAGAGCGCCCATTAAAACATGATTAAACTGAATGCAATCATTTAGACGTCATATTCTTCATTAAATTAATTTCCTAATGCTTCTTTCATTCTCATATCAAATTCCACCTATAATATCATGGTAATGGTTATCCTTGCATCAACATTCGAGGGACCATGAGATAAGCTCTTAATAGATGATCACTGCATATATTTAAATGCCTCTTTATTCAGTTTTAATCCTATCCTTTATGTAAAGAAGATTATGATAATAATCTCAAAAGATTATGATGATAATCTCAATTAAGTAGTACGGTAAATCTGTAGGATTTATTTGTATAATTTTCCTATTATATGTGCCATTTGGAGAGAGTACTTGCAGGTTGCACCATTTTCAAAGAAGCAAGAGCTCTTTCAAAGCAATAAAGTAATGGGTTTGATCTTGAAATGAGTTAATATTTGAAAGATTTAGCTAGCACTCATTCATTGCAAACCCTTACGATTGTTAAAGGTAGGCTAATAATTTATCCACAAAAAGTGATGGGCTAGCAAAAAAGTGAGCAGTTTTACAACCACCGAGAGTGAAAGAAATTGCGTATGTAAGTGCATTCATTGCTAGATAAATCTTGTTTTTTCCGCAAAGAATGGCATTTTCTTCATAGATTCTTTGTACAAATTTACTAATCATGATGGTCCTTTCTACAAAATTTTGTGAAAAGTCGTTAGTCCAAAAAAGATTAAATTATTTCTTTGGCTAGCTTTGAAGAATGTTTTGCAAAGAGATGAAATTCTAGTGAGAAAAGATTGGATGGTTAATTCGTGTACTCCACTGTGTGGTGCCACAATGGAATCTGCAAATCATTTATTGATCAAATGCCATTTCTCAAAGAAATATTTGGTTCGCTCTAAAGCTTTATCTAAAGTGGAGAAGTTGATCTCCTGATCTTCAAGCCCTTTGAACTTACTGAAGGTGCAAGTATATTAATTCTTCAATTAAAAGAGTATGGGACCAGCTCATCTCTCGTCTTTGTTAGCATATCTGATTGAAAAGAAACTTAGGAATCTTTTCTTAAAAGGAGTTCCTCAGTTTTTTTTTAGCACTTCAAAAAATTACTTTATATATTTAAGCTGTAAGAGAATCTTTGTTCTGCTAGAGCAGCTGACAACCATTAAGGCCTTTTAAGCTCCCTATCCTCCCTTATCTCCCATGCCTCTTCCTAATCTTTTTTTTTTTTTTTTTTTTCCTAACTGGCCTCTTGTGCTGCATACCTCTTCAACTTGGTAAATATTATGTATACAACTTTCTTTAGTTAATAAATTTGAGGAAAGTTTCACTTCTTTACCCCACAAAATCTTGATTGATATTATTATATTTTGTTTGAAAATATGTTATATTACTATCATTTTTTAAAAAAGAAAAGCATATGACCATACAGAGTGGTCCTAGCTGTAATTCCTATTTTTCTTAAACAAAGTCCTAATTGTAATTAAGCCGAGTCAAGAGAGAGATTTGAGGATGGACAAAGAATATACTATCAGTTTATAATCATAAATTTATATCTTTTTCATATTTCCAACTGGCAGACTTGCTAAAGGATGACGGTATGAAAATAAGTTAAAAGGCAACAAAGAATTTGACATATATTTTCCCTCAAAAGTATCAGGACGGTCTCCAATGTGAACTGATGCAACACTGCGCAGATAGACTTCGCCGCCTGAACAGAGGTATACTTGCCTCCTAAACTTAAAGTTACGCTTCGAGCCTGTCTATATCATAAAAACCAATGGAAAAAAATAAAAATAAAAATAAATAAAAAGACCATGAAACACGATCTAGTTATATCGCATTGATCATGGTATTGATTTCATCCTTGTATGTTGCTGTGTCGGTTGGATTTGGCCTCTTCTTCTGTCAGGCTCCCTCATAATCATCCTTTCATCATCCCATGTCTCTTGATTCTCCTTCCCAATTATATCCACCCATCAAATGGTTGCTGAAGCCAAAATGCGCCAAGACTTTATGCTTCTTCTATACTGCATTCACATGAGCTAGCATGTTTAATTCAGACACATTTTTTTGGGTTTCCTCAGATGAGTACATGTTTTTTTGTTTAGTTAGAAGCTATAATTTCTTCACTGCATCATCAATGTTACAGTAAGAACGCTTTTTTGACTTTGAAAAAAAAGGAGGAGGAGAAGAAGAAGAAGAGTTTCTCACTGTTACAGTGAGAACTCATGAGAATTCATCCAGGGTTATTTGGATCCATAGCGACCAATTATTCCTTCAAACATCACACTAGATTTACTTCACAGACTTGAAACATTCCGGTTTTTAACTTTTTATCAAAAACATATCGCAATAAATCTCACCACGTGATAGTAAATGAAGGGTTCAATCAATAAACATGCTGCTACTAGAATTGATGAACATGGTTGACTGGAGCAAAAAAAAAAAAAAAAAAAGTAGAAATGATGAACATGGTGATCCCCACATAGAAGATAGCAGTGGTTCAGTCATGTCTTGTCTGCCTGTGAAGGAGGTGTTCTGCTCATTAAGAAGAGGAGATCCGTAATCTGATTCATTACAGCAAGGAAATGAAAAGTTAGAGAGAACCAATGATCCTCTGGAAGATCTTTGCTAGAGCCACTCCCTTTCCATGAAGCAATTCAGATTCCAAATGATATTGGTTAGAAGTTGAAAGAAGAGCCTCCCCATGGGAATGGTTTGCTATGGATTCCTTCCCCTCTCTCAGAAAACCAGGTCTAAGACTATTGTTTGCTTGAGTTGGAAAGCGTCATTCTAAAACGTCGACAAACTTTCTTCATGGAGTGATTCATACAAGCAATCATCAACTTATTAATACAAATTAATTCAAAAACACACTGAATCTTCATTTTCTCTCCATTGGACCCATGTAAAATTAAATTATAGAAACAAATTAATTTAAAACCTCAGTAAATCTCCATTGTTCCTCCAATCGAACCCACATGAAATTATCGACGTAGGTTAATGCCCTATATCACTTTTGATCTTTATATCTTAATGCTAACAGCTTCCAATCTACAATTTATGCTTCACAAGAAGTTGTTTCAACTCATATGGCGATAAATATGAAAAGAGTGCGATTACATGGGTGCTATCGTTACTAACATGGAGATATTTGGGGATATTTTAAGATAACGAAATCAGAGAGAAATATGATGACCAAAAAAAGTACAATAAACTACGGTTAGACAAGTAGACAATGGGGAATCACATTCACAAATGCCCCCTCGTTAGCATTTTCTGAGAGAGAGAGAGAGAGAGAGAGGGCTATATAAATTCTTTTTCAGAGATAAAACACTTCACTGAAATGAATGACCAGCCTAGAAAGAAGAAAGGGGTGGAGGGAATGTCAACAAACCTTCTTGTAGAATGCTTTCCTGAACAATCTATCATTATTAATCCCTAGCAAAGAATCTTCTTGAAATCCTGCCATGATATCAATCTATTGTTTGAGAAACAATTCTTGACTCAGTTAAGGCCGCCATAGCAATTAACCAGTGAGGACCGGAAGTTCCAGAAACAAGGAGACAGCCTTTGAAGACCAAGTGGGGAAATGCCAAAGGTGGAAGAAAGAAACACCAAGTACAGCTGTGATGCCACTAAGATAATGACCACAACTTAAAGTGAAAAGGAACACAAGTAAATCACTCAAATCTACAGAAGAAACAAAAAGTGGATTGGCTATCTCCACCGACACAATTCATTCGCATGCAATCAGTGAAACATTTAAGGTTGACCAGAGAAGACTGAATGGAAAAACTATTCCCTAAAGAAAAGCCGAAAGGTTGTATTTGGAAAAGAAAATCAATAGATTCTATAAGAAAAAGGTATGTTTAACAAGGAATCAAAGGGGTAAAAAAATCACGACATTTTTTTTTTTTTTTTTTTTTTTTTTGACAGGAGAATGGAGAAGTTTCGTGCTTCAAAAAAAAAAAAAAAAAAATCAGGCTTGAACCTAGAATTGACTTTTCTTGCATTCGGATTAGCAAGCAACTTCTCTCCAACTTATTTGAGTAAGCACATTCTTCTAAAGAATCGGCGACTACTTCCTTGGAAACAAAAAGAGGAGGAAGAAGAAGAAGCAGAGTGAGTATAGGAGAGGCAGAGGGGGGAAGAAAGACCAAACAAGCAGTCACCAGTTAGAAGCCTTCAAGAGCTATTGAAAGCTTGGATCAATAGAGAGAAGCCGGACATGCCTTGCTCCTTGTGCAGTATCTCCTCTTCAAGCCACAGCCTGCTCTCCAATGCGCTCCTTGTCCGAAACATGAACACGGCATAGCCCGAGGGGCTGCTCAACCACCAGTTGCGCAAGTCCCACATCATGTCCACGGCCGTTCCATCGATAAATATTGTCTGATTCCCTCTAAAATTCCACCTGAGCCTCGTTACATACACCACCCTCTTCTTGTCGATGCACACCGACATCTCCGATTCCTCGGCGTCCCAAACATCCCCCTTCCACCTGATGGCGATCTCATGATCACTCCCATCGTCGCGAAACCGAGCGTTGGTCGAGTGAAGGGAATGCCCGTGGACTTGCTCTATCCGACTAACCATCGAGGATTCAGCGATGGAGATCTCCTGCTCAAATCTCTCGATGTAGTCCCTGCCCATGTCTCCAAGCAACAACCCGACCTCGGCATCGATAATGATCACAACATAGAAGCCATCGGTAGGCTCAGGCCCTGCCCCAAAGTTGGCGAAGGAGATGTCCCAGCAGAGATCAATAACAGAGCCACCCGAGAAATAGGACTGGCTTCCTTTCTTCCCCCTCAAGAGCTGTGAATTCACTGAATCAGGCTTCCAGTTGTGGAGGGAGGGGTTGTCGTCGACGCCGATGGATAAGGCCGGGCCGACGTGGCTCTTGGACCAGGTGACCCTGATGAGAAGTTCCTTGAGTGTAGAGAGCCTGGCCCTGTAGAGGCAGGTGATGGCACTCCGGACCGACCTGTTCTCGAGGACCCAAGAACTTCTGCTGCTGCTGCTGCCGCCGCTGCCCGAGCATGAGGTATCGGAGACTCTGACGGCGTGCTCGCTGAAGCAGGAAGCGAAGTCCTTCACTGTTGCAGGAAGGAGGAGGAGATTGTTGACGAGATGGGATGTCTTCTTTGTTTTGCTCACCATTGGTCTTCTCTGAGTTGCATGTCGTCAGTCTCTCAACACTTTGACCCAAAACTAGAACGGAAAGGAGGCCAGAGGGAAAGAAGAGAGGTGAGAAGAAAGAAGCCACAAACCGTTCATAAGGGGAATTTCTTTACTGGGAAGTATATGACGGAAGGAGAAGGAGGAGGAGGAGGAGGAGGAGGAGGAGGAGGGGAATGGAAGGAAGGAATAATCTTCCCTTGCCTTGCCTTGCCCTGTTGCTTGACATGGCCAGTTCATATTGGCATCTAAAGGAAAGGCTTGGATTGGTATCGGACTTGGTCTAATTAAGGTCCTAATATCTGGAGAGCCTGTCCCACGGCTTGCGAAAGGTTAAGAGAATTATAGTTTGATGGGGAGGGGAAAGTTGCGTTCATGGTTTTAATTCTTTTTTCTTTTTATTGCGTGAGAGCTAATTGCTTAACACCAGAGCGCATATGGAGGATTTACTGCTGGCAACCAAAGCAACTAGGGAAGGCAGAGTTGAAAGAATCTCACCGAGATCCTGGTCATGCGCCAGAGAGGAAACTAATCGAGCATATTTTGAGGAGATGAAATATAATATTCGATTATATTTTAACTCCTGAGGCGACGCGTGGGATTAGGCTCGTGAGCCATGAAGAAGGGGTTTGGGTCCACAAAATATTAAAAAGAGTCAGCAGACCCAACCACAACTCCGACCCAACATCACCCCGAGGCAGAAGGCCAGAGGAATAATGTGAGTCTGGAACCTTGGTGAGTTAACTCCTCCATTTCTATTTAATGCGTCCATGGGTCGTTGTATGCCACAGGGGTTGCCAGTATCGCTGGCACTGATGGCATTTAATATACCGACTCTCCCCATCCTTGATTCCAAACGCATGGCGGCGAGGGAAGCACTGCATAATTAAACCCATGTCATCACCTCAGTCGTCACCCGCTAACTTATTGGATTGGAAAAATAACGGAGGTTCTTTAGCATCCAAAGTCACGATGACTTTATAATTCTTGGCATTAGTAATCTTAAACTGCAGGCCTTCTGGTCCGTGAGAATAGCTCCCTCTGGATTGGGAATCAAAAGTATTAATTTTGGCTTCAAATGTTTGTTTGAATGGAATCAAAACCTAATTCTGTTTCCACCTAAAATTTAAATAATATACCATAAGGTTGTGAAATGCAAATCCTTTGTTCAGAATTGCAAATCCATTTCAATTAACCCTAATCCAATCTAATGCATCCTCCTTCCATCCCCTCCTCACCTGACACCTTTTCTTTCTCTTCTCATGATGGCTTAAATCACGCTACCTACAGATGTGAGCTAGTCTCTATACTAATATTTTCTACCTTTTTTAATAGATTTTAATGAATTATGATAAGATATATATTATATTTTGAATAAAACTATATTTTCTT
This sequence comes from Metroxylon sagu, assembly GCA_017589505.3. Taxonomy (NCBI): domain Eukaryota; kingdom Viridiplantae; phylum Streptophyta; class Magnoliopsida; order Arecales; family Arecaceae; genus Metroxylon; species Metroxylon sagu. Next base: position 394,906 of record JACVBY030000369.1, on the reverse strand, counting down.
TTTTCTCGCAGCAAGTTTAATGAATTATTTCGTCATATCCATATAAAATCCGACCTATATAATCATAATATAATATAGTACAATAATATTATATTATTATACTATATCGTAGTATTATGTAATATTATAATATAATCTTATTTTTTATTATATAATTATATTATTATAATTATAATTATATTTTTATGTGATGTCCATTATATCATAATATTGAACTGGCTTTTATCCTTTCAAAAGTAATTTTGGCGGCTATCCAAAACTTCAAAGTATTAGAATACAATTATTTTTTTTGTAAGTAATAAAAAAGGATTTTCTTTTCTACTTAAAGGATAGTGATTAAAATAAAAGAAAGAAAAGAATCATAGCCTCCAAAGCTAGTATTTTCTTCATGATTTCTTAGACCACTTTAAGTAAGCAATTTCCATCTTATCTTCTTTTCTTTTTCTTTTTTTTTGGGGGAGGTAGGGATGGAGGGTTGGGTTGACAATTTTAATGCTTAACAAACCCTTAGCAAGCATTTGGTATGAAGTAATCCATTTAAAATTATTAGTAATTCATATAATGATGATGGGATCATCCCATTTGGTTGTACTGGGATGATTTTTCATAGCAGTAATTCAAGATCACCCACCTTATGATGATTTTAGACTAAAATCTATTTACAAGAATACTTCTTATTTGTAATAAATATATTATATTAGTAATAATTTATATATAATATTATAAAAATATTATATTATATTATATTATTATGGGTAAACTTGATTACATTTGAATATAATGAGGTAGACTTAGCTATATTCAAATATAGCTAAGTCTAGATCCAATCACCTTTTCCACCCTTAAATCCATACAGATTCCAGAACCATCCCATTTTTTTTTACTTTTATACTATATTATATTATAATTTATCTATTATAATATAATATATATAATATTAATTTATGTATTATAATATATGATATAATTTAATATATTATATTATATATATTATAGTAATATAATATAAATATAATATGAGTAATTTTGGTATTTGATCAGTAATTTTGGATTTCTAGAACATATCAAATATGGTGACGTTAGATTACCAGTAATCCTTGATCATTCTGAGATACCATACATTACTTTAAGATACGATACCAAACACGATAATCTTTGATCACTAAGGATTAGATCATCATAGGATTAGGATCACTGGTGATTCAAGATCATTGAGGATGACGAGGATGATCCTCAAATGGCTACCAAACACGCTTGTAACCTAGTAAAATTCTATGCCAATGGTTCACGTTTCATTCAATGCCTCACATAAATGAAATACCAAATAAAAATATCAGACAAATTTGGAGAAGCAACCCATGATTGTGACTTCATCCTATGGAACAGGGATGAATGGAGTCCTACCTCTGTCATAGTGGAAATGGTGAAAATTTCGTCGGCCAACGAAGGCTGCCAGAATTTTCTATGCACCATACTCTAAGCTACACCGCCGGATAGAGAAAAAGCTCATCAATGAGAAAAAAAGAAAAAAGGGAAGAGAAAGAGAAAGAGAGAGAGAGAGAGAGAGAGAGAGAGAGCCCTATCTCTAGCTCACCGTCAAAACCACCTTCATAAATAGAAACATACTCTGTTTCCTTTTATTAGTGGCTAAAGTGCCTATGGCCACCATCTTATTGTAGATGGTGGCCCATGTGAGCAGACTCATGTGAACGCATGATGTGGCACTCTCATTTAGTGCCAGGTCAGCCAACACATCCAATAGGCAGGAAAGCTAGCGGCTATATCGAACATCACTCCGATCGTTTAGGTGCCACATCCAATAGAATAGAATAGAATACAGAGCCGTCATGCCTAATCTTGCCTGCATTTGAGAAGCAAATTAGGTTGAGAAAGTGAAAACAGTTGAATTTTAAAATGAAATGGAAGCAGGCAAGAGACATATAATAGTTTGGTTGTTCATACTCTAATATATGTTTGGTAGATATCGACTCAGAATGCTTGTGCTAAGTGTCCGGAGTCGCCTTTATACCCATTTCTCCCCCTTCTGCAGCTTCCTTCTCTGAATGACTTTGGCCTGTTCTCCTGATCAGCATGCAACCATCTAGTCAAACTATTAGAACTTTTTTTCTTTTTTTTTTTTCCCTCAAAAAGAATAGAAATACAGTGGAAAGCCACCATCTCGATTTGAATCTGGTTCGTAAGATCCATCAGTTAAGGTTTGGCGGATTCGAGCATTGCGGCACTAATGATTTCATTCCTCTCATTCAAGTAGTGAAAAAAAAAATGCCTTTCTTTCTTTTCTTGTTCCCTTTTGATTTTCCCTCCTCTCCCTAAGCAATTGACTAGCGTGGCAGATTTTATGAAATTGGTTACTGGAGCACTCTCCATCACCCCACTCCTCCAGAACTTTAATAATTTATTAAATCTGAATTGATAAGGACATGAAATCCAACAAATGCATGTGCAACCCAGCAAGACTCCGAGCCGACCGAGTATTAGATATCCATGGGAAGTAGCAGCAGTCCTTGATAATATCACGCACAAGTTAACTAAATATTAGAATAGGATCAGAAGTGGCCATAATTATTAAATCCAAGACTGACATGATGATGTGCAACTCCAGCTAATTTCAGTCGGTTTGCTCTTCATAGATTGATGGACTTCCAAGTAGAGATCATCGTGTGAGGTGCATTTTCCACGCACACCGTCAGTGACCACTGGCTGACCACAACGTGGTCTTGGAAGTCCAAGAAAGGACAAGTTGCAGGATATAACCAACTTCAGATTCCCTTCATTTGAGCATGGAGCCTTTAACTAGAGATAACTGACGTGCCCAAGCCATGCATGTCAGAGATCTACTGTCCGTCTGTTCATCTTATCTTATCTTATCAGCATGAGCAACTCTTACTCTCGTAGATAGAGTCTCTACTTTCTGTCCGTCCCTCTTATGATTGGCACGCCAACTATGAGCACTGGCCAGAAACCATAAACTGACCTGGTTCATAAAAAAAAAAAGGGTTCTTCGTCCTTTCCACGCAACAAACATCTTCTATCTGGACTTGACGATTAGAGTTGGAATGAGGTTCGATAACTATATCCCCAACACGTGTGATTGGCAACATGTGAATACTTTGTATTATTGGGAAAATGCATTATCAGTGAAATATTAAGTAGTTCCACATGTTTAGCTCGATGCTAACCTCTGAAGCAGAATCTGGAGCATAAATTGAGTTTATGCAGGGTGCCATTTTGTTATACTTTGTACTTTGTAGTCAGTCAGCGGTCCGTAGCGCTAATAGACGGGGTAAAGTCTTTCAACAGGTGATTTAAATTGCGCAAATACCATTAAAGGTTGAAACTATATTTAAATTGTGCTGTGTTTAAATTGTATTGTTTGTCACTATAAATAGGCATGCAATTCCTGGTCTCTTCATTTTCTTAATCAAGATTATGGTAAATGCCTTCAATCTCTGATATGGGGAAGACTAATTTTTAACGCCTAAGTTGAGATAGTGCTGATGGTTAATCATGCTTCCGATGAACTCTTTTTCTTTAGTGAGCAAATACGTCGCCGTTTTTGTTGATGGTTTATTGATGCTTTATGGTTGCATCACTCTAAGCATGTCAAGACTTTTTCAAGGATTCGGTCCGCAGGTTTACAGGAAGCCTAACTGAAATGCAGCATCGAAGAAATCGTGAGCTTGTGGAGTTGTTCTCAATATTGGGCGTGCTGTAGCAAAACGATAGCGCTTAATGTTTATTTACCATTGGATCTATACCAGTTGCATTCGCGCGTAGCCGCTCGTTTGCCGAGTTGTTTCTTCACAATGACGTCCATGCCAGAATTTAGGTGCCATTGGATGCAGAGAGGATGCACTGGATGTCATCATTGCAAAGTACCAGCATTTTGATTTCTAAAGTTTAATCTACGAAAGATTGGAGACGAAAGAAACCTTGGAGAAGTATCTTGAGGGTTATTTCGTGTCTCGATGATAAATCAACCTTAAACAAGGTCACGTGGCTGACTGGCAGTCTATCTCATCTCTCATTGAAAGGTCTAGATTGCTCTCTATTTCTTTTCTTCTTTTTTTTTCGCCCCCCCCCCCCTCCTCTCAGTAGACCAATTATAGGCTGTTGAATACTGCGTTGGGTCTAACAGCCTCGGTAGAAAGGAAATTTTCAGTTATTCAGTTCGCTCATGGGTCTACGAGGAGAGATCAGTTTGCTCACAAGATAGAGACACCATACATGAAGCATAGTTAAATGCAAGCGAATATTGCACTTATATATCACATTGAAGAAACCGTCGTCTGACATTAGAATATTAGGGTTTTCTATGGAAGACTTTGGTCTATCTAACACAACGAGCATCTGAGATTCTCTTTCTTTACTACCTCGCAAGGTTGAACCAGTAAGCTACCGATAGATTTGTCCATGACAAAACTGATTATGTTCTCTGCCTTTCACAATTAATTTGCATTTGTTAAACTCACTGCACTCTGGACCGCAGCATGAATTGACAGGAATTGTCGCCAAGCAGAACAATCATTGCACCTCGCTAGACCCTTTCCTACCTAATCACGGGTTTAATCAGTTTGGTGTGATTTGCAATTCTTTTAACAGTCAGATGTATACTTCAAGCACTGCAAAACATTATGACAGCTTCACTGTTTTATCCTCCATGAAGCATCTGACTCTTCTTTTACACTGAATTTTGCAAGAAATTTTCAGCACAAAATGCAACCCATCCAGGAGACGAATGACAATAACAATAATATTTGCATTCCAGCATTCCATCCACTTTATGTTTCATGCACTGGGAATAACTTATGGTACACCTCATGGCTGACTGCTATCTTGTAAGCGGGGCATGCAACCTATCAAAAGAAAGATGATAAAATTGAAGAATCTCATTTTGCAGTCTGCTACAGAGTATAGGGTCAAAATCTGTGGTTACATTTTGATTTCAGTGGTAAGTATTTACAGCCAAGCTTTTCTTTTCCCTTCCTTTTTTTGTCCCTGTAGTTACAGCCAATATATTTCAATGAGGGAATGCCCATATTTATGTGATGAATGATAAGTCTGCCAGGGCTGCTTGCCCACGAGGCTTGCTTCTAAACTTACATAAGTCAATAGTTTCGCTAATGATGACCTCCTGTGTGCAATAATATCATACCAATTATTTCTGCCGTGGAAAAAGAGGCATGAGATGCAAAACATTCTTGTTTTGCAATCTCTCCATTAGGAATCATGTACCTGGAAAGGTACCACCAGAAGTGGACAGTATTATGAAGGCACAGACGACTGAAAGTGAGAAAACAGAGACCCAGGTGTTCTCTGCATACATCTCCATGGCATCTGTGAAAGAGAAGCGAGCACGGCTTTCAGCCCAGTTGCGGAGTCTATCAGCCTCTGCAGCATAAAGTGCTCTTCCCTAGAGAGAAGAAAATGTAGAGTATCAGCAAGAGCGAAGATAGTTTATTTGATGGGATTGATGATGTTATGCCTGCTAGTTTGATCTCTTTTGTAATTAGCTTTTTTAATTGTTATACTGATAGAAGACAGAAATGGAAGCCCTACTTTTAAGTATTTGTCCTTTAAGCATTCTTTCCAAGAAAATGAAATGCATCCAATCGGAACAAGGAAAATAATAAATGAATACATGTCTGCACGTGTAGAGACAGACCTGAGTCTGTTGGGTCTAAGAAGTCAAGCAGGGTAAGTGTGATAAGAATATCTGCTGTTTTATTTAGCCAATGTCCTAGCATCTGGGTTATCCAGTGATGTTACATGTTTTAGAACTTGCCTTCAATAAGGTCTTTTAGTGTTTTCAAAATCATTACAATCAGTTGAAAAGAAAGGAAAAAAAAAAAAAGGACCAATTTGTAATACAAAGAGCCATTCCTACAAAGTCAATCAAAAGCAGAAAAATCCCTAATTTCGAGTTTGCAGAGCCGGAAGAATGGCCTGTCCAATTTTTATGATTTCCAAGTGGAAGACCCACTGATATCAACAGTAAAAATAATCACAAAAATGTCCATCATAGGGCAGAGCAAAGACTATTTTACATAGTCTACTGGAGTAAAAACTTCGAAGGTCTTTAATCAAGAAATACTCCAATCAAGATAAGTCTATTGATGTCTCATCGAACATATCAATAGTAGCAGATCCAAGACAAATAATTTTTTTGCAGTGGTTCAATAATTGTGGCAGTAACAAATCACTGATTGGTGATAGGTCATTGTCAGCAAACTTTTATTTACTCATTAACAAGCAAAGTACATATCAAAGGCCGGGCTTTGTTGTGTTCCTTGCCCAAAAGTACTTCTCATAACAGAGATGTTATGAAGTTTTCACTATGGTTGCAGTGAGATCAAAATCTATTTTGCACATTAGGCATGTTTGGAGAGCAATAGTTACCTGATCATCAAACCATCGACCTCGACGAAGCCATGCAGTGACCAAAGCGATCAAGATACGAGGTGGTGTCAAGTAATTGATTGCCTTTCCATTTCCCTTTACAACTCGCATCCTTGGAACCAATGTTCTTGCCACTGTTTCTGGAAGCTCGCAGATTATGTTAAACATTTGCTTGTTTCTCAAAGATGATCCACTGCATGATTGGGAACAATGAATACCAAAGGTCAATAAAGTAACCCCATGCATCAAGGAGAGAATAATCCGCTAGGAGATACTCCATAGAATGCATGATGGAAGTGCATTTAGAATTTAAACCATATTTAATCTTGTTACATTATCCAGATGCTTAACAGGTATACCTATCATAACACCAATTTCTGCTAAGCATCTGAATACATCAATCTTGTTTTAACAGATATGCCTGTCTTAACAGACATACCTGTAATACAACAATTAGAATTATACATGAGAGGTATTGCAACATCATTTAACAGATATACATGTAATACAACAATTAAAATTATACATGACAGGGACGACATCATCATAATCTGTGCAAGGGGCCATTTCGTCAGGGACACCCTGAGAGGGTGCTGGAATGGACATTCTCAGAGTTGGGAGTGTGTGGTGTCACTCTTCCAGAAAATGGACAAACCACATTTATTTTCAGGGAAATATTGTGCAGATGCAGATAGAACAACCTGAGCAAGGTGACACTTCCTGTTGGCTGAAAGTCGCTGGGGTGCATAATCTACAAAGCTACGGAAAAATATTATGATATTTGGACCTTTCATCTTGTTTGATCATGTACATCCATCTTGTTTACAAGGTTTGCAAATATCATAAATATGAAGAGTAAAAGTTTAAGAAAAACAGAATTGATAGTCCATCTGAGATCACCTTAAAAGCAAATCTGTAAGAACCATGCCTGGAGATGCTGTGTGGACTCCAACCTTAGACCGCTTGCACTCTTTTAGAAGTGATGCTTGAAGCTGCCTAAGGCCACACTTTGTTGAGCCATAGCTACAAATCAAACAAGAGATCATGATAGGTTGGCTGACAAAAATGGCATCATATACAGAATAAAAGGTTGATCCAGCCAATACCAGGCAAACTATCAGAGTCTATATTTTCAAAAATTAATTGAAAATACATTAAAGAATTGTCTGCCAATTGATGTCAACCTTGCACTTGTTTCATCTGGCTGGCCTCAGCAATGTTACTGCTAATATGGCTACATGTATTTTAGCCTCTGCGCATGACAAAGATTCATGGATTATTAACACTTACACAGCAGTCAATGGTGTGCTTGATCCACCAGAACCTGCCCCATCCATGTTGAATATGTGACCACCCTTTTCCTGGGATCGCATGATACGCATAGCTTCTCTTGTGCAGAGTATAGAACCAACCAAGTTTGTTGAGACAATCTAACCACAGAGCAGAATCATATTAAAACCCACAAATAAATTGTTAAGGAAAATTTACAACTGCAATTAACATACCAAATAAATTGATAATTGATAAAGTAAATATTGGAGCTACAGACAGTCCAGCAACCCAACAGAATTTTATTAAGGCATGAATGTACGTTACAGCATGTTTTCATTGCCCTGAGAGCTAAGATAAGCACATATCGCTTCTAGTTTTGTAAATGAAATGCTAACCATCAAGTCTAACAATTGAGGGCACCTTGCAATATGCCATAGAGGATGGAAGATATGCATGCAAATGACATGGAAAATGTTTACTTGTTTGCTTGCATGCATGTGTGCATGAGTATCATGCACGTATAATTATGCATGTCGTGCATGCATGTCCCCAGCCTAGAATGCTAAGTTTCTGCTACTTAGTTTACATACCGGCATAAGATGCATGAATAACTATGAGGATCTCAACTGGTGAAGCATTACCATAGGAGTTCTTCTAGGGAAGACTCCTTAAGGAACAGCATCCCCAGAACCCCTCATAGAAATAAATTCAACACCTTCTTTGACCTAGCACCGTCCAATATTTAAACCTAACTTGATAATATGCATATGCATGCATAGGGGTCATGTTCTTATCATATAGTCATTTTGTCAAATATTGTAGCTCTAGTGATGAGGACTGGCACCCTGCATCACTGTCCGTTGGCACTCATAATTAGGTATCTAAATGATAATATTGATAGGCCAACAACTAGCATCATGAATCAGTCCACCTCATGCATATCAGACCTCATTAAATTTAAAATCAAGATCAAAATTCACTAGAAACCAATTAGAAAATCAATAGCAGTTACCTATTTTATTATATAGTTATTTATATGTCAATCTATTGTTATTTTAATGTTACTCATTTGATAGGTTTCATATATCTTTAGATTAAAAAATGAAATATCTTACTTATATTGGATCAGCAATTTTTTTTCCTGCCCAATTCTTTGCCAGTGAAGATATATCTGATCTTACTGCCATCCTCATGAGTCTTAACCCTTTATTCTGTTTCTTAATCTCATACTTCACAATACTTTCTTCAATAAAATTCCAGATGTGAAAATATTCATGCAAAAAGACATCCTTAGATGCAGATGTTAAATAGCAAGAAGATCCATCAGAAAGCACCAAAGTGCAAACCTGTACAATATCTTCATCTGTAAACTGTAGCAATGGCCTAAAACCTTTGTTTGTGCCAGCATTGTTTATCTGTCCATAGCATTGAAATAAAAATTCACAAGAGGAGCAAATTACTAAATTCACAAGATAACTCTGCACTGCTTAAAGTAAACCCTTGAGACAATGAAATTCTTTGGCCACAAACACATGCATCAAACATAAACTAGGTTAAGTGATAGGGATGAGACTTTATATCCTTGATATGATTAGACATGGGATATAGAAATCAGCCAACAAGATTCACAAGACAAGACACTGATAGCTTCATGCATTTTTAACAAAGCTATTTAATGCACCTTTCTGACAACAGATTCTACAGTTCCCTCAGAGTAAATAAGTTTATGCCTTTCTAAGCACAGGCAGTGTTGCAGATATAGACTAGATATCCAAACATGATGTATTAAATGGCTAGTGAAGGTACTTCACTAAGACATAACTTGAAGTAAACACAATTGGTGAATACAATGCACAATAATATCTACAATAGCCACAAGTTAAACAAGCTATACCTTTTTTAAATGTCGGCAACATCAAAGAAATTTTGAAAAATTGTATGAAAGAAACATGCAAAAAGCATCAACCGGTACTAAGATGTACATGCACCATGCAACAAGGGTGTGATTGTTCTTCATATTAGCTTCTATAAATGGTCTACATTCATAAATTATCTAGGTTGCCCACTGAGAATTGCATGGACACCTAGCATGGACATGAATGTGGGAATCAGATCCAGAGACATGTCTGAATGTCTTGTTTGGTGAAAAGAAGAAAATAGGATACATGGACATGCAAAAAAAGGCTGCACTTAAAACTTACTGTAATTAATTGAATAATAATATTTAGAAAATATCATGTCAAATGATTATATGTTGCACGCTAACATATACTTCGTAAGAGAATAATGTATGGGTAACATCTAGAATTACTTTAGGAAACTGATATTGATAAAATGTATAATTCTATATGTGGCTAAACACTGCAGACAAATTTAACATCAAACATACTATCGTCCAATTTCATTATAAGTTCATCTTAAGTAAACCCTTTTAAGGAATTCCATGACTGACAATCTTAAGATTTTCAATTGTGCCGTAGCCAAAATAGTAGAAGGAAACAGGCAAAAATATGCAAGACAAGGCTGCCTATCTTCCATTTCTATCACATCACTATCACTAGAGCCACCATAGCTTTTCATTGCAGTAACCTGAATGCTCAAATTCTTTCCTTCAAGAGGCAGTGGAAAATTAATCTCCACATCTATTTCCTTATTTCTTTTAAATTTTTATGTTGAATTAGCCTACTTGATGAACCAAGATTTCACTCCAGTCAGTCAATGCTAGGCCAAAGGAGGACAGTGTTAGAGGCATTCAAGAGTATCCAAATTGTTTGAGGCATGCTGAATCAGCTGTCAAGAGAACACCTGCTATAACAGATTCCAGGAGTCTCACGTGTCCAGGTAATCTTGCACTTAACTATCCTAGTAATTTGGCTCGGATCAGGCCCAAGTCGTTCCTTTCTATTTGGAAATAGATAATATTTAAAAAAAGGGGGAAAAACAAAACTGTTAGTTAAAAGCATATGATGACAGAAATATGAGGATAGACTGATAAACATTATACTTACCCAAATGTCTACTGAACCAAGTTCATCTACAGCAAAGTTTGCCAACTTCCTCACATCTTCTGGTTTGCAAACATCACAAGCAATTCCAACAACTGTAGCATGAGATAGATTTGTTCGACCTCTACTTCCAACAATTGACATGCCCTCTTTTAGGTTTTCTTTCAACTCTTCCACAGTCTTATGTACTGATTCAGGGCTGCCTTCAAAAAAACCAAGATGGCATGCTAAGGCCTGAGAGACTAGCGTAAATTATAGACGCATATCAGAAGGGAAACGAATTTTTGAGAGAGGTATCAAGGTGTTATATACCACCTGCGGGAAGCAACAACAACTCGATCTCCAGAAAGAAGAAATTCACGAGCAAGTGCCTTTCCTAACCCTCTTGTGCTGTAAACAAAATTACGGAAGGAATTGTTAGCAGAATAAAATAGCATCACCATCTCAGTCATTAGCAAAATGGTTAAAGTATGACTAGCTGCATTAGTTGAACTGTCTGAACAGAAAATTAACAGAACATGCTGCAATTACTTCACTGTTTTCAGATACCCTGGAATACCAATTTCATTAATTTGCTAAAATTGGCAAAAAATCTGTAGATTATTCCGATCCAGTCATATTAATAGAGAGAAACCAGAATCAAAATGCATTTCCCATTCCATAGCATTCCTACGGAACCAAATTATTAATATGGTTGCATCAAAATTTCTTTCCTCGAAGAATCCAAGTTCTAACAGTCAAAAAAGTTTCTGTTACAATCAGATAATATGTGCACTACCTTCCAGTTATGACAACATTGCGTGGTCCAGCTTTGCAATGTTCTTCTAAAACCATGTTTGCCCCAATCATTGTTCCAATAATGACTCCACCAAGCCAGCTATACCAAATCAATGTATTCATCTGACTATCTCCACCTTTAGATTGACAAAGTACAAAAGGAAAGACATAGATCTCACAAACCTTTCAAACATGTATTTAGAAAAGGGAGAAAAAAAAAAAAGAATGACAAAGTACTAGAAAACTCCAAAAAAGGACCAATTACAAACCTGATAACTGAAACCCAATTGCAAGTATAACACCAGTGCTCATCATCGTAACAAGATATCTTCCAATCTGTGTGGCAAGCTGAATGGGGAAAGGATGAAAGAGAGAGAGAGAGAAAGAGAGAGAGAGAGAGAGAGAGAGAGAGAGAGATCAGAAGCTAAGAAATATGAGTATGCTAGTCTCCATTTATGATTACTGTAAAATTATTGCCAAGAAATGTTGACATCTACTATGTAGGAGAACATTTGAAATTATTGGGAACTCAAGCTAGGCGGAAAAAACTCCAATCTAGCGCAATATAGAAAACCAACCATCAACATCCTATTTCTGAGCCATCTTGGTAAGACTTTACGCATTACCATGAGCACAACTAAGAGACTTGTCCCATCTGCCCAGGCACCTTTGTGTGCCCTACACTATGATTTTTATGACAGGAAAAATCTTCAGTCCAAGCAAACCTTTTCCTAGACCATTCACCACAACTTTGAACCATGTGATTTATAAGTGTTACCACAACCATCAAACTTTTTCTAACTCTTTGTGTTGGCTCAATGGATCCTTCTTCACAACCATTACTTAATGCTACCTCTAAGGTCACTACAAGCCACTACAAGCTTTTCTCAATCCCATCTCACAACTTCATTTCACCTTACATTAGATCCTTGTTTTTCTAGCCTCCACACGCTAACTCAAAAACCTCTCTTTAGAAAAGGCTCCTTAAATATTCACTGAAGTTATACATGTTGATATCATCTTAGTTGGCTTTGTGCCAATTGACTTAATTGGCGCAACCCTTGTGCATCTTGTCTCTTGTTTGTCACAACCTTATTCTCATTAGTTATGCCATATATACATCATGATCTTCTCATTTTTAACACCTTCTACATTAATTATCGGCCGGTAATGCCTCCTCTAATTATCTCTCTCTCTCTCTCTATATATATATATATATGTGTGTGTGTGTGTGTATGAAGGTAAACTTGGCTATATTCAAATGTAGCCAAGTCCAGAATTCGGTTATCTTCCTCACCCTTAAATCCATAAGGATCCCGAAGCCACCCCATCTTTTTCAATTTTTTCATCTTTAGGATTCGTGAACTGTGTGGATTTAAGGGTGGAAGAGATGACCGGATTCAAGCTTAGCTACATTCGAATATAACCAAGTCTAACTCTATATATATATATATATATATAGAAAGAGAGATAGACTTGACTATATTTGAATGTAATCAAATCAGAGATCCAGTCATCTTTTCCACCCTTGAATCCACATAAATCCCAGAGCCATCCATCTTTTTTACTTTTTTCATTTTTATGATTCATGAACTATGTGGATCCAATGGTGGGAAAGATGACCAGATCTATATTTAGTTACATTTGAATGTAATGAAAGGTAGAGGAAGTGACCTCTATGCATGCATGCCTTCAGACTTTTCGCCTTTTCCACTTCTATCTTGTTTGACTGGACCTTAATTACTACTTTTTAAACCATATAACATGGTGAAGTGTGGCACTTAATAAAATTTACTCTTAAATTGCCAAGGTGTGCTTCAATGACATCATGCACCTAAAGCTCCACTCCACTTTATCCACCCAACTATAATCCTTCGACATCCTGCTCCAATGTGATCTGTTTTCATTAACCTCTATATAACCTTGCAAAATAGAGCTTATTCCTTGGTCATCAATTTTGGTTGGGCTCCAGTTTTCAATTCCATGTCTAGTTAAATAAAGTTGTACTCCTAATTCCTTATCCAATATAGCTTTCACCTAAAGCTTCAATTAATGCATTTTCCGTAGGATCAGCAGCAAATTAATCAAAAGGTGTAACTGCTTGGTGCTGAACTGTCTAAACAAAACTACTTCTAGTTCCCATCATTTAACATGCTAAATGTTTTTGAAAGTTCATCGAATCTTCTCGTCATTGCTGAACGAGTATTTTATCCGACAATGATTATGAGGGCCGAGAACATAGTTTGAATCTTTAGCCACCAAACATCTTAATATCCTCGAAATATTATACTCAACAACTATTCTACCAAAATGCACATCAATTTCAAACAAAACCCAATTTCCTTTTCAAGTACCTTTTAAGTTTTAACCCTAATAGCAAAGATCTCGGAGAACAGCTCACCGAAAAGAAGATCGCTTCCGCCATATCTATAGCCTTCCTATACTGCCTTCCAGGTCCTGCAGGCCCCCCCGAAACCCTAATAAGCAAAGACTTCAGAGAGTAAAGAGCTCCCTTCCGCTTCAAAACATGGGGTGCCCTCTCTTCCGGAACCACCTTGCCATCGCGCTCGGAGGACTCCTCACCGTTCTCCGACCGAAAGGACCTGCAAGGAAGCGTCGTAATCCTACGCCGGCGGCATAGCAAAGGTCCCAAGAACGATACACCGTCGAACATCGCCGGACTCCGGCGCGGATCCGAACTGAGCCGCGGCCGCTGGTCAGACCTGGTGAACTCTCTGGAACCGAGATGGTTGAAGGGATGGGTGGAGAGCTGGAGCTTGGCAACCCCGGCGGCCATGACGTCGTGCGGCACCGCGGGAGCTCGGAGGGGAGCGGCGCCGGGCCGACCAGTGGGTTTCCTGAGCCTGCTTTGTTATTCTTGTCCTCCTCCTTAAAAACGGGAGTCGGCATAAAATATCTCGCACGCAAATGTGATGACCACACGTTCAAGAAACCTCATCTCCGCACGCCGCTGCTGGCCACGTGTGCGTTTGTCCACGTCAGCTCAACCCACGTTGCTTTTCCGTCTAGATTACGGAACTCTTCATTGCCGATACCATGCTTAAATTATTAACGGCCATTCTAACGTATCCCTACGACTCTTACCGTTTCAAAAACCAGTCACCATAGCTTGAGAGCCATCTATTATTATTTGGGCTTCTTTGGATGTTATTATTTTCTATTATATTTTTATTTTGTGTTACTGGATTTTTATTTTTTTATTTTTTTTATTTATTTTATGAACTTATGTTGTATTTATTTTTACTTTATTCTATATTATGTTGTATTTATTAATATATATATATATATATATATATATATATATTGACTATGAGTTAAAGAAATAAAATATGAAAAATAATTCATTTTCTTCCCCCACAAACCTTTTTTTTTTTTTTTTTTTTGTGGTGCCAAATGTGGAATTTCTATACCTATTTATGATCTATTATATATATCATTGTCTTATATGTGTTGGTTTAGGTTCATATCCAACCTATCTATTGATTGAATTAAGTCGATCAAATAACGTCTAAATCAAATAAAAGTCAAGTATAATTTGTATCTAACTTGAAATATTTAGGTTCTCATCAAGGTTAAGTTATATCATATATGCATTTAAGTCAAGCATTAAGTTATTTTTTTTTTAATTTTAAAATTTAAAAAAAAAAAAAAAAAAAAAACTGAAACGGGTATAATTAACTTGAATTATATAAAACTAAAAGAACCAGCAAACCTCCCCCGCCCTAGCAGGCTATGTTAGCACAACCTAATGGTCCACGAGCTGTCTCCTATCACGATTAGTGCAGGCCCCAGTATGGTCCAATTGACATACATACAGCTACATGAATCTAGTGGATGAAATCTAGTTGTTAGTAGAGAAAATTATAGTACCAAGTACCAAAAGGAGGATTTTTGACTCTTTAAACGAAGAACAAGATTTAAGAAGCAGCAAAAGACGAAAAAAAAGAAAAGAAAAGAAAAGAAAGAGACTTTGGCCTAGAAATGTATTTATACATATGTCATTTATAAGATGAACCTATTAACTATTATTAAGTTATATCTAGATCTGATGATCACATGTGAAAATAAGCTATGAATGATGAAACAAAATCAACAAAAGGTAGTAATGTATGAACTTTAATAAATCTTACCTCTAATACTAAAACCATTCCAAAATATACTCAAAAGAAAAGATATGATTATTTTTAAGTATACTCATCAATAATTGGATATAATATAATCAGGATAATGATAGTAATAACTTCTATATATATATATAATCTAGAAATACATCAAATGAATTTAGAAATAGCTTTTCTTAATAGAGAATTAGAAAAAGAAATTTATATAGATCAACTAAAAGGTTATATTGAATCAAGTTAAGAAAGTAAAGTTTATAAGTTAAATAAATCTTTGTATAGGTTTCAACAAACACCTGAACAGTGGTATAAGAAATTAAAAAAAAAAAAAGATTAAAAAATTTGGCTCTAAGAGTAATAAAATTGGAAATTGTGTTTTTACTAACATCACATAGAGTGCTAAAGCTATTATTATTATTATTATTATTATTATTATTATTATTATTATTATTATTATTTATATTGATGAATAATTGATCTTTTGTTCTAATTTAGAAATAATTGGAGAAATAAAAACTTTTTTGAAAAAAGTCTTTGACATGAAAGATATGGGTCTTGTGGATATGATTTTAGGTATAAAAGATATTAGAAGAGATGGCAAAATATTTCTAATCCAATTACATTATATTGAAAAATTATTAAGAAGATTTGATTTTTATAATTGCAAGCCATGTAACATTCTTTTAAATAACACATCATTAATGAAAAATGAAATGATCCTATTAAACAAGAGAAATATACTAAAATTATTGGAAATCTTATGTGTGTAATGAATTGTATAAGACTTGATATAGCATATGCTATTGGAAAATTAAGTAGATTTACTTCTAATTCTAATTTCAACCATTGGAAGGAAATTAAAAAATTTTCAAAATATTTAAAAGGTGCATTAAATTATGGTTTATGCTTTGATGGGTCTTCACCCATCCTAAGATGTTATCAAAATCCTGATTGGTCATCTAAAAAAGTTGATCCTAAATCTACGAGTGGATGAATATTTACTTTGGGTAATAATATCATTAATTGGTCATCTAAGAAACAAACATGCATCGCTCTATCATTTATAAAATCTGAATGCATGAAATCTATATGGTAAAAAGATTTCTAAAGGGAATTTTTAAGATAAATTCTATTTATTCAATCTTCTGTACGACCCATTACTTTACATTGTAATAATAAAGCAATAATATATTTAATTAGAAATAAAAAAATTACGAGAAGACTAAGCATATTGCAATGAAATATTATCATGTTTTAAAATTGATGAGAAAAAGATAAAGTAATTGTGGAATAGATTCTAACAAAGTTAATGATAGTAATCTCCCTGACCAAACCCCTAACATATAGGATGGTACTTAAAATCTTAATAGAGATATGAACATTAATAATTAATTAAGATTGTCTAATTGTAGCCTACTCTATACTTGAATTTCAAGTTAGAGTTCCAAGAAAATTTGATCAGTTGAAATCTAATGAAATGACAACAATGAGGTTTCATTTCTAGTGCATAAAAATTTAAAACTAGTTGGAGCTATCTAGCTTCCAAAAAAAATCAATCTCTAATTTTATACTAAATATGTGCACCAGTCAAATTGAACTTATAAGTTTTTAATGAATGCATAGGTTCTTGTAGAGCGAAAATGAGGTTGCGAACACTCTTGATGAGATTTACTTATGTAAGTGTTAAAGTAAGGCTCGTTATCCGTGAATTATGGTAAAGTTCTAAAAAACCTGCTAAGCCAAGATAAGCATAAACTTAATGTGGTCTTAAAAGAACTAATGAACCTTTATACAATATAAACAAAATTTATCTATTATTTTTTGAAATCAATGTATTATCTTCTCAAATAACCATAGGTTCAAAGACATTTACTTATAGTTATACATTGTATACACACACACATATATATATATATATAGTCATTTATTTTTTATTTATTTTTTTTAAGTGAAGAAATTTTTTCATTAAAAGAAAAAATTTTAAAATTTTAAATTAAAACAAACTCTTTTAGTTTTTTAAATGGCTATTATAAAAAGTTAATTATTGTTGGTATTATTAAATAGTTTTTCATTTGAATAGGTATTATATTAATGAGAATAGGTGCCTTTCTCATGAAGATGCATTTATGAGAAAGATGAGTACATTAAAAATGCTCGCAAGAAAGTGACATCCTTAGGATAGGGCACCTTTTTTTTATTGCCAACATTTGAATATTTATAAATGCTTAATGCCAACTCCACATTCAGAATTTTCATCTATTCTAAATTTTGTCATATTCTTATCTCTTTATGTTGGGCATCGAGAAGTTCGTATTAGTTCATCTCTCTAGAAGTGTGCAAGCTTATATTGGAGCCTAGGCATGGGAGGAAGTATTCCATATAATCACCTACATCTTGGTTATGACGGGAAAAATACTATCTTAAAACAGTATTTTATATGTCTTCTCCAGGATTTTTTATTCCTTCAGTTTCATCACTCATCGTGCCTACATGTCATAAAAGATTAGAAGTGGAAGAGGGACATAAGAAAAACTATGATAGCTTCTTGCACCCAAAAAAAACTACGGTAGCTTCTTGTACCAAGGTGGATAGAAGAGGAGAAGGATCAATCAAATCATAATTGACTTGCATTAAACCGAGAACTGGCTTGCCACATCTGTTTGCTATAGATAGATCATCAAATTTGAACAGTTGAATTTAACTTGATATTTATTTTAAATAATTTGCCAATCAAAAGTTTGATCTCATCCTATGTAAATTAAACGTTGTCCTAAAATTTGTTCCCACCACTAATTATAGATATGCTTTTATCCTCGACTTAGTAACTATGATTCTGATTTCAAGCCTAATAGAACCAAATGTGACCCAATCAAATATGTTCGTAATTAGATTTTGTTTTAATACTGAACTCAAAAATTAAGTTTAATCCTAAATCAATCCATTCTTTGGCTAAGGCTGCAAATGTGTCGGATCGACTCATCATCCAACCGATTCTTATCCAATTAGATCCGATCCAATCCATATTTAAAGATCCATAAATTGAAACAGATTTAAAAATTAGATCCAATATAAATTTAAATCAAATTCAAATTTTGTATTTTTTGATCGAACCTGATTCGATCCTAATTTATCCCAATCCATAAAAATATAAATCTTATGTTCCTCTATTCCAATTATCTTTATAAATTCATCAAATAAAATTTAATTTAAATTAATTCTCTTTCTCATCTTAATAGCCAGTTATTGTCCCATCTTTTTTTACTAATTTATCTAAATATTTATATTTTATTATTTATTTTTGATAAATTTTTATTTATAATATCTTTAAGTGTATGAATAAATATTTTAAATATCATAATTTACAAACACAAGGATAATTATTTATTTAGATAGAATTAAGAGTTTTTGAATAAAAATTTAAATTTTAATTATTTTTTAAAAATTTTTTAATGAATTTATAATTGATTATAAATTAATAGATTTTAATTTAAAAAATAATAATATATTATTTAATTTATATTAAAATATAATTTTAAATAATAAATATTTTGATATTTTATATTGAATCACAGAATAGATTGTTTGGAGCAGCACAAAATCAAAATCAAAATCAAGGTTCAAATATAAAATTCAACCCATCCGCCTGTGGTTCTATCCGTTACCTAACGTTGCATTGATTTACGAAGCCCATAAAATCCAGCCGGTCGTTCTCCCCCTCGAGTCCGTGCGTCTCGCTGTGTTTTCTTTTTTTGTTTCTTTGTTTTTGGGTCCGCTGCACCTCTTTTGGAGCCGTCGAGGGCGGACAGCATGGCTTCAATTCTTCTCCCCCATATCCTTCCGATTCCAAAGCAGCTTCCTCCTCTTTGGAAGAAGGATCCCAGATCGTCCCCTTCCCTTCTGCGCACAAGCCCTCTTTGGAACCCTAGATCGCGCAAGGGGTTCGCGGTGTTCGCGGAGGGCAATGGGCTCGAAAGAGACGACGCCGAGGGGATGGAATCTGGCGACGGCGGAGGAGACCTGAAGAGGGACCGACAGCCGGCGTTCAATCTCCGGTGGCGCGACCTCCTCTACCCGGATCCCGAGAACGTGGTGGCCATTGGATTGACGGGCCTCCTCACGTGGGCGAGCGTTCAGGTCTTGTGGCAGCTCTTCTTCATTTCCATCGCCATCCTTCTCGCCGCTCTCAAGTACTCCTTTATCGCCGCTCTCCTTTTATTCATACTTATCACCCTCCTTTGATACGAAAGCTTGCTCCTTTGCCAGGGAAAGATTCGATTTTGATAGCCTCCGTGTCCTTAATTTTATCCACTGATTGAGGCTATTTGTTGTTAGGCATGTGCATATTAGTAATCTGTAGCAAAATTTGGGAAATATTGAAGCTGAATTGTCTGATTCTATGATTTTCTGCCCCTTCTTCTTTAATGAGCTAATAATCTAACCCCAAATGCGTGAGATTGGGTCTATGGCTTCTTGGCCATGGCAAATGATAGAATGAAAATTGTTCAAAGGACTGCAGACGGGAAAGAGAGTTGGGTTCTACCTTCTACCTTTTAAAGAGAAGAGGAGTAGAAATTTGTTGCATCGTGCGTCTATTTTGAGTGATGCTTTTTGTTGCAAAGTGATGGACCATGTTGTCTTTTCCTTCTCAAATCAATGTAGGCAAAAGATTTATTGGTTTATTAAGAAATGAAATTATGATTCATGAATGTGATACAACTTAATAGTTGTGTTCCTGAGAGATAAATGCATCATGGGCGACATTTGTAGTGGATCTACTGTTCAGCTACTACTAGATTAGTTCAAGGAATTTGGACGGCAGTCCTCTTTCCAATTAATAGAAACATCATGTTTAGTGCATCAGATATCTTTTATCTGGAGACCATCGAGTGATTTCATGGGTTCCAATCTGGCATATTCTCTGGCTTTGTTCTGCCCTCCTTGATTCTTCTTGTGTTCTGATTTTTTATTGTCTCTATTATGGTGTTTTTTGTTGGACTCCTTCATCCAGTTTCTAACATATCGCCAATCAACTTTATCCCATCGTGTCCCAAACCATGCACCTATTTTCAGGTCGTTTCCAGTAGACAGCTACGAGATTAACTCTGGAAATGCGAGCAATCATGAGTTGAAATTCTACTTGCAGGGCAAACCATTTCTTCGCATGTTAGAGTCTTGTCTTGGAAGTGCAGATTAAACATTAGAAATTGAACTTTAGATCTCCTTGCCAACTATTATGGTGGCTTGGAATAGAGACTGATCATAGGAGGTGGTAGATGGTTGAGATGCAAAGCTGGTGGGAAAGATTATTCTATGCCTCACAAAGAGATGTATAGAGGTTGGATGACCTTTTTCTGAAAGGAGAGTGGTTCCATACGTCCCTTTTGGGTGTGTGGTCAGTATTCAGGTCTGGTAAATTATTGTTGGTTTATGTGTTTATGATGGGAATTCTTAAAGGCAGTAAGTAGCGCAGGACTCTTACGAATACTCGGTTCTTTATATAGCCTCCCTTTTGAAACAGGTTTCTGGTATTTAGCTTAATCTTCTGTAACAAAAATTCTGTATGAATGGTGGTGCAAAATGATTCCCCATGTGAGGAACCATCTCTTGCCAGCATATGTATAATTGGGAGGATTTGGACATGCTGAAGACTGTCACAGTACTGTTTGATTTATGAAGCATTCCACCATTGCACCCTCAACCATCTTTTTCATTTACGAAGCATTATACCATTGCACTCTCAGCAATCTCTTTCAAGGATCCTAAGGAGTTACCAACAAATATATATAAGAGAGAGTTCAAATTGAATATTTTAAACCCTATACTTAGAACAAAGTTGTTTTGACTAGGAAAGGGAGTGTGTCGACCTTTATTTGTTCAAGGATTAAAATTTATCTTGTCTGCAAGAAAATTTGCATTGGGACTTCATAGCCTTTTAGCCAGTTTTCAGTTTAGTTCTTCAACATGGTTGCTTGTGAAGGTAGTACTTGTATACTTGGAAAACATGTTTTGCAACTGCCTGATAAGTTCATTAGACAGTTGGACTTTCTTATAGTTTCCTTTGAAGAACCCATCTGTTTCCTTTGAAGAACCCATCTCCAAATGGAAGTGAGATGCATGCCTTGTGGATTGTTAGTTTCTATTATCTGATGAGTAGAGATATAAGGAAACCATCTCCTGTAGGAGGAGAAAGCTCCAAGATAATCAAAGTTTGTGAGATGTTTCGTTGAGGAACACTGACACGGAAATTGATGTCTCAGATCTAATCAATATTGGTATACTGAGTATCTTATCTGTTGATATAAAGTATTTCGGTGATCTGAGTCCAAAGCTGTTGGAATTGGAATAGGTTTGGACATCAATACTCCATCCTTTTTGTCCAGGCTTGGGACTAGTGGTGTATATTCATCTCTCTTCCACAATGATGGATTGACTTTTCTGTGTCATTACCATCATTCATGAAATTAAAGAGAATTTATTAAAACTTGGATAACTGATTCTGAAATTTTGTAGGACACCAAGATGGCCATAGTAATCATAGCATAGCACGTGTATTATTGTTGAAGGTGTTTAGTGATGGGTGTGTGTCATTCTTGCAAGAGCCCTTTGGCAAATTAATTCTGGATAAGCGTCTGGTTAGATATAAATATATTGATTGAAATGGTGGAGTTCTTTGCGAGATTGGTGTGGAGGAATCTTGTTGCGACTGTCTAATGTCTCTTAAACCACACCACACATTATACAGCATACAAGTTGGTACTAATTCGGTGTGTCTGATTTCTACTCAGGAAAGTGTTAACAGCCAAAATATTTTCAAAGAAATGCCCTTTTGATGTTGTACGCAGCATATGCCTATTAGCCCTAAATCCCTGCCACCTCACTTTATATTGGACTCATTTCACTTACATTAAGTGTCCAGTTTAAATGCATATTCCTAGGCTGATTTATCACATAACAGCTACAAGTTCCAAGCTTATATTCCAGAATCTACACGAACAATCCTCCAGGCCTTCCTGTGTCCACGTTTAGCTGGACGGCGATGAACATTGAGTATTTCGTAAAGATGATGATCTCTTAATAGATACAACCTATAAACTATGCAAATAAGTCGTTTTAGCATGGATTCAAACTATGATTCTTGGAATGTATAAGACAAATAAATGCTAGCGGAGCTAAATTTACGAATTAAATTACTAGTCCCCTTTAGTTTGGATTTAATCTAATTATTTAGGATTAACTAAACCAAACCCAGTTCAGGCTCTGGTTTAACTGGACTGCACTGAACCAAATTAGAATCTAGTTCAAGATGGGTCAACTAATCTTAGGGTCACTTCATTTGATTCTGTCGATCTAATCTAGGTCTGGTTCTAACTCAATGTACTAAGCCCAGATCTAGTTTTGGTTCATATTAATAAGCTTAGTAAAATGTTTCATCTTATCCGATTTGATTCCAAACCATGAGTTTTCTTAAGCCGTGGCCTAGCCCAATTAAATTGGGTTCAGTTTAACCCAGCAAGAAGACATTTGCCTTCCTCTTCCCAAAACCAAGAACTTGATCACCATCTAAAGAAACAGAGTATTCTTCCTCATCGGGCCCTTTGTTCATCTTCCACCTGATCCACCATAATCAATAAAACCAGATGATCAAAATAACCCATTCCCAAGTGACAGTGGATGCGAAGCCAGCCCGATGATCATCCAAAACCCAAAGGAAATGGCCGACAGCTATCATCACCTACCCAAGAACTTTGAGACTTCCATCTTGCAACCATGTCGATCTTTAGCAACTAAAACCTATCATTTTTGGATTCAAGATTCCTAATCAAAGACACTAGATTCATATTTTCCCAATTCTAACCAAACTTCTCAGAGCTTTCCCTATCTACAAGTAACTGGAAGAGAGAATGAAACTGAAAATAGAGTAATCCAAGCTCTAAGCTCACATGCGGTCGTTCGGTGGATGACGTCGTCGACCAGCGGTACCAGGTAGGGTCCCAAACCCCTTGGTCTCTGGCAAGGTCTCTGAAGCCCCCAATTCACCCGATCGCTTAACTTCTTCGTTATCGGCACTAGAGGAGAAAGAGGAACCTCGTTCACTGTTCTTCTCTTGCTCAATTAAGCTAAGACTTCTCTAACTAGGGTCCAATTAGGTTAGACAGGGTTGGGCTTAACCTTAATCAAGCTTGATTAGACCAGATTGGCCCTTAGTTGGATTTAACTTGGGCCGGCTCAATAGTAACTAGACTGAGACTTGATCTGAATTGGGTTTAACTTGGTTTGGTTCAGCCTGATCGGCTTGACTTGGTTCAAATTTGGCTAGGTTTAGCTTGAATTGAGTGCGGTCTGTTTTAATTTGGGCTTGGACCAAACTTGATTTTAATCAAATGGATCGAGCTTGATCTAATAGGGCATGATTAAGTTCATTGATTGGAAAAAAGAAAAGGTCGATGGTTTCCTTTTCCAAAAGCCTGGATTACTCTATTTCTTCTTTCTTAATGGAGGCTAAGTGGATGGAGCGGCCTACGATCAGCTAACTGCTAAAGTGCCACTCGTCGATTCAAACCGACAACATCAACAGTCTAACATTGGCAAAGCTTAGTGATTGAGTCCGTCAAATAGGACAACATTCCAACCAGCGATTTGAGTATCGCCAATCATGATGGCCGGTGGGTCACCAATAGATGGCAAGGCATAGGCCAACAACAACATCGTCAATCAAGCTAGATGATGGGCTTAGCAATAGAGGTCGAGCACAATTAGGGAATCAGCTTGTCCATCTAAAACAGAGTTTGAAATGGGGTTTACCTAGAGTGGTTGCCGGGCTGATCGAAGGTAATGGCTATGTTTTTCTTCACTAGGTTACAAGCAAAACAATGATGCTCCCAATGGAAGATCATAGTGATGCGGCTTCAATTTGCAGTAGTAGCAGAGCTTCACCTAGAGTAATCGGCACAGTAGCTAAGGTGGCTTTAGAATGAGAGATAGAGAGAAAAAGGAGGAAGGAGGGAGGAGGGGGGAGAGAGAGAGAGAGAGAGAGAGAGAGAGAGAGAGAGAAAAGAATGAGGTGAGCTTGAAAGGGAGGGCTTAGGCCCTTTTTATAGATGGTGAAGAGGGTTCTTGAGTTGTTACAGCTGTATAATAGCCGGTAGGAAGGCTATTAAGTCATTTGACCATATGGCCATCGTGACTACCATAGTCTTGGCACGAAGGGGATAAGTGCCTTTGAAGGAAGAAAGAAACTTTGTTATGCAAAATAAAGCATTACAAAATATATGGATAAGTAATCAAAATGTATGTATCCAGAAAATGAAACACAGATATTTGATCGTGAGATCTAGCACTCTTGCACAATTTTGCAATCTGATTATCCAATCATTTTTGCATCATAATTTTATCTGCTCTTAATCTCTAATACCCATGAAGAAACTAAAAAATATGGATCATTATAGGTTAATTAAACATCCTAGCAATCTAGCAATAAAAGGGGTTTTCCTTTAGAGAATTTGATTGCTTTTTTTTTTTTTTTTTTTTTAAGATAATAAGAAAAAGGGGATGGAGGCAAAAACTTGAATCAAAATGAATAATGAATTTGGAAATAATATAGGGTAAAATATATTTTAGGTTCTTAAATCTTTACTCAAAATTCGTTTTAATTCTCAAACTTTTAGTTAGTATAATTTAACTTTTCATATTTTAAATATGTTACATTTTTAAGATTGATTAAAATTAATGAAATAAAGTTCTATTACTTAATATCAGTTAAACTTAATGAAATAAATAATATGTCAAATGAATATTTAGACTGATTAACATAGTGATATATTAGCTATCACATTAATATTAACCGACCTAACATAATAAAATATTAGGAACGTAGAATTCTTAAAGGGATTAAATTGTAGCAGTTGAAAAGCTTAGGGTCTGAAATGAGTTTTGAGAGAGTTTGAGTACCAAAAGTATACTTTCGCTAACTGTATGTATGTACGTATGTATCACAATGCGGAAGCGGGCCCCGGGGGGGGGGGGGGGGGGGGGCTCGCTTGGTTGTTTAGGATGTTTATCCCTTATGGCCGAGTAAAATAAAACAGAGTTAGAGTCGGCGGTGGTGCGATATTTAAAAAAAGAAAAATAAAAAAATAAAAAAGCCAGGGGGCACGCTGATCCAGAGCCATCCATGAGATGGTAGTGTAGATCAACGCCCGAAATCCACCCATCTACCGTACCCAAGACCGGCACGCGCAGTTCTCGAAAAAGCCCATAACCCCACAACGGTAAGGCCCAGCTTCCGTGGCTCATCTAAATTTTTGGACTCCACCAACAACTAGAAAAATAAATAAAATAAATAATAATAATAAATTAGTTACGATTAGAATATACCCTCCATTTCTTAAGAAAGTACACCTTCCACTCTTTGCCCGTTAATCAGAGTCGTTCGATGGATGGACAACATTCAGATCCGATCACGAACACTTCCCGCACCGTTGCCTGCACTCCGGCCAGAGGAGGAGGTACTCATCTTTCTCCAAGACTCGCTGTCTCACCTTTTGAACGAGTTGGAGAGCTCGATCGATCGAAAGGAAGCCGACTTCAGATCCTTATACGGCCCCGTTGCGAGCCCCTCCGTCATCGACCCATCGACGCCGCCTCTCATCCTCATCTGATTCCAGACCCGGTAAGCCCCGAACACCGCTGCCCCGGCGAAGACGACGACGCCGACTACCAGCAACGCTGCCCTGTTCCTCCTCCCCCCGCTTTCTTCCTTGCCTTCTCCGCCGCCGGCGCTCGTCCTCACCTTAAAGTATCCTACCTTCCGCTCGTCCTCATCCACCACCGCCCCTACCGGGTAATCCAATCGGTAGCAGTATCCCGTCGCGTTGTTGAAGACGGCGCCCCAGCAGCTGCAGTTCCGATTGCAGGAATCCTCGCAATCCGCCAAGGATCCTACCTTTTGGAACTCCAGTAGCTCCTTGTTCGCCAAGTCGACGCCTTTCCTCCTCAAAACCCAGATATCATCTCCATCCGATCCGCAAAGATCGCCGGAATCCGCCGGGAGACACCCGTCGGTGCTGTTATTCAGGCATTGGCAGCGGGGCTCCCCCGTGCTGCAGAGCCCGTAGGGCCCGCAGGTGCTGGGTAGGCCGCAGGGCTCGGTGATGGCCGTGAAGTCCGACATCCAGGTCGAGCCGTTCCAGTAATATGCCCGGAGATTCCCGTCGGGCTCCAGGGTCAAGCGGCGGAGCCCGAAGATCCCTCTGTTGAACGTATCGAAGGGCAGCACGTCGACGGGGGCCTTCTCGTTCTGGTACATGCCAAGGAACCCGACCGGTTCGACCCGGGCGCGGATCGGCCCTTCGCCAGGGGCGATCCGGGCCTTGGCTTCCATGGCCGTGTGCTTCCAGTACATCGGCGCCGGGTCTTTGCCGACTTCCATATAAAGGGCGAGGTAATTCGAGCCCAAACGCATAGAATACCTCCGGTTCACGGAGAAAAGGGTGGCGTTTGAGGTAAAGTTCTGGTCTTGGACCAGAGTATCAGATGGAAAATCGAAGCTTTGCCATAGGACATCGACGGGATCTCCGAGCTTTTGGATTTGAAGGTTGGAGGAGTTGAGGA
The DNA here is from genome assembly GCA_017589505.3 of Metroxylon sagu. Taxonomy (NCBI): domain Eukaryota; kingdom Viridiplantae; phylum Streptophyta; class Magnoliopsida; order Arecales; family Arecaceae; genus Metroxylon; species Metroxylon sagu. The sequence goes on along the minus strand of JACVBY030000369.1, from coordinate 367,683 downwards.
GAACGAGATGGTCTCCGCCGGCTGTCGGAGTCGACCAGATTACCCCTGATTCCCGGTCGGAGAGGACCAGGGTGCCATTAAAGGAGAAGGAAATGGACCCCGTCCAGAGGGTTGGGCGAGCCGGGTTAGCGCGCCAGACGGGCAGGGAGGAGGGGAGGTGGAGGACGGCGAGGTCGAGCTGGGTGGAGTTGAGCCGGAGGAAGCCGAGGGAGAAAAAGCCGGTTGGGTCGGCAAGGAGAGGCTGGAACTCAGAGTAGGATGGGTCGTGGGTGGTCGAGAAGCCTCTCTGGATCTGTTTGGCCGCCGAGGACGCCGCGTTTACAACCCAAGCTGCTAAGGCGATGTAAGCCACCAAGCAGAGCGCGGATGGAAGCATCTTTCTTGCTCTCATGACTGGGAGGAAGGCTTCCAAAAGACAAAAGGTAACAACAGCCGGGAGAAAATGGAAGAACAGCAGAACAAGAGCAGGAACACCAGAGTACGTAATATAAGAGAGAGAGAGAGAGAGAGAGAGAGAGAGAGAGAGAGAGGGCGACCGAGATTGACGGCGGGGCGCTCAAGCCCACCGTGGGCATGGAGATGGACACAAGATAGTGAGAGACCCACGAAGATTTGAATATCTTTTTTTAAGTGGAGTGGGGTGAGGTGACCACCTATGCGTCTGGGGTGTGCTTGGAGGTGCGGTTTTCACGAGTGCCGCCGGAGCAAAGTACTGCTCGTGAAGGGAGGTTGCTGTTTTCCGCTCTACTAGGGGACCCATCAAAACACTACACTAGATAGATCTAATGGGTAGGGATACGTTTCCGATTGAAGAATGACAGCAGCTCAGGCTCAGCTCCTTTTGGTTGGTTCCTGTGGGGGCAGGTATAGGGGGGCACAAATAATTAAGAGGTTGGACTGGTCGGCTGGCGGATAATTTACCCTAGGAATTAAAATAAGGATGTGCTTGCCAGTAAATTTTTTATATGAACTTGCTGATGGATAAATTTATTATTATTATTATTATTATTATTATTATTATTGGGGCACAGCAGGCGCACCTCGTCACTGAGTATTTGGCCAGTTATAGGTAGGCTGCTTTAATCGTCAAAGAAGCTTGCCACAAGAAGCCAAATGGATCTTATTGATTTCTATTTTAATATTGTGGAGACCTTTTTTTTTTTTTTTTTTGGGTTTGTGGTGGTTGTGGGGGGGGGGGGGGGGGGGAACACATAAGTAGAGCCGTGTTATAGCATTACACCAAGCAATTTCTACCCCTTGACATATCTTGGCCGCATGTGGAACCAACTTAGCCTGGATATTTGGTTGTGAAAAAGAAGTCTTCTCTTATATGTTCAAAAAGAAAAAAATTGCTCTTTTCATTTTAAAAGAAGACAAGAATAGTTTGGTAAAATAAAATCGATTCCACAGGAGCCAAAATAAGTGGGATAAGGAATTTCATTAGGATAAAGTTACCTATTATCATTTTTGACCGTTTAAGAGGTCACCGTCTATCCCTCCTATCCCTCCAACGAAGCACTGCTTCGATTCTAGCATTCTTCTAGAATAGTATGAAATGTCAGTATGCCATTTTAGGTGTGCATTGTCGTTTTTTATAAATTCTTCAACTATTTCCTACTTCTCAAGCAAGCAAAGTTCTTCTTTTCTTTTTATTTTTTTATTTTTATTTTTTATTTTTTAAATGGAGTGGTAAAGCTTCTTTTATAAGTTCCTTGGAAATTATGGCATGACTCTTATTGATTTTGTCTCACATTTGTAAAAGATCATCATGTTCATTACACAACTCTCAACTTGGCATATCCTTTATTTTATTATTATTTTATATATTCTAAGAAAGAGCAAGTATGACTGGCATGAATGTATGTATAAAGTAGCGAAGGTGAAGATAAAGATAGGCATGAAGGTCATAACTTTTTTCTAAATATTCAAAATCTATATACTTACTGCTTTACAATCTTCTCTAGCCATACTAGTATATAGGCATTATCATTTTAGTCTCATTTACCATGTCCTCAAGCTATATTAATGTAAAGCAAAAGGAATAAGAGATGAATTACTTCATCATATATGTGGATTGATATAGAATTACTTAGTAGAGAGATACTTTAATCTTTTAGATTTTTTTCCAAATATCTTATATAGTCTCAATCAAAATTTTAGTTAAACATGAAGTTGATTTTTTTTTTTTTTTTTTTTTTGAGAAGAACTCTTATAAAATTAGAAATCTTGATATTATTAATTATATGAAGCCAAATTTATTCATCAAAAAATGTTAAAGAAATCATATTCAATGAGACTGTCATAGTTTTTTATAGTTCACCTATCTTATAGCTTTTTGGACTATTTCATCTTTCCTCATATAGGTTATTCCTATTTTATAAGTTCATAAAAATTAGTTCATCATTCAATTTGTATTATTTATTCTTTAAAATATATATACATATATATTTCATCCATCGCTACAAAATCAGGTAAATATAATTTTATTTTATTTTTTTAATCATTTTATCTTAATAGTATAGTATGTTGTGATTAGTAAATACATGAATATAGAATAACAATATCATGATATTATTTTTTTTTCTCCTTTTTATATTTGGTTTCTTCAAAAATAAAACGAGCTATATTGTTTATACAAATAGAAGAAAGGTGTGACATTTTCTCACTTTTACTCTTCGGACGATAATTCAAAAGAATCCATCACGCTCTGCGACCTAGACGTGGGTTCATGACAGGTGTGACACCTATTGAAAATGAACCAAGCCCGAGGGGGGGGGGATGAAGTTGGTGCACGTGGTAAGCACAATAAAATGGAGGCCACGACGAATGTGGCATTAAAAAATTATATATGGAGACAAGGGTAAGACATCATCGCCTTCGTCATCGTATTAATATCTATCATTGCATCTTTGTAGTCGTTCAACAGCAAAAGGGTGGGTGCGGAAAAGTAATTTCACCTCTGCATGTATGATAATATCATTCCTAACAAGGAAGCGACGATTAAGATGGGGCGTTGCACATGGCCGCTAAATTTGTTTAATCCGTACAACGCATGAACCAATCCGGCCACTGCTTAAGAATAATTTATGTTAACTTCTTCTCTTTTTTTTTTTTAATTATAAAAAACAAAAATGACGAAATGACGAGCTTTTAATATTGCAATCCCCTAGTGGACGGCCGGAACACTGAATTATTTGAAATTTTAGTGGGATGGTTGACCAATAATAAGTTGATGGCGGGAGATGCATCAAAGTCAAACTGCCTTATTTAGTGCAAGTTTGACTGAAGGGTAGGATATTTTTCTTTCGCAATCTCACCTGTCTGTCTGTCTGTCTGCAACTTAAAATAGTTTATACATTGTGCTGCTTTCTCCCAACCACCCGCGGCATTTTCAGCCAACCATTGTCACATCTCTATGCTTAGAGGGCTGTGAACAGGTCCATGGTTGCCGCCCAAACCATTAGATACCAACTGGTTCAAATTAAGCCAGCTGTTATATAGATACGTGACACTCCACCAGATTCAACCAACATCACATGCATGCAGCACTGATTTTTCTTCTCCATCTTCTTTTATATATCGATCGATATCATTGAACGATCAGCCCCTGCCCTGCCCTGCCCTGCCCTGCCCTCATGGTGCATGCATGGACCACACGCCCGAGTACGTCCTCCTAAAAGCCAGATCTGACCTTGTGGACGTGCACAGAGCCATCCAGGTAGGTAGCTATATGGCAAGCATCACGTAGCGCAGGCCATCTTAATTTTCTGCAAGCTGATGCTCGTCCTTTCCTTTCCTTTCCTTTCCTTTCTTTTCCATAAAGGTAATTAAGCCGGGTGGGGTGGGGGGCAGCTGGATCGCAAGAGTAGATGCAAAGTCTTGGTATTCGGCGGCTACCAGATTGTAGACGGAGTGGACCCAAATCCGCGCATGCGTCTTTGACGAGATCCACGTGAGATGCTCCTTCTATAATTAAAGTCAGCGCCTTATGATAATGCGCGCACTGTCCGCTTCTTCCTGTGGCTTTAGTGCGTAGGGTGGAAACCACTGGCTGCAACCCCCATCCCAATGGGGGTGCAAAACAGAAGGGAGAGAAGGCGTCTATCTGCTGTTATAATTGCAGCTACCTAAGTTGGTGGGGATGGCAAAGCTAGACGGCTACCAGTATGATACGACGGGCCGGAAAGGGTAGAGAGTGGCAAACGCTGACCACGTTTAAAGGCTGTCGAAGTCCCCCAGCGTGCTCTTCTTGGTTTTCTTAACAACAATTCGAGCTGTCCCGGCCTTCCAACGGTTTTCGAGTCAAAAGTGCGGGCGGTGGTGCGCGTGCACTCATTCTTCTCGAGTATTTGAACACTCATTTGATCTGGTTCCATTCATGTTTGGGCGGTATATTGGCAGGATTAAAAAATACTTATATATGCATCGCAATTGTGATCAAATATGAGCTGAGCTACAAGTATTATTATAGGATTATTGATTAGAAATGATAATAAAATAAGGTAGAACTGATTTTTTTCCTTTCTAACCTTATTTTTAATTTTTCATACCTCATCCTATCCTATCCTATGCCCCATCAAAGCAATAAGTTTAATCCCCATCCTTAACCCCAGCTTGATTCCTCATCCCTATATTCTTTTAAAAAAATTATCTTTAAAAAATATACTCTAACTATTCTTTTTACCAAAATTACAATTTAATTATATGAAAAATATAAAAGTCATATAACTTTCACTATTAAGAATTACATAATAAATATCAAATCTTTATTTTTATTTTTATTTTTTTAAAAAATAGTCCTAATTCACATAGACATATAAAGAGTAGGATGTAATTTATTCATATATTTAGGATGGTATATGATGCATTCAGTGGGTTTCGAGGTAAGAAGTACATATATATTAATCTTCCTATAATCTTAATCACAAAGTTTTTAGTTTTTTTTCAAAACTCATCTTGAATCCAACAAAAACTTGAAGGCCCAGTCTAATTAGGGTGAGGATGGGTTCCATTAGATTGGAGTAAAATTCGAATCTTTATCGCCAACATGACTATTATTTAGAGTATATTTCCATAATTATCAGTTTAAGGACGCAAACAGTGTAGCCAAGCCAGGAAAGGAAAGGGGCCTATCTAGACCTTCTTAAACAGCACATATTTTAGTCTTCACCCATCCCAATTTGGTCTCTGTGCGCGTGTGTGTGATCACAGCATGTGGGCAACCCTCTGAATTCCAAGAAGAGACGCCGAGCTCAATAGCTACAAGCAGTTGAGCAACGAGAGGAGGGAAGGCTGGAGCCCAAACAGCCTTTAAAGAGTTGGTGCTGAGGTGATAAATGAGAAATGATAGGACCTCGGATCATTGACCACCGCAATCAGGATTTATGATAATGAGAAATAAATGGTCAACGGGGTTCTTCTTCAACTCGATTGCACCGGATGCGGATGGATTGGATCGGATTGAATCGAGGAACCTAAACTGCAAGCAAGGAGAGAGAGAGAGAGAGAGAGAGAGAGAGAGAGAGAGAGAGAGAGAGTCGCGAGACCCACGAACCAATTACCATAAGAAAAAGGGTGCCCGATAAAGGGACTTGACCATCAAAGGCAAGAGATCATAGAACTATTACCACTCTTTGTCCTCCTGAGTAGATATCGATCGACCGCCCTTCCTTGACCATAATCCATGTCTTAAAAATATTGACCAAAGCTAAGAACATTCTCGTCGCGCAGCCCATAAATCCAAGTGTCTTTGGACTTGGGCGGCAATTGCTGCTGCTGGAAAGCATTGATTTACAAGATCAACGTTTCAGCACTCCCCATATGTGGTGCTATGAAATAATCAACAGTTGGATGCCCAAGCATTAAGGAAGAAGGAGGCACAATGGAAAGCCAAGGTTGAGTTTCACTGTTAGTCGATCGGTCCATATATTCCATCCCCTAGATATGGACCGATAAACCCCTCACTAATGTACATATTGAAGTTTCCAGATAGGAGAGGAGAGTCGGTTGGTTGGAGGTACGTAGTCGTCGAACCTGGCATCCGTGAAAGCGGTACTTTACTGGCAAGCACATGAGAGAAGAGGCAGTGAGGTATTAAAACCAATCGTCCTGCAACCTTGCTGATCAAAAAAGAGCTAAAGATACCACCGTCTGGTTGGTGACAACTGGGCATCCGAACTCAATTCGGCCTCTGGAGAGCTCGCTTTGGGCATTAGGTTGGCCGAAAAAATGGCATTGAAGTAAGTTTGCACAATGGGCTTACTTATTATTGAAACGGCCTGAAGTAGCTTCAGCCAAAGTGGAGCTGAAGCCACTTTCGCGAAGTGGGGGCGCCCGCTAGCCTACTTGCCCCCCAAGCAAGCAAGCAAGCAAAGATATGGACTTTGGTTCAAAGATTTTCAGCGCGCGCGCGCACATATGTCATTTGATCTGAACTGATTTGAATAGGTTGGTTCATTCATGTTAGTAGTCATTTGCAAGATTGACCATATTTATATACGACATGGCAAGCTGAAAATATACATAACAAAATAAAATAAAAAAAAGGTTGAGGTCATTTAGCTAGGCTCAGTTAGGTTTAGGTATACCTGTGCTGCTACCAGGAATGGCAATGGAGTAGCAGGATGAAATGGAATAGGGATGAAAAGCCACTTTCATCTCCATCTTCACTACTATTTTAGGCTCCATCCTCATCCCCATCCCCACAATGGGGATAAAGGATTTCTCCGTTTCTATTTATGTGAAAATTCCTATTGTCTTTTATCTCAATTTTAATAAAGTCTTCATTTTTATTTTTATTCTCATAAAGATTTGTATTCCATTGAGTATTATTTCTAACATTAAAATTTTTATTTTTATTTATTTTACTTATTACTTACTATATTTAAAAAATTTTAAAAATTTAAAATTTAAAATAAAAAAATAAAGTTATTAGGTTTCATATAACAAATGAAATAGATTCAAATAAATTACTATAATTATAAATTTAATAAGCAAATTTATTAGAACGGCATGAAATCATAATCTCAAAAAATATGATATAACATAAGTTTATATTCGTGAGCTACTTCACGAGAAATAAAGACATCCAACTATACGTCTTAATAAATATAAAAATATGAACACATATGAGTTTAGAATATTTTAGAATTATATATGAAGTTATATTTATAATATTAAAATATTAAAAATATAAAATATACGAAGATGCTATGGTTGGGGATCCAAGAGCGGGAAGTATTCTTTTCATCTCTGTCCCATCCCTACTTATAAGAAGTATTCTTTTTTTTTTTTATCTCTATTCTATTTTTATTTATAGGGATTGATTTTTTTTTTTTTTTAAGAAAAAAAATTATCTTATGGAAAGAAAAAAAAAATCTTTCTCAGCCCAATAATGCTGCATTGGTCCTATGGAAATTGGAGGGAATGCGAAAAATTATTGCCGTTCCTATCCAAATTCTCAGCCCAATGATGCTGCATATGGGCCCCGTAGCCCAAAAAGTTCGAGGTGCTATTTATTTAAAACGAAGAAAATCGTCATTTTAGATTGGAAAGCGGAGCCGGCCGAACCGGAGAATTGGCACGATGGCTTCCGGAATCGAACCGGGTGCCTTGGAGCATCTCTTCCCCTCGCGCTTCCTCTCCTTCTCTTTCCCTAACCCCCGCCCCGGCCCCTACGCCGATCCCATCTACGTCGCCGTCCTCGACTCCCCTCTTCCCCCGCCGCCTTCTCCACCTCCCGCCACCGCCGCCATGCTCGTCCCCCTCGGCCGCGAGCACGACTGGATCTTCTCAACCCCCGCCGGCCATCTCCAGCTCCTCCTCTCGTCCTCCCCTCTCTCCCGCCTCGTCCTCGTCGGCGACCCACCCTCCCCCTTCCCCAAGCCCTACTCCCGCTCCGGACCGAATCCCGACACGGAGTCGCTCCTCCATTTCCAGCAGACCCTCCTCCCCCTCCTCCTCGCCCTCACCCCCAGGGCTGCCTTCGTGAATGGCATCCCCGAGATCCCCTTCCTCTCCTTCGACGATGAAGTGCTCTCCGGCGTTCCTGTGGAGGTGCTGGCGGGCCCCGCCGTCGGGGACATACTGGTGGAGGACGTGGAGATCGACCGGTCCCCGGCGCCACCGGAGCGTCGGCGACGGCTGCGGTTCCGGCGGATGCCGAATCTGGTGCAGACCCAGGTACGGCTCCTCCCCCATTCGTCGGAAGCGGGGATCTTTCGGCCCGAGACGGGCTCCTTGGTGCAGCCCTACCTCGGGCCCATGGTCGCTGGCCTCTCCCTGATCGCCCCTTCGATCGGGGAGCGGGTCCGGTCGGGTTTGATGCCCCGGGCTCTCTGTGTCGGGGTCGGCGGCGGGGCTCTGTTGATGTGCCTTAGATCAAAATTGGGTTTTGATGTGTTGGGAGTGGAGGCCGATGATGTGGTTCTTAATGTTGCAAGGCGGCATTTTGGATTGGTCGAGGATGAGTTCCTCAAGGTTTGTGTTGGCGATGGGATTCGACTGATCGAGAGATTTCGCCGAGAAGGGACGACGAATCGTCGTGATCTGGAAAATGGGATAGAGAAGCTGGGAATTCTTTCTTCTGGTTTCGATGCCATTATGGTGGATTTGGACTCTGGAGATGCTATGAGTGGGATCAGTGCACCGCCTTTGGAGTTTGTTCAGAAGGATGTTCTTTTGGCTGCGAGGTCGGCTCTCGGTGACCATGGAATTGTGGTAGTAAATGTCATTCCTCCAGATGGGTCCTTCTACAAAGGGTTGATCGATGCTTTTCGCGAGGTTTTCTCTGAATTGTACGAAATAGATGTTGGCAATGGTGAGAATTATGTCCTTGTGGCCAGCGCCTTGCGGGTTGGAGCAGCAGCAAGTGAAACGGGGGATTCCTTTGCTAGAAAATTGAACCAAGTTATTGACGAAAGATGCATCAGTGCTATAAGGAGAATCTGAGATTTGATGAGCTGCGATCGGCCTATTCCTTCAAGGGACGCTTTTTTGCTTTTTGGCCTTCAGTATCTCAGGGAAAGAACTGGAGGGGGAAAAAAGATTACATAAATCGAGGCCAAAATTTACAAGCCTATCAATTGTCTGCGATGCTCTCATATGCCTGCTTCATCGTAAGTCATGCTTTCAAGTTTAGAGAATACTCTTGTGTTCTACCAAAAAAACAAAAAAGAATACTCTTATGTTGAAGAAAAAAAAAAACGTCATAGATGCTACTCTGAGATGCTCGGCCATGAAAATTTCCATGTTGTACTGCAAAATACCTTTTTGAGCTTGGAGGGCACAAAGCCAGTGTAATATGTGAACTGAGGTGAAATATTACTAGTGGATTACAGTTAAGATTGAATGAGAGGTGCAGCCTTCTGAATAGAGAAGGATGACTCCCTAAGGCAAACCAGTTTTTTTTTTTTTTTTTTTGATGAAAAAATGGTGTTACTGCATGCATGATACTATGGGCGTGGTAAGGCATTGTGACTTTTTGCATCATATTATGCCATTGCGCTGAGTTGGATAAATAGTGCAATTTGGAGGATGTTTCTGTGTGAAGCTGCACAAGGACCTTGGCTATGTTTCATGGGCGTGCTATCTTGTGGTCATGCTGATTCATTGCGGAGCGTGGGCATCTAGAGACAGTCTTTATATACGGTAAACATTGATGGACCGATTCTCAGGTTGTTGGAGCAGCGGAAGCCTTTTGTGCAGTAAGGAGTCTCAAGGTACTCTGTCACTTACTACCCTTTTTTTTTTTTTTTTCTCATGCTACCTCTCCCTATTTTATAGTATTTTTACATATATTACCTTTCCCTTCTTTCCGAGAGAAAAACCATTAAATCAAGTTGATTTAATTTCCTTGAATAGCAGGGACTAATTTAATTCACCTATAATCTTGACTACATCTCCTCTTATTGGATTTTCAGAATCTAATAAATTACATGATGAGGGTATGACATTTACATCTTTTTTCATGTTTTCATTGCTGTGGTAGTTGGATTTCAATAAAGACGGGAGACAGCTTGCATTGAGTAGATAAGTGTTAAGGCTGTGATGGGTCAATTATTTGCTTTCTTAGTTCTAACTGTAGAGTTAGGAGCATACTGGCTGCATCACTGCCGCACATTATTGAGATGCTGCAGTTTGTATTGGTCATGATGTGAATGGGAGGACCAGGAAATTTCTCATCAGCAACAAAATAACAAAATAGCAATACTGTTAATGCAATAAATTTTTGTTTAAGTAATTAGTAGGTGCTTCTTCTTCTTATTATTATTATTATAAAAAACTAGGAAGGAGATTAGGTTCCCTCGCACCATTTTATTACAAATACAAAGAATAAAAGAATACTCATTACATGAAAAGCACATGGGAGTTCAAAAGCTGGTTGGATCATGTCTAATCAAACGAGCCACAAGTTCATGACAATCAACATATCTATTGGAGTAGAGTTTACATGAAGGAACTGATTGCTGCAGCCAAGTTACTTCAGCTCTGATGATATTGGAGCAGCCGGTTGTTTGATTTTCTAGATCAAACAAAGATTTCCATATCCATTGACCATGGTTTCAAGCTTTGGTAAGACATCCCTTCAAATATAATCATATCAGTTGAACAATCAAGAAATAAAATAAAAAATTATGCACGACATTGATATATACAAAAAAAAAAAAAGTAAATTTATTTATAATAAATATCTTTTTTCTCATAGTTATAATAATAATAATAAATAAATAAATAAATAAATAAATAAATTTTATAATATATAATTGAAGTATTTACAAATACCTCTCATGTTTTTTTTTTCAAATATTTTGTATATTACTATAAAAAATAAATATTTTATAAATATTATAAATTTTGAATTTCAAGTTAAAGCATAATAAGAATTAAGATAATTTTATTATTTTCATGTTTGTTTCCAACAAAATTAGTATTATAAAATATTTTCATGTTTGAAACTTAAATAATTTTATTAAATAATTTCACATGAAGAAAGTTAAAGTCATCATTTTACATGTATTAATTAGATTTGATTTTTTTCAACATCTTACTAAAATTAGATGTTCGTATTAACCTAAAGAATAAATAAATAACAAAAATAAATTAAGATCTGAAATATTAATAAAATTCACATAAAAAAGTAAATATCTTTTGCGATAGAATTATTTAGAATAGATAAATGTTATGTCTGATTGTTATTGTATTCATCTAATTTTCAATTAGTTGAAAAGCTTATAAGTACAAATCATTTCAAAATCATGAATCACTTTTCTTATCACACTTGTTTTACTTGAAGTGTTTAATGTCGAATATTAAAATCCAATTGGGAGACCTAATTTCAAACGGAATAATGACGAAAATGATATCTCATATGATTGTTGATTGATTTGGGCAACTTTAGCTTTACTTTAGCTTAGGTTGAATATAAGCTTAATTAAGCCAGAGTCCAAATCAATAAAGCTAAACTTGGGCTTGGTTGTCAGGCACAAAGTTAATTTCCACTGAAATTCAAGAAAAATTTAATGCAATCATGCTTACATATCATATGAGTATATATTTGGGATTAACCATTAAAATATACTCAACATTTTAACTACTCTACTAAAATATTATGTTGTAGGGAAATATCATTTTTTGAATATATGATTTGTAATTAAAGCTCTTGATTATTTAAATATCTCTAATCAGGTTTAATAGAATTTGACTTTAAATCAATCTTTTCTTCAAGCTTAAACTAAGCATTGATTAAGCTAAAGTTGAACTGGATGAAAGCTTGATCATTTGCAGCTTGATTTAAGGTTATTGAGTCAATTGAAACACACTTTATTAAATTTAATATTTTCGGTTTGGTATTTTCCATTCCAATATGACCCTTTGATATTTTCTGTTTTATTGGATGATATGATGGGTCAATTATTTGCTTTATTAGTTCTAATGGTAAAGTTAGGAGCATATCAGCTGCACGGTTGTCAGCATAGTATTGAGATGATGCAGGTTGTGTTGGTCGTGTTATGAGTGGGAGGATCAGGAACTTTCTCATCCAGTTACAAGCAACAAAATATAAGGATCAACACTACTGGTTTTCTATGCGTAGTGACACTGTTAAATGCATGCAATGAATTTCTCTTTTTAGAAATCTTCATGGCCTTTTTTTTTTAAAAAAAAAAAAAAAAAAAAAAATTCTATGAGGAAACTAGGAAAGAGATTAGGCAGACAAAGAATCAAAGAATTTTCATTACATGGGAGTTTAGAAGCTGGTTGCATCATATTTAAGAAGATGAGCCACAAGTTTATAGCAGTCAGCATATCTATTGGAAGTAGAGTTTACCGCAAGACGTGAAGGAAGTGATTGCTGCAGCTGAGTTACTTGAGCTCTGATGATTTTGGATCAATTAAATGTTTTGCTCTTTTCAGATCTCCCAACTAGTGCCAAAGCTAACTGCCTTTTTAATAATCTATTTGTCCTCCCCATTCTTTTCTTCTCCAAACGCTTCAAAAGAAAAGCACAAATCCTGGTTGACCTCTGGTGGTTCCAGCAGCAGCTAACAACAAAGACTTCCATAGCCATCGGGCCATGGTTTCAGCTTCTTGCAAGGTATTTCAGAGATGCTGGGGAGCCATTCGACCGTCACCCTAAGATCTTAATGGATGCATCTTAGGGCTGTTTGATTTTATTGACCAATGGCAAGCACGCATCCTTAGGTAGCTTCCTATCACTGATACGCAGTCCCAGATGAATCAAAGGGAGCTTGTTGAATTTGCTATTCAACATGGTGCAAGGTATCCAGTTTAGACTAGTAGCAAGGCCTTGATGGTAATCATGCTCCTCGGAGAACCATCCATCACATCAAATAATTAAATCATCTGGAAATTGTACACGGCAAGTAGTGCCAAATGTATCATGAAGCCCAACTCCTGAAACGAGCCCGGAGTTGAGTGATCTGATCGATCAGACTGCTTAACCCAACTCCAACTCCTAAAACTAGCCCTGAATTCTCCTGAAACTAGCCCCCTGAGTTGAGTTATCAGACTGCTTGCCCCAACTCCCAACTCCCGAAACTAGCCCTGAGTTGAGTGATCAGACTGCCTAACTGAATGCACTGAATGCTCTTCACTGCAGAGATTCGACGAGGGGGAGAGGAGAAAAAGAGAGGCAAATAATCTTTGGGTACTGGACAAATCTTCATTGCCAAGATGTATAAATGCCATGTTATTATTCTTTTTTATTGGAAAGAAAAAAAAAAAAAATCAAAAATCAAACTAGACAACCTATTAGTGCTGCGGGCTCCTCCCTAATAAATAAGTGCCGCATGGTATCTTTTTCAGTGAATTGATACTGCGCATAAATTAATTTTGTAGCGTACTAATTCATATGGGGTGGGCTTCTCAAATGCTGCTGCATCATTTTAAGGAGCCCTTTAATCTTTTAATACCGCTGCATCCTCTGTGTATCCGATTTCAAAAAGTATCTGGCCACCTTATCGACCCTGATGGTATATGCATCCTGCTTTTCGTCGCCCACTTTTTTTTTTTCTTTTCTTTTCTTTTTCTTTTTTTCTTCTTCTCCTTTGACTTCACAATGCTAATGACGAGGAGGCATGACGTTTTTTTCGCTTTAAACCGTCAGTGTTCCATCTCATTGTAGGAGGAAAAGGGAGGAAAAAAAATTAAAAAAAAAGAGGTTCAGGCTTGCTTACCATACAAACTATTTAAAATTCGACCGTCCATGGTAGGATTAACTTTTACGTTTTCACATTCCCCCTTCATTTTTTTTTTTTTCCTTTTTCCCTCTTCCTTCCTCATAAGCCATACGTCAGTACCACCACTGCCAAGATTTACTCCTCCCAAGAGATAGCAAAGCTCTAACACCTGTTGGCTTCCACATACAACTTTATATGGATAACTATAATTTACCGTTAAAATTCATCTTAGTTGGAATATATATATATATATCGGCTCTACAGTCGATTAACACTACGAACTATTAGTGGGACACAAGGATGTTTGTCGTCTCAAAGAGAGAAGGTTTCTAGAACTATGTGGCCGTATTTGCTACGTCAGTTTATGTTAAACTACGTTGTAGCTGGAAAGTGCCTATGGCGTTTTGCATTGATCCATGCCATGACAAGAGAGAAAGTTGTTGGCTGGGAAACACCCTTTTCTAGAGCCAGAATAACTGTGGTTACCCCACCCTGCCCTCATGATTTTTTTTCCCCCAAAAATTTTTCAGCATTTGCATCCTCCTTTCATTAGCTTAAAATATTATTTTTTTGGGAGGCTATGCAATTATTTTTGAAGAGAGACTTAATAACTACTTGTTTTTTTTTTCAAATATATATATATATATATATATATATATAGGGAGAAATATAAGTTAAAAAAATAGTGATAGATGTTTACATTGCAACGGACGTTCCTGCTGAGCGATGGCACGCCTAAACGTTATGCATGCCGATATAAGCGGACCAGGGTTGCCATCTATTGTCCGTGGACGTCGTTGTGATCCAAAATCTGGTTGCAAGCCAAGCCAAGCCAAGCCAAGCCAAGCCCCTCTCTCTCTCTCTCTCTCTCTCTCTCTCTCTTTTCTCGTTCCAAAAGGAAGCATAATGATTTATTGGGACGTACAACCTAACACATCAACGTCCAGAGAGAGAGAGAGAGAGAGAGAGAGAGAGAGAGAGAGATCCTTTGTTCAGAGAGCCTGCAGCGTGGGGAGGATTTGGTGATGGTATCGCAACTAAAGCCATCGACCCCGCAGCATTAATTCTTGTCGATGATGTGATCTTAACTCAACAGGAGCCCAGCCCATGTTGCGCTACTGGAATCTACATCAGCTGATCCGCGTCTGTGGTGGCGAGCCTACAAGCCCTCAATTTGCGAGAGCCCAGGAACCTCCTCGGGTTCGCCATGATGCTTTTTTTTTTTCTTTCTTTTTAAATATATATATATATATATATATAAAGGCGGATACATATAGGATATAACTCTAATATAAATAAAACATCTAACGAAGAGCGAGTCCCATATAAAACTCTAACATAAATAGATTAATTTGATTGCGACAAATGACTCCTAAATGACATTTTACCAATGTTCCAACTCAATCTCCATAGTTCACAATAAGGGTGCAAACTAGTTCACATGATAGACCGACTGAGAATTAAGCACCAGCAACCTGAGTTCAGGTCTCATCTTCATAGAAATTCAAGATCTTAATAAATTTTAACAGATGTTCCCTATAAATTATAATAAATAAATAAATAAATAAAGAGAGAGCACATGCAAGGAATCTCATTTTGGTTGCCAATATCACAGTATAAAAGTTTTAACTAGATCCAAGTGAAATTAGTGCGCTGATAGCATTACTGTTACACCACCACTCAACCTTATCCAAAGTATTGTCTGCTCTGCCCAAGATGAAGCAGTTTAACTCCAATAGTTCAGCCAGAAGGGATGCATTTTATTGTTCTTATACTAATACTGCTTAAGAACCTTGACATGGTTAATTGTAAGACAAGTTGGTGCAATTCACGACGTCACCATGCATGGCGAAAGTCCTCAATCTCTTCACATGCTTTGGGGGATTGAAGTTCTAATCGCATGGTTGCCCTCCCCCCCCCCCCCCCTTTTGCCCAAAAAAAAAAAAAAACAAAAAAAAAAAACAAAATAAAAAAAACAAAGAGAGCGCACTCTAAGCGCCTAACTTAGTGATTTAACCGTAGGTTTAAGCGTTCACAAAGCTTATTAATCCTGCCTAATGATCAATAAACTATGGTAATGATGATAATGATGAAATTTTTTTTTAAATTTTTTTTTTTTATGCAATGGTGAAAGTTAATCTTGCGAAGTATACAGGATTTTTTTTTTTTTTTTGCCTGACTTAGGACAAGTTTATTTTGATAATTAGATGATGCTGAATAGCTTTTGTGGGAGAAGGAAAGGATTGGATCAAATGAATATTGTAAATATATATGATTTTAAAGAGAAGGCCTGACACAGACACAAATAACTTATTGGGATGATACTATTTAGTACATAAGAGAGGGAGAGGGAGAGGGAGAGAGAGAGAGAGACTTGATAGAGGTCTAATCATTGTTAAAAGAACCTAGAGAATCATTGAGTACTTCACTCAAATATATAGAGAAGAAGATAGGGCGTTGGTGGAAAAAAAAAAAGAAAAAAGGGGGATTACTTTAGCAGCCTTTTAAATGGTATAATTATTCCCAGGATGAAGTCGCATAAAACAAAACCTATGCTCAGCGGAAGCGGCGTTATACTACTACAATGATTGCACCGTGCAAGCATAAAATTTATCTCGATTTTATTATAAGATGACAATATTCCCCATCTCGTTCTTCTCGCCTGCGAAACAACGAGAAAACCCCCCGCCCCCCCCTTTTTTTTTTTTTTTTTTAGAGTATGCCCCGAAATCGAGCAAGCATAAGAAATGCGTACGAGCACACGGCGCGGATGTCCTGATCAATGGAGATAGGTGCTTGCCAGTTACTGAATAATAATAATAATAATAATAATAATAATAATAATAATAATTATTATTATTATTATTATTATTATTATTACTTTAATTTTTTTTTTTAAAAAAAAATTTCTACGATAGGTCCAAACTAAGAATATATGGCAAGGCTATTCAAAGAGCAGATAATATGAGAGACAGAGATTAGAAGCATGGCTTCGATATACATTCATTCACTCTTCTTCCGGTGACGTCACAGCTATAGTATGACAGTCAACATCATTTTGAAGCATCCTATTACCATTACCATCTACCACGACAACACTGGCACAGGCAACCTTTTCCACTTAAATAACTCCATATAATATTATATCATATATCATAGAGAACGAAAGAAAGAAAGGAGGGAAAAATAAAAATTAAAAAACAAAAAACAACTACAAATTTCCATATAATATTATATCATATATCACAGAGAGAGAGAGAGAGAGAGAGAGAACACAAAACCACTACAAATTTTAAGAAAGGCTATGATAAGTTCACCGGGTGGGTTCAGGGCCTCACCGCCCGGCCATGACGGGTCATGGTTGGCAGTTTCCGCCACGGGTCGAGAACGGAGTCCCGGTAACGCGACGGGAGTGTCTGACTCCGCCCACGCTTTGATCGGACGATGGGGGCCGAATCTACGTACAAATCGAACGGCAAACGCTCTGACCCCCTCCTCTTCGACCCTTGCGCCACCCTCGCCGCTCTTCTTTTCGGTGCCCTCTCCTCCTCCTCCTCCTCCTCCTCCTCCTCCTCATCATCATCATCATCATCAGCTGCCGTCTTCTCCTTCTCCTTCTCCGGCTTCTCATCAAACAACTCACCGGAGACCTGGCGCACCGCCTCTAGGAGCAGGTCCAGATAACCCTCGCTTCCATTGCTCTTTCTAAAATTCCTCATCGCATCTTTGTGCTGTCCTTCTTCGCTGGCACCGCCTTTGGTATCTTGTGACTCCCAATCCTGCTGTTTCTTGATGACCTCCACCACCACCTCCTCCTCCTCTTCATCATCACCGTCTGCTTTCCTCGTAATTCCGGACGATTCCTTGGCTCCTTCCGCTGCTTCTTTCTGGCTTTCCTCCTCCAGATCGCATTCGCCTTCAGAGCTTCTCACCGCCGGCCAGATGGTGCTGCTCTTCTCCTCCGCAGGCGAGGTCTTTCCCAAGCCCTTGTCCACGGTGGACTCCTCTCCGGACTCCAGTGGCTCGGCAACAACATCGACGACCGCGCCGCTCTGCGCGGTGGGACCCCAACCCCCCTCCTCTTCCTCCTCCTCCTCCTCCTCCTCCTCGTTCCCCGATGATCCTCCTCCGATCTCTAGCGGTGGGCCCAATCGGAGGTTCAAATCGATGCCGCATCCTAGCCTTCCCGCACGCGCCGCCTCGATTCGAGGAGGAGCGACGGTGGAGATGATGGCGATGATCTTGGCCAGGCCGGCCTGGGCTGTGGAGGTACCGACGCGCACCGGAGCGGTGCGAAGGACTTGGTGAGGACAAGGAATCGGCCCCATGGTCGACCAATCGAAGCGTCTTCTCATCTCATCTTGAGCTTCCCTTTCCCTCCCCGCAGTCGCTCCAGCCGAGGAACAATTCTTTTTTCCCTTCGATTTTTGTCTTCTCCCTGAACTCGCATAGAGGATGTAATATAAGCCCGGAGAGGCAACACAAGGAGCGATTACGAGGAGGGGCCAAAAAAAAAAAAAAAAAAAAAAGCTTTTTTTTTTTACCAAAAAATAAAAAATAAATCGGAGAAAGAGGAGAGAGAAAGGGAGTTGAGGTATCTCCCAATTTTCTTTTCTTTTAAATAAATAATTAATTAATTAGCACGTGCAATGGCTGCTGACGTGTTTTGTTTTGTGAGCGTGTTGGCAGGCGATTGGCGGTGTCGCCACGTATGCCAGGGAGGCAAGGAGTGGCGTGGCGTGGAGTGGAGTGGCGTGGCGTGGCGTGGCGCGAGGGGGCAAAATGGGAAAAGACCAAGTAAGTACGCCGTTTCGGGGTTCGAGACCGACGTGGCCTGGTTGCCGGGCGGGGTCGAGTCCGGCGTTACCACCGACCCAATAGCCGGCGGTTCGGCTCGCATGAGGCGAAGGGGTGAGGCCCACCACCTGGGGATCTAACGGTGGTTGCAATACCGTGGAGAGGGCGAAACCGCGACAGCTGATAGCGATTCCTGTGGTCCCTACCTCCTGAAGAGAGAACTCAGAACGGCGTCGGGATCCCGTTGGCGGAATTTTTTATTTTTTTTATTTTTGCCGCTTGGGAGTAGACGGACTTAATTCCGCCCCCTCTCTCTCTCTCTCTCTCTCTCTCTCTCTCTCTCTCTCTCCCCGGAAGAGGGTTCAGGTAAAAGGAAAGCGAAGACGAGTTTGACATGAGCAACGTTTTGGTGATTATGGAACGGAGACGTTTTAGCCATGGGATTAATCACATTCAACTGTAAGGTTTTGTGCTTGAAAAATTGGAGTCTCTTCTACGAGAATCTGGCTAAATAGCCAAATCTAAAGGGAGAAGCTAGTTCAATCCAATTGACTAGATGAAGAAGCGATCTTGCCCAATTCAATTTGCATCAAATTTATTAAGTTTTTATCAAGGTTTGGATGAGTTTTGTATACACAATTTGCAGTTAGCTTATCATTGCGTAAAGCTTTAATGCTTTGAGGTATTGAAACTATGACTGGTCTTGGTTTTGTTTCACATCACTCAACATAACATCCAATACACATTGAATTTGCGAGTACCATCGCCGGCTTGGTGAGCCTTCGCATGTACGTGGAACTCTTAGCCACAAATATATGGACACAATAGATTTTATACGACTCTGATAAATTACTTTGACTCTTTCGTGGTTTGGTTTGGATGCGAGGTGGATTTTGATGGCTAAAACACTGTCAAGTGAAATTTTCTTTTAAATTTATGGTTGACTTGGGGAAAGCCCAGGTCAGGTCATATAACCAATGAAAAAATAAAAAAAATAAATAAAAAAGTTGTGTTATATATTAACGATAAGATATTTCTGGATGATGATGGATATTGACTCATATGTGTTATGCATAGCTCTCCACCTGAAAGCTGAAGCCATCATATAATCGCATCCATTCCTCTAGGATGGGAAAGACGGGAAGCTTAGTAAAAGAATAGTTTTAACATTTATGATGTTAGCACTTTCTTTTTTTTTTTTTTTTTCCTTTCAAAAAAGAGTAGCTTAACCTATTACTGACTTTTTTTTTTTTTTTTTTTGAGACTTGACAATTGAGAATCGATGCCAAATATCGTAGTATCGATGGTATTAGCAGGGCCTCATACTCATTCAAATGTTTCTTAGTAAATTATACAGTGATCAATGGCAAGTGACCTATCATCTTTTTTTTTTTCTTAATACCTTTAGGTAATGTTCTTGATCATAAATTAATATCCAAGATATATTAGATCATATGACTGAAATAAGGATCTCATTTTTAAGGATTGAATTTTGCCATGAATCCTTTTTATGAATTTGTAGATGCATGTAGCAAATTGAGTGGGCATAATAGGTTTCAATCAAATCCTACTTGCATATTTAACAAATCTAGTGTAATTGACACTAAGGGATTATTGGGAATGAATATTTCCATGCAAATTTTTAAAAAAATTAGTTGGCATTTGAAATTTTTACGTTTGAAGTGTTATAAATTATTACTAGAAACATCATTTATACTCAATTATGGGAATATAAGATTAATAAAAAAGGAATGTCAACCTTTGATTCGAAAGAATCTTAGATTTTCTTGAATAATAGATTGACATTTGGTCTTTCTCACTCTAAAGGAGCATTTGGTATGGGGTAATTCGCTTAGGATCACTGGTGATGTATAAAATGGTGATGAGATTGCCTCACTCTACTTGGTCGCACTCAAGTGATCTTATATGGCAATGATTCAAAATCATTCCTATCTTATGGATCACACTCCCTTGAGGGATGATTCTATCACCATCTTCAAGGACAGTGATTCAAGATCACTCTTTTAGAATGATCTTGAACTAAAATCTAAAGTCCAAAATACTCTTTATTTATAATAAATATATTATTTATAAAAATAATTTAAATATAACAATATATATATAATTATTATATTATATTATATTATATTATTATTTTGCTACAATATAATTGATGCGTTATATTATATTATTATAAAAATATTATATATGATATTATAAGAGGTAGATTAGGCTACATTAGAATGTAGTTAAGTTTAAGATCCGATCACTTTTTTCACCCTTGAATCCACATATATTCCGAAGTCACCTCATCTTTTTTACTTTTTTTTTTATTTTTGAGATTTGTGAATTATGTAAATACAAGGATGGATAAGATGACTGGATATAAACTTAGCTACATTCGAATATAGCCAAATCCATCTCATATTATAATATTATAATATAATATCAAAATAAAAAAAATTATGTTATATTAGTAATCTTTTATTTATAGTATACTATAATATTATTGTATTATATTATATTATACTATATTACATTATGCATATAATATCATAATATAATATAATATAATATCGATTTATTATTATAATATATGATATAATTTAATATATATCATATGATAGTATATCATATATGTTGTAGTAATATAATATAAATATAATAGGAATGATTTTGATATCTTAAAGTTAGTAATTTTGAATTTTTATGGCATATCAAACATGATGATGCTTGATCATTAGTGATTCTTAATCACTATATTATATCATATGAAATACGATGATTTTTGAACATCTTACGATTAAGATCATCAGCAATCCAAGATCATAGAGGAAAAGGGGATGAATCCAAAATGATCATCAAACATACCTTAAATAGCTCTAACAATCATCGAATACCTAGGGCTAGACGTTGAACTCAGGGAAATCACGACTCTAGGATGTTTGCTGGAATCTGCAAGACGTGCAGGATGTAGAGGGATGCGTGGAAATGAAGCTAGAGGCACAAAATAAAAAGAAAAAGAAAAAAAGAAAAAAAGAAAAAGGAGGCTGATATATTTTATGCTTTCGTCACAAAGTGCAGCAGCGTGGATGGGGAGGTAGACAACCAGCTGGTTGCAAGCGTGTCACTCACTCTTTAAAGCAGCGTAGCCGGTCATTTTTAGCAACCAATTCGTCCAACAGGGGACTAATTCATTCATTCTGTCACCCAACGGTCTCTAAGCTGGAGCTCTTTATCTTTATCCGAGCGAGTGCAACGCCCGCACCCATCGGCGGGAGTGACTGTGGTAATATATATTACATTGCAGCAGGAGATGTAGTGGACGTGCACCGCCGATAACTGAGGCGTCCTTTTGCCCCTCCCCTCCTTCGGTGGTCGGTCCGGAACTGCTTCTGCCGCTGCTGCTGCTGCTGCTGCTGCTGCTGCGTGTGGATGATATTGTCGAAAAGTTGGCGAGAGCTGAAAAGCGAGTAATCGGTTGACTTCTCTTCCCGGCGCTCAACGGAGGTCGACTTGATTTGTTTGATTGTAGTTCATGTTTTTTTTTTTTTTTTTTCTTTTTTTTTTAAATATCTAAATGCCGAATCTGTTGGGAGGCTTCCATTGTTTATTTATTTATTTATATGGGTATTATAAATAAATCTGCTTTATGGGTCAAATAAGGAGTGTTCGTTATAGTTATATTTTATTAATGTACGGCCTCATGCTGCATGGTCCATCCCTCCCTCCCTCCCTCCCTCCCTCCTGCTCAAATAAAGCCGGACGCACCACCTCACCACCCTGTTTAAATCTAGCCAACCAAAATTCTTTCATCGTCATCCAAGCCCTTCTTTCTTCTCCTCCCCTGCCAACACAGAGTCCGTTCTCTATGTTGTCCCTTCAGCTTTCAACGTCCTCACTTTTCTTCAGTTCCAAAGACGAATCATGTCGGTCCTTGAACAGCCTAAGCAAGGACAGCCTAAACCTACTTTGTCTGTTAAAATTTTGCAATGCAGTAGCTTTGGGCTCACCTTTGATGGAGGTGACGAGCTCCACCATCTTCGATGGGATGGCCACTCAATAATTCCTCTCAGGCATTTAGAAAATCCACGGTTTGGCGTTCGTTTTACGGTAAACGCAACTACAGCCTGTCCGGGCACAACAACTAATCCTCGTCGAACACAAGCAATCGAGAGGTTAATTGGGGCATGGGGTGCCAGAAGGAATGCAAGAATATATCAAAGCTACCAGAAATATCAAAAATTTTAAATTTCTTTTTTAGTAGCTGTATATCTCTAATTATATATATATATATATATATCTCAAAGTATAGCAAAAATTTTCATCTTAGATATTTTATGTCTTAGCATGCCTAATGATTTTATACCAAACTTTCTCAGCATTGTAGGCTGGTCACGAGGCATCTTTGCAATGAGTAAGAAATTGTGTTTTGGAGGAAGTATTTTTTAGTAATATTGTCAAAACATTTTGTTAAAGAAAAAATATTTTTTCTAAAAAATAATAATTAAGTTTTATAAAATAAAAATATTAAATTTTAATATGAGTATTGTCTGAATCGAGACGTATGAGATATTGCCTTAAGAACAAATTTTACCCTTCCATGCAGTTTATAGCGAATTTATCCTTAAGGTACAATGATTAAACTCGGTTCGATCCTTTCATCATAAGAACAATCATCTTGAGGCATGATTCAAAGACTTCTTCAAATGTTTAGAAACTCAAAAAGAAAAAATAATAAAAAATTAAAGCATTAGAATTTTTTCAAATTTAGAATGCAGAAAAATATCATGCTAAGAGCCTTTGATAATATGCCCTCAACCTAAAAATCTACATTTATTATCTTGATTCCTAAGTATTAGAATCATGTTACACTAAACCAATTTAAGCCAATTAGTCCGTGTAACATAATCTATAAAGTTACGACTAAACTAATTACCTTCAAACTTCAAAAGGTTATGCCTAAGTTAATATACGAGAAGCATACTGCCTTTTTCATTGGTAGAAATATTTCAAATAATATAATTATTGTACAAGAGGTTTTTCATTCCTTACATAGGGCAACACCTAGCAAATATCTCATGGCCATTAAATTAAATATGAAATGAACATATGATCGAATGGATTGGGGTTATTTTTTAGTAGTTCTACACCATTTTAATTTCCCTTACATGATGTTTTGGTGGATTGAGGGCTGTATTCACACATCTTCATTTGCAATGCTTGTTAATGGATCCTCAACATTCTTCTTTTCATCTCATATGAGACTGCAGCAGAGCTGTCCTTTTTTTTTTTTTTTCTATTTATTTTATGCTTTGAAATGATGACTCGTAGTTTGCACCTTGCTATAAAGAGACATTAAATCTCAGGCTTCTGCCTAAGAAGGAAAGGTCCTACTATTAATTACCTCCTATTTGCTGATATGATTGTTTATTGTTTTCTAATGCTAGAGCTCGAGACCATCTCTATTTCAGAAAGGCCATTCAAAATTATTGCTCTCAATATGGGCAAGCAATCAATCCGAGCAAGTCTATGGTCTTATTGAACCCTAAACTCCAGCCTAGAGTGGCCCTGGAGTTAATCGGCATGTTGGGAATCAGACAAGTGAACGATCTTGGCCTCTATTCGGGGATGCTGCTAAAAAGAACAAGATTGAAGTTTGCTGACTTTTAGATACTGAAAGAGAAGATCTTAGCTCGATTGGATGCTTGGAACTGGTGGGCTTTATCATTGGCAGGTAGACATGCTCTCATTACTTCGGTTTTATGCTCCCTACTTATGCACATCGTTGCTCACACGGTTGCTCCTAGTAGTTTTCGAAACTGGTTGGATAGAATTATTAGGGACTTCTTCTGGGGTCATCATCAGGGTGCCCGAACCTTAACATATCGTTGCTTAGGACACCATATGTAAGGATAAAGGACTGGGAGAGCTTGGGATTCCCCAAAACCAGGAGTGGTGAAAAGCTCTTTTGAGCAAGGTGGCTGTGCCAGTAATTCTTCGTAAAGATAGTCTGGTCTCTTAATTTCTCAGGGCCAAATACTGGTTCACCTTTGACTGGTTCTCTTATAAACCACCCGACTCCTTTTCTCCTATTTGGAAGGCCATTTGGCAACCTTCCCATGGAATTACTGATGGCTTCATCTGGTCTATTGGGGAAGGGACTTCTATTGATATCACCACTGAGCCATGGTTTTCTTTGGTACCACTCAATAGATGGGCTATTGAATATAATACAGATTTAGTGGCTAAGCTAACTACCGTTGATAGACTCGAAGCAGCAGTTGGGTCATGGAATTTGAACGTGTTACAAAGCTACTTTCCATATAGTCTAATTCGTCGGATTGCTACCACTCAAACAGCGGGAGAGGAGCAGGCTGATGTTCTTTGTTGGGATTTTGGATATGCTCAGAAGGCCACGGTGAAACAGTTCTATCAACTTCTCACTTATTATGAGGAGGAAGAATCGGTTGCTATGTTTATTAAATTTTGATGACTTCTTGCCCACAGCAGAGTCTTCTTCCTATGGAAGTTGTTTCATGGTGCATGACCTACCTCTTTACTTCTTTCCATAAGGACACACTCAATCAATCCCAATCTGTTGCAGATGCGAGGCTACTTGTGTAAGTCTTAACCATCGCTTATTTTTTGATTGTCCCCTCTCTTAGCTGGTTTGGGCTGATATTCCATCATTGCAGCATGTCAGATCCATGCAACAAGCTTGTCATTTCCTACTTCAACGACCAGGTTCAGTATACCAATTATTTCTTCCATCTTTCTTAATTTACTTGCTCTAATCAATATGGAAAGGAAGGAATGATAGTTTATTCAAGGAGATGCAGTTTCGCCCTACTATTGTGTCTAGATAATCTTATCACCTAGTTACGGAATTCATGCATAATGTCAAAAATGCTTTCTTGGACGCTCTTGGCACCTGGGGTAACGGAGGTCCTGGGCATCCCCAGACCTCATTTCAAACATTTGGTTCCTTGGTTACCCTCTCCACCACATTTCATTAAAATGAATTTTGATGTCTCGGTGTGCACCCTTCTACTGCTGGACCTGGCTTTATTATTTAGGACTGCTTTGATTGGCCGTTGTTTGTAGCAGCTATTTCTTTGCTTCTCATATTAGTCTCCTCTGTTGAAGTTACAGCAGCATGGTTTGTTTTAATATCTGGCCTCAATCTTATACCTACTATTCGGGAACATACTGCAGTTAGAATCATATTTGAATGTGACTCTACCACCGTAGTGGCTTGGATTAAAGGTACTACAAGAAGTCTCCATCTAAAATTGAGAGCTATTTACTCCATTCTTCCTTCCATGTCTTCTTTTCAATGTGATCGCATTCTGCATGAGGATAATTAAGCAGCCAACTACTTAGCTAATTATGCTGCTTCCATAGTGTTACAGGTGCATTGGACCAATAATTTTTCTCCGCCCTTATACTTTATTATGACTGCTGATGCCAAAGGAACTCTGTTTATAAGAACCTGATTGTTCTTTTACTTCTTTAAAAAAAGAAAAGTTCTTAAATTTAGAACTTATGTATAGATTCAATCCAATGGCTACTTTGCATGATATAGCCATCTTGCATCAATCATGCACTGCTTAAAAAGGATGCATGTTGATCAAGCAACGTGCTTCATGCATGCGGCTCAAATTACAAGCAAGCACTATGCCTTTAAAGTTAAAGCATTTTTTTTTTTTTTTTTTTTTATACTTTTAAACAATGGTTTTCTAGTACATAAATACTGAATTTAAGTACTATACCGCTAACATAACTCTTTACAAAATATTGCTCCCTTTAGAGAATTAAAATACAATAAGATAATAGGCAAGAAGGTTGCCAAACAATTTTAACTATGCATAACTAAACATGAATTAAAGAATAAGAGTTTCAAGCAGGTATAATCAATCAGGCAATGAAAAGCAGAACACTAAAAAAGTTTTTTTTTTTTTTTTTACAACACCTTATAAAATATTTTAGTGCCAAGTGCACGGGCCTACGCTTGCAGGATGAGGCAGAAGCCGAATGCCTCGCATCGGCGTTAATGACCGACAGATCGGTTGAGGGGAGTCCAGCATGGCGCCCGTCACTAGTGGAGGAGGCCAAGTTGAGGATTAGATGGGCTAGGATAGCTCTCGGGATTCGGGGTAGTCATAGTTGTCCTCTTGGGTGTTAACCTCCGAGGAAAGTCTAGGCATTGACACTTTTTATGGGGTTGTGACGTTGTCTTGTAGCCCTTTGTTGATGATAAAGTTGGCTACCATGGGTTCCAGTGGGGTCGCTCTCTCTTCTTCACAATGGGGCGAAGGAGGCGATAGGGTTAAGGTTTAATTCGATAGAGAGAGAGAGAGAGAGAGAGAGAAAGAAAGAGATAGCAATTGCAGTTATTTGAGAATTTGGGCATTTTTGAAGATTTGTCGATAACAAAATTAAATAGGAGGAGGGGAGACACGGGAAAGAAGGAAATATAATGATGGGATTGATCATGATTAAATGCAAAATTTTTTCTTGATTAACTTTAAGACATTCGATTTGCAGTATTGTGATAGCCAGTTTAGGATCATATATTTTAAACAAATTTGATGCTTTGATTTGATCCAAGAAGTTAGCTTAGATCCAACATGTATTTTGATAATATGATGTGGCCAAGAGCAGATAACATGATAAATTGACGTGCTGTGCATCTCAACATTCACTCAAAAGTTAATCAATGCTAATATCTAATTTGAGCAATGAATATACTATAATTCCTAGTCCAATATGATGACTTGTCAAATAGTCTACTTCTGCATAACTATGCAACATGGATATTTAATTAATCAATTAATTGTTTAAATTATTTAAAATTGCTTGATAATTATAAATTTATGTTAATCATTGGTTTGGAGGAGTTGTTTATTACACCTTTGTATTAGAATTGCATTTTGAAACTATAATGGGATGAGTTTTTTTTGGACATATATTAGCATGTTAGAATTGGTTTGGATTGCATGCCTTGATATACGCTATGTCTTAATGGTATAAAAATATACATCTTATAAAATTTGAAGGAGTTAAAATTAATTGCATGAATCACAATATATGAGTACTTAAGCTCAAGCTTTTATGATACCTAATAGAAAAAATTAATATATTAGAATATTTTATACTATTTTTGATACATGACAAATAAATTGCATGCCTAATGGGTGAGATTTAATACTACAATAATAAAATATGAACACTTTTAACTGCTAATATGCATTTTAGGAGATTTTCTCGAAGCAATTTAGCAGTAAAATTCCAAGGTTTATGGGGAAAAAAACTATGACGCCAGAACTTTGCCAAAATTTCCACCAATTCCAACTGGAATTTTATACATTTTTTTTTTTTTTTGAGTGATGCAAAATTATATTGTTCTATTGTTCTATTGTTTATGAATATTTATTTAATTTATAGGCCACAGCGTCTGCCCACCTCATCATCATGTCGAGCAACCGCCTCAACGGCCAGTTCCCTCGGCCCGAAGGCA
The DNA here is from genome assembly GCA_017589505.3 of Metroxylon sagu. Lineage (NCBI taxonomy): Eukaryota > Viridiplantae > Streptophyta > Magnoliopsida > Arecales > Arecaceae > Metroxylon > Metroxylon sagu. The sequence continues at coordinate 339,666 of JACVBY030000369.1, read as the reverse complement.
AACCGATCCGTCTCCGTCGAGGAGAGATGAAGAGAACAAAATTTCGCACCGCCATTCCGACACCGCCCTCCCTTTGCTTGCTTGCTTGCGGTCGCAGCGGGGAAGATATTTATCCTCCCAACCGGTCCGTTTGTCAAGGACGGGCTACATGTGTCGCTCGGTGATAAGCTATCAGACGCGCCCCGTCTTCCAGTTGGTACTCCTCCAGACCTGAGGCAGGGCCCCCTGCATAATCCCAGTGCACCCCGACGGCGCCCGACTTTTCAATGGCGGTTACCCGTCCCACCCTTCTATTTATAAATTCGCCCCCCTCCTCCTTCCCCTTCCGCCTCCGCCAACTAAGTACCTCTCTCTCTCTCTCTCTCTCTCTGGAGCCACGCCGGTGATAAGCCGCCTCGCCTTCCGCCCCGGCGACGAGGCATCGCCCTTTTGAGGGAGGATCGGATTTCTCCTTTTCTTCCTCCTCCTCTTCGTCTCCCTTCATGGAATTTGGAGCACCCTCTGCTTCGGAACCCTACCCTTCTCCTCCTCTGGAGCCCAAGATCGAGCCATTATTAGGGGAAATCTTCGACTTCTCCGCCCAAGCTCCTCCGCCTCTTGGGGAAAAGCTTCCGTCCTCCTCCTTCTCCTCCTCGTCGTGGTCCGGGGAGCAGGATGCTCCGCCTCGGCCCCTGGACGCTCTCCAGAGCTCGCCGATCCCGCCCTTCCTCTCCAAGACATACGAGCTCGTGGATGATCCCTCTCTGGATTCGCTCATCTCGTGGGGTTCCACGGGGAAGAGCTTCGTGGTGTGGGATCCTGTCCAGTTTGCGAGTGCCGTTCTGCCGCGGTACTTCAAGCACAACAACTTCTCCAGTTTTGTTCGCCAGCTGAATACTTATGTGGGTATTGCGAAAACTTTGCCGGAGACGGTTCTTGTTATCTGTGTGCATATGTATATATTCCTTCTTCTCTCTCTCTCTCTCTCTCTCTCTCTTTTTTTAGTCTGTATTTTTAAAATCATCCTTTGTTGTTTACAAGAATTGGATTTTAATCTGATTGTTGCTCTGTAGATCGATTGCTACTGAGGACTTCTTTCTTGTGTAGGTTCGCGGTGTGTCCTTTGATCTTATTGGTGCTGTACATATTTCATGTTGTATCCTTGTCTCTTTTTTCTCCTCCTTGATGTATATGCTTTTGAATCCAAATATGTATACGTGTATGTGTCTGTATATATACATGAGTGTATCGAATTCTGAGGCAAATAGTGTGTTGTCCTGGTCATCCATCCACCGCTGCTTTGTAAGGTTCATTGGAAGCTCCTCTGTATTTTGTATTTGTTTTTGTAAATTGTACAAAGGAACCTGTAACCGCTAGATGAAAATATGACTTGCTAAGACTAGGCAGAATCTCCCGTCTATCACTTTTTTCTACATGATTAGTTTGTGGATTGCACAAGTGCTTCCGGATCAGAAATGGCCCGTTGGAGTAAAGTTCACATTCATGGGTAAGCATCAGAATTCACATGGATTGCACAGATATCGAATGGAGTATTTTCTTGCAACTGGTATTGTCATTAAAGCATATTTATATTCTGAACCATTTCTTGTCCATTAATTTCATGGATTTACTTGTGTAGGTTCTAGCAGTTTCATTTTCTCTGTTTCTAGTGTTGTTTCACTTCCCCATTCGCGTCCTGCCTCCTTGTGTGTAGGCAATCATATGTTTTCTATCAGTGGCACAATCTTATGGGAGTGAAATGTCTATTTGAAATGTGCTTCTTTGCAGTTCTCTGCATTCGTTTTGTTATATGCAGGTGGGACATCCCATGAATCTGACGGTTTTGTACTGTGGTTTTTCCTACTTCCCACAATGGCTAAGCCTTACTCTGTTGTCATCGTGTGCTAGACTAGGAAACATCAGTTGTAATTGTAGTAGCTGGTTTTAGGAAGATTGTGATGATGCAGTGAAACCACTATGAGGAGCAAAGCTGAAATATGAAGAGGTCTATACCTAGAACTAGACATTACAACCATTTCTGATGACAAATTCTAATTAAGTTAGGAGGGTCAAAAATTATGGAATAGTATCAATATGAGTCTTCATGATGAAGCCAATGAGCTGATAGCTAGATTTGGAAGCAACAGATTATATAGACTGAAGTGATGAACAGACTGATTATTGATTTTGGTTTACTTTGTCATCACCTTAGAGATTGGGCTATATGTTATCTCAGCTACACGTTTCCATTTCATTGTAGTGGCTGGTGAAAATGAACTGTGGTCTCTTAAATCATTGAAAAGAGACGAAGGATGTCAACATCTATAATGGTTGTGCACAAGCTTGATATTTGGCTTCAGCATTTGGGGTAGAAGGCACTCCACTTCTTGCCCCTTTTGGAGACGAGGGATTCCTTGCTAGAAAAGACACATGAGCTTATAATTGAGCACTAATCAATTAACACAAACTCAGCTTTGTGCTTTAACAAGGAGACTAAAGAGATGAAAGGTTAATGGTATAGGTTCTTAACGTACCATGGAGCATATGCAACTATTTAGGATAGACATGTATCAGTCAGTGGGCAAACTAGATGATTGGATAGACAATGTCAGTAATGCTAGACAGGAGTAATGGTGTAAATTAGGCTTTAATTAAGTGTATTTTGTTTTTATGTTTTCAGCTTTATTGGTTCAAAATCATGAAGGTGCTTAGAGAATATTCGAACTCCTGAAAATTAGGATTGCAACTCTTGGTTGGTCAAAGAAGTGCTTTTCTTTAGGAGAGCAAACATTTTGATTGATTGCAGTCCTACTTTTAGTATATTCTTGTCCGGAAGGGTTTAGGTGGTTGTTAGATTGGTTCTGTTGTCATTTCAGTCCCCTTGAATGTAAGGCTGGGGGGAGATCCAAAAATTCGACTGAAAAATTCATCATGATGTATTCAGTACCCTCATGCAATTCATATAGATATTCAATATAATATTGTGCTTTCTTGTATGCTTGGGGATATGGCTATTTTAGGAGCTTTTTATTATGCTAATTAAGTGAATGGCCTTTTTTTTTTTTTTTTAACTATATTTTTTGGATCTTCCATCTAGTATTATATCAAAGGTTTCCTGAATGATGACAAAATGCAATTTTAATAAATGTAAAACTTCCCCACATTTATGTAAGAATTTACAAAACTCTAGTAAGCATAAGATTTCAAACAAATCAAAATGTTGACTTTTCTAAGGAGTGTTCAACTAAAACTTAAGATCCTACTTTTGTCCTGATATCTTAAATAAATCCAAAAACACAAAGAAAACTGAAGTAAAATGACATGACATCTACTTTAGATCAAATGTTCAAGCAGGTTAGACCTCTTGCTAACAAGCAATTTGAGTTTCCATCAGTTTAATGGAGGAGGCATGATAGGAGCATTGATAACATGCCTAATTAGGTAGATGTAGAATCGGTCAACTTGTAGCTGCACCTCTAGTTTGAAGACAGAAAGGCAATTAGGAAAACATTATAATACAACAGCAATAATAATAAGGCCTTAATCTCAAACTAGTCGAGGTCAGCTATATGAATCCTTTTTCTCTATTCAACTTTGTTTTGAGTCTTTTTTTCTTTTTTTTTTTTTTGTAAGATGCAAAGATTCTAAATCTTTCTTTATCACTTCCTTCCATGTAATTTTTTTGTCTGCAAAAGCATTATAATGAAAATGCTAATCTAGTTGGTAGTAAAAGCATGAAATATGTTGAATCGTAGAAGCCTGTAAAATTTAATGGTTGTCCATAACATAGCTGAAATAACCCCTCATTAAGTCGACATGAAAAACTACGTGATAGAAGTGCTTAAACCATGCATGTGGAAAAGGTTCTGACAATTTTGAGGACATCAGTATCTGGTGTGGAAGATTGTCTTGTGTGAACCTTTTTAAAGTTGTCCACAAAATTGAAATAATTGATACCGAGGTGTTGCAAAAAGGATGGATTTTAGGAGCCATTTCTGACCTATGATGGAGGGAGGCATGGGTCTCCAATCTGGGAGCATCTTCAGAATTTGACCTTGTTGGAACATTGCAAAATCTTCAATGTCAAGGAGTGATTAAGTTGCATAGATCCAGGGAGGTTACTATCTTGCAAAGTTTGTGAAGTTGTCACCAGGCAATGATGGAAGTTACTAAAATGATGGGTCTGCTTATTAGGGTTTCGATCACAGTTATCCTGAAAAACAATTATTTGCATTTAGAAGAAGGTTCTGAAGGATTTTATTAAGCAGCAAGAATATTGGCAGGGAAGTTCCCGGTCAAAAAAAGAAGAAGAAAGAATATTGGCTGGGAAGTTGACCTGCATTTGAATGTAAGTATGTATGTATGTATGTTAGAAATAAGTTGGTTATTAGATGCTACTTAGGTGTGGACATGAGACTTATCATTTAGAGAGACCCATATTATGTAATTACCATGTCTGTAACATATACGATACTTTAGACCATTAAAGTGCACACTGGGAGTGCATACAGAATGAACAATAAAACAATATTTTATGTATATATGATTTGGTGAAAATGGATTTATCAAATGTTTAGTGTTGAGGGCCCTGAATGATTCTCATGTCTTATGGTTTTCGATTTGACATGCTTCTCCAAAATGACCAGGTTTTCTGAATGGAATTTGAATTAGAAACAAAATCGCAAAAAATGTCATCAATCTTTATGAATAATATGCACCCACATAAACGTTACTCTAGATTTGTTGACTTACCAAAATATTTGTGTACTTTGAAGAGTGGAGCAAAAATTTATTACCTTGTCATGCCTTAGCTTGTATTTGGAAGCATATGGCAGAAATTTCTAGAACAGTTGGAGCCGCATGTAAGTAGTTCTTAGCTGTTTCTTTGCAAGGTTGTTTCTGTGCGTGCCTATTTTCTACAAGCAAAAGCTAGACTCTGTTTTTCTGTTGATTCTATGTTTCTATGCAAAATATAAAACATCAGTCCTGCCTTTTCTTTTTCACAAAGTCTCTTTGTTGTTGCCATCTGCTTGTGCTGCTAGATTTTGGTTGTCTGAATATGTGAAATTGATTCAAAAGTACTATATTGATTGTCCTTCTTCTTGAAGTAGATTTCTCCAATTGTTCTGTATTTATTTGTGAATTTGTGCTCTTCTGTCAGGGTTTCCGCAAGATCAATGCTGATCAATGGGAGTTTGCCAATGAAGATTTTGTTAGAGGAAATAGGCCTTTGTTAAAAAATATAAACAGGCGAGGGTCATCTCAAGCTCAGCAAGTAAGTTCTCAATTAGGCTTTTCAGCCGAAATTGGGAAGCCTGAATTGGAAGGTGAACTCCACTCATTGAGAAAGGAAAAGAATGCATTGATGCAGGAGGCTATGATGCTACAGCAGGAGCATCTCATGACCGTCCAACAGATGGATGCACTGAACCAGCGGATGCAATCAGCAGAACAGAGGCAGAAGCTGATGGTGTCTTTCTTGGCGAAGGTACTCCAGAACCCAGGATTGTTGGCCCATCTTAAGCAGTTGAAGGAACGAAGGGAGATTGCTTCTTCCCTAAGAAGAAAGTTCCTCAAGCAACGGCAGCCCAGCCAAGGTAATTTAGATAAATCCATGGATCAGCTAACTGGAAAGAAGGGACTAGAATTTCACGGTGTCGCTTCTTGTGGACTGCAAGGCATTGAATGTAGTGCGGGTAAACAACTTCCAGATAATCTTTTGCAAGATATGGTCGAAAAACTTGGTCTCGATATGATCAGAGGAGAACTTCTCAGAGGGTCAGCTGAAACTGGACCGGAGGTGCTGGACCCATTGTTTCTGGACGCTGATTCTGCTGCCATCAAGGGAGAGCTTCCGGAGAGTTCTCAGACAGATATGGGCTTCGGTGGCACCGAATGCTTTGCGTCTTTTCCTGAAGATGCGACCCCAGAGAGGATGTTTTCAGATGCTCTAGTCCCTGCAACAGAAAGTGCAGGGCCAGACCCCAAAACCGACGACTTCAAGGGAAAGAACATTGTGGGCAAAACAGAAGTTACCTCTGGTGGTAGCAAGTACCTCGTATCATTCCCGGAAGATACTTCTCAGGACAAAATGTTTTCAGATTCTATAGCATCTCATGGCATAACCAGCAGCGGACAGGAGAAAATATGGGACATTGGTCTCGATGCTGGAGAAAACTCTTTGGGTTCTTGCCACAATATTTGGGATAGCCTTGCTCAAGATGCGATAGATCTGGAAGTTGCTGCTGGACCTGGTGCATTATGGGAAATTGATTTGCAAACACTGGAGGAAGCTTTGGAGTTTGACGAGTGCGTGGGCGGTGATTTCTCTTACCCGGGATGCGAAAGTCAAGCCGGACCAGCTAACGAAGATCACAAAGAAAAGATGGAACCATAGGGGCCGTGTGCATTGACCATTTGCACCCTTTTGGGTGCATATAATATCATGATTTGAAGAACTCATATTCTAAGGATTCGAATGATCAATATAATATTCAGTGATTGTGCTTGTCATTCTTGTTGATTTTGCTGATGGTAGTAACTAATTATTTCATCATGAAATTATTTTTTGCTTTCATGTAAACATGCATGAATGCATATTTGTATATATATATATATATATGTATGTGTGTGTGTTTTTGTTTTCATGTGTGTGTACGTGCGTATGTATATGTGTGTATGCATACGTATACGTACGCGCATACCGTTTTGAGCTGCCATATTTTTCATCCTTAAGTTCAAAAAGGATAATTTGTTGACGTAGCCAGTAGTGCTGTTTTTGCAGGTTTGTTGAAAGACTTCATTGGATTTGGAGTTGGGGTTCCAGAACCCTTCATCAGCTTTCATGGCCTCTCCAAGGGATTCAGGTAAGATGGTATTGTAGGATTTCTTTAGAACACTTAACAACGAAGTTTGCTAGCAAAATGTGTTAATGATGTAGAACTTTGCGATGGTTTTCTTGGCAATGACTTATTTGCTTGCAACGTTAAAATGACCCATGGATACAATGCAACTCCTTTTCATGGCGGTGTTGCAATTGTGGCTCAAGAACACGATAAGCTAGCTGCTTGTTGCTTTGATGTCTGTTTTCTAACTTTTGCCTATGATTGATTGTCTTGCAGGGAATATGGAGCAGGTACATCGAATTCCTGCTCCCTCCTTGCATGGCAGCGTGGGAACACGGGCCAATTATCTCCATCGTGAAGAAAGACAAAGGGCGTAGCCTTTGTTGGTTGGTTTAAATCTCTGTCTTCTGTCTTCTGCTTTGCCTATAAAATATAATGAAGATTAATGAATTTTGATTAATACCGTTATATGCTGCAATGCAGAAAGGTGCTGGATTCTATAGAAATTCGGAGCTATGTAATAATACATGCAGCTGCTATAAGACTTGCAAAAATCTTGTTGTTGTTGTTGTTATGGTAACATTCGATGCACCCAGATTATTTGCTGGGTGGTAGCTATCAGCAGGAAAAATGCCTTGCCCCATCATGTTTGTGTGATCATATGCTTATGGTGAAAAGATGTGATATACATATAAAATGTGATATGGTGGTGCATTTCTGCGGGGCCACCAAGTTATTTTTAGAAGGAAGAAAAAAACTTTATCAAGAGTCCGGAACTCTCTGTCTCTCTCTCTAAACATATATTTGTTTTTAAGTATTTTAAATTATATATTATTATAATTTTTCTTTCTATGTATTTGAAATTAAGTGTACATATCTCATCAATTTACTATTTGTATATTTATCTTTAATTTCATAAGAAAAGACGTGCTCTCTCTCTCTCTCTCTCTCTCTATATATATATATATATATATATACATGCGCGCGTGCATGCATACATACATACACATAAATATAAATTTTTAATAGAATAAATATAAAAAAAATAATTCATGGGTATGTAAGATAAATAGACAATTTGAGATATTTACACACTATTTAGATATTTATAAGAATTTATACATGGAAAACCCTATGAAGAATGTGTATGATGTAAAATACTTTCAAAGTGTTTCACAATAATTTTTCTTTAATTTTTCCCTTTTTTTGGCTTTTAATTTTCAATTTTATTAGTACTTAAAAATTTTAAATGAAACTTTTAAAACCTTTGATATTGCTTAGATTTTGAAAATTAAAGCTTCACACATGATGAAAATCAAAATTAAAACGAGCTTTTATACCTTGAATAAGAGTTGACACAATCTTCTCATCAATGAAGGTTAAGCTAGTAATTGTTAGAATTTTTGAATAATATTAGACTTGGATGTGGATTTAATTTTTTTTTTTTCCTTTTTCTATGGGTATTAAAGCCCTAAAAACTAGCTTATTGCTCGTCCATTCCCCCTATATTGATCTTTATTGCGAGAAGAAACATGGTGCGATGCATGAGTATATGGCAATATGTTTTAGGTTCACAATTGACGCATCAAAAAGGCACCATATGCAAATATGTATGGAAATTATCTAATCCTTAATTTTTTAACAAAAATGTATAAAATATACCACATATTTGGTAAGGGATTTTACATTATTTTTAGTGATTCTTTGTTTTGTTACTATAGCAAAGTGTGTAGAAATATTGACATAAAAGGATAATAAAATTATCTTACAAATAAAAGCACACCTTATTGATGCTAGAGGCTAAAACTTTGAAAAAAGGGATTGTATTGCTAAAATAGGTGAAACAGAGACATATGTATTCAAATAATAATATCAAGGGCAGGTTCGTAATTTTTCTTTGTCAATGATGAGAATTCATAATTTTTTCTCTTTAATAAGTAATTATCAAAAAGTTTTCAAGTGGTGTCAATACTTTGAATCTAAACGTTACAATAGCAATTGTACAATAATTATAAGATTGATATCATGATATTTTTTACTAAATATAATAAATATCTCAAATTCCTACTCATCTATATAAAATTATTTTACATGTATCAAATTTCTTATTCATATTACACTTTGTCAAACTAGGTAAGCTCTCTTCTATATGGCCAGAGTTATCTTCATCATAATAAAAAATATGGTGCAATTTATATGTAAAAGAAAATATATTTAGGACATAAAATTAGCATTGAATAGGTTTCATATTAAAATTATTAAAATTATTTTTTTATTATTTCATTTTACGAAAGCTTTCACAAATATACTATGTACCCAATAATAGATTTTATCTTATTTTTTAGTTAGTCCCTTAGTGGGTAGCGATTTATTATTTTATATAAATTTTTAAGAGGCATTGGTGTAAAAGGATAAAAAAATCCTGTTACACTTAAAACATTAATTTATTAACCCTAAAAGCAAAAGAAAAAGGTACAAAATTAAAAAAATAAAATAAATAAAAGTAGATATTATCTTCTTCTTCTTCTTATTTATTTATTTTTTTTATTTTTTTATTTTTTATGTTAGGTATCAAACTCCTCATTCATATTGCCATTGATAAACTAATCTCGCAGCCATCTTTTGTTATCATGCTTATTTTCATCGTAAAAGAAAAGATGATGTGATTATAAATTGGAATCGATAGATCATGATATGTTTTGAGATAAATGGGTAGCATATAAAAACTTTGACTTTGATTTGAATCATCTATTATTAATTATTTTTAATTAAAAAAAAATCATATAATATACCATATAATTAATAAGGATATTTATTTATTTGCATAAAAGCAAAGAGTTTCTTCAAGAGAATGCTCATAATTTTTTTTTTTTTAAATAATGGGTATCATAATTTTTCTCTTTTAGCAAGAGACCATTGAAAAAGTTTTCAGGTAGATGCCTATTAAAATTTTTTAAAATTTATTTACCAAACTAGTTGCAGCTATAAACCTATACGTTGCAAAATTAATTATATAATAACTATAAGATTGAGAAAATTAATATACTAACTATTATTAATTTTTGTCTTTATAGAAAACAACAAAAATATTTATGATTTCTAGTTCCTAGTGTAGAGTCTTCTTGTGGGTATCAAAATCCTTACTCATATTGTACTTTGTTTGATAAACCAGTTTGTCACTCGTCTATGGAGGAGCTACATTTGCCTTCGCTGCGAGAGAAAATGTAGCGAGGTGTATGAATGGATGGCGATGTGCTCGAGATACTTTCAATTGACATTAAATCAGTGTTGTATAAAAATATTTATGCGAATGATCTAATTATAATACGTAGATTCTATATAGAACCGTTGTTGAAATGGGCTATCAGCTACTTAACATACTCGATATATCTTAATACCTACAGCTATATCTTCCCTTAGGACCGTCCCCATTGAAATTATATGCGCACTCGCGCACTTTGCTTACCTCACGGAAATTCCCACGCCTCTTTAAATCTCCATCTGCTCTCCCTCTTCTTCAAAAAGCCTCTCTCTCTCTCTCTCTCTCTCTCTCTCCCTCACTCCTCACTCTCCACAGCGCGAGGTTCCCCACTCTCCTCCCTCCTCCAATTCCAGTAGGGTTTGGGTTCCTTTCAATGCCATTCAAATCCCTCCCCTTCCGGCCCCCTCGATAGTCCCTCTATGCGTCTCGTCGAGTTGGTGGAAGCTAGGGCTAGGGTTGTTCGGGAAATGGAGGAGGAGAGCTCCCGCCGACCCGCTATCAAAGAGCCCGCGACAAAGAGGCCACGAGTGGTCGAAGGCGGGAAGAGGAAGGGTGGCTCCAATGGAGTCGCGGCCAATCGGGACTGCTCCGTTCCGCCGTTCAGAGCTCCCAGTGGCAGTGGCCAGCCGGTGGCGCCCAAGCGCACGAAGGAGGCGTCCCAGAAACAAGAAACTAATCATCATCAGCGGCGGCAGGAGAAGGAAGGGGTGGAAGAGCTCGTAGCGCAGTACTGGTCGGCGCTCGCGGATTTAACCTTCAACTCGAAGCCTATGATCACGAACCTCTCTATAATTGCTGGCGAGAATCTGCACGCGGCGAAGGAGATCGCGGCGACCATCTGCGACAACATCCTCGCGGTGACCCGTCTTATCTAACTTTTATCGAGTCTAAATTTCGATGGTAGTAAATGAAACTATTAATTTTCCAGTTGATTTCTGCCATTGCCAGCATGGTTGATTTTTCTACTAGTGAAGCATATCTTAAATGAAATTTTGTTTGACAGGCTGTGCGAGAAGCAGAGCCTAGTTTCCACGCTTGGACTCGTTACTGATGGCAGATTGGTTTTCATAACTTTTGCCTCTGCTATGCCCATGGGTAGTCTTCCATAGTTTAAGTACGAGGTTTCCCAACGTATCTGGTTCAAGTATGATGGAGTGGGAGGCTTGAATTAATGATTCTTGCTGTAAGAGCTGATCGTCTTGATGGATTTAGACAAGGCAGCGTTTGATTGTTAAAAATGTGGTTCATGGTTATGAGTTATATAAGCAAGAACTGTAGTCTGAGGAGCTGTTTGGATCACAAAAGCTGCTATTCACATGATGTTACCCATGGATCGTGTTCCCTTCCACAGAAAAAAATAAAAACAAAAAAAAAGGAAGGCAGGCATTGGCAATTGATCCATCTGGCTTGCTAACAACCCTCAGTCCTGATATGTTGGGATCCAAAATCTGTTTCCAAGGTAATTTTTACCATCTAGAAAGAATTAAGATTGGGGTTCAACTGTTTATGCAGCCTTTCTGCTGCTGCTTCACTTTTCTGGTGGGGGCCCGCCATCTATCATTTCTCAGCAATGGATAGAAGCTTTTGGCACCTAAACATTGCCTAAGGATATAGGCTGATGGTATGTTAGTTCAAAGCAAATACAGCAGCCTTTGTGTTTAATCTCTGCTATAGTGAAAATATCAATAGGAATGGGGGCACATTATCAAGGCATAAGGTGCAAATTTGATGGATTTTTTCTCTTATAGAATATTAAAAAGAAAATTGATAAATCATCTTTGAAAAAGGGTTACAACTATTGGTATTATGGCATTGCTGAAGACCAAATCCAAACCACACAGTTTAAAATATATAGAGAAGTAGCTTACAATGTTTAATAGCATATTTTTTTCATGCTCAGTTTTGCGCTCCAAGTCATATGATATGCCAAATTATATAAAAATAGGTGAAACCATCCCCTTGCTTCTGTCACCTCTAAAAGCAATTAAAAGCTTTATATGTATCTAATGAAGGTGCAAAATAGTGCAGAAGGCTTTTGTGGGCATCTCAATGCTGTGTATGATGCTCTTAATACAACCTAACACAGAGATGCAAATGGATTAGGTTGGTGAAGATCATACCAAAACCAACACTATGACCCAGCTTTGAAACATTCACTTAATGTAGTGGGTTTGAACTATTTCTGGCTGACTTCTCAGATTTAGGGCTGGACCTGACATTTTAGTTGAGCTGGGTCCGATTGTGCTAGATTTATTTCCAACAAACTTGGAGATATAAGCTCCCGTAGGTGCATATTCTAGATAGAGTATGTACAAAGAGGATCTGAATTTACCTGACCTGTTTGCGTCTTAGGGTTTGTTCGATTGTTATTAGCAGACTTGGAAACAAGCTAGTTTTTTTTGGGAACAAGGCAACAAAAACCTACATCTTTGCTTGTTACCTTCAGGAAGCGACTTGCATAAAATAAGTTGTTACTTCTCTCAGGTTGAAGGTACCCATGTTTGGACTAGTTTGCTTTGTCTAAACCATGATTAAGCATCATTATATATAGTCGACAATGCTATGCCATGTTTGACCAGAGTTTGCCATCTCACTCTAGTCTGTAGAAGTTTCACTTCTAACTTGCTGAATGCTGACAACTGAAACTCACCTTCCAGCAACCTGTATCTTACTCCGACCATATCTCACACTTACATGCAACCAAATTGACCAACCCTAACCTCACCCATGAGCCTCAGTAGCTTTTTTGAGAGCCCTGCCACAAGGCATGAGGCTTCATTAGCCTCCAACAAGTCTTTCTAAACACAGATGGAGAGTATAATATCATGATGTTATGCTTTCTTTACCTTTCCACAATATGGACATCCATCCTATCAAGCAGGGCTTGATTCAAATTCTCCTTTTTACTCTTTTTGTGGACAAATTAAAGTTCTGAAAAGTTGCCGTTTCTATTTCATTGTTTTTCATATCTTTGGGGTCTGTAGTGTGGCTTGATTTACATGGGTCAACTTTTTTGAGACAATTTGTGGGTCAATATGTTAGGTTGTTTAAATTGCTCGTGAAGTTTTATGATCTCATGTATTCATCTGATATTTCATTTCATTCACAGGTACGCAGTGAGTATAAGTTGCCATCACTTTATCTACTAGATAGTATCACAAAAAACATTGGTGGTGATTATGTTGATTATTTTGCTGCCAAATTACCTGAGGTCAGGCTCTCTTGTCCAACTGTGATTTTACCATATTGAATCCATTTCACTATTTTTTTGGACATGATTTTATCTTTACTCCTCATTATAAATTACTAGGTTGTCCTGCCCCTTCATATCTGGATTTAATTTTAATGGCATGCAGCTTCCTCATTCTTTGCACTTTTTTTGGAACAACTTTTCTTAAGAGTTTTATAACTAGCTTTGTTAACATACTATTAGTCATCTCTGTTTTTTTTTATTTTTCTGTTTTGACAGACCATAGTTTTAACCATGCTTGTAATTTAGGTATTTTGCAAGGCCTATAAACTGGTAGATTCTTCTATACTTCCTAGTATGAGGCATCTTTTTCAAACATGGGAAAAACATTTCCCGGCTGCTCCACTTCAGAAAATTGAGAAAGAACTTGGCTTTCCAGCCACAGTTAAAGATTCAAGTAGATCTACAGTAGCGAAGCCCGATTCTCAAAGACAAGACCCCCCACAAGGCATTCTTGTAAATCCAAAATATTTAGAGGGAAGACAGCATATTCATCAGTCAAGCAGGGTAAGCAAAGTATGATGTGATTTCGAATGCACCAATTGTTGGTTTTGCTTCACAATTTGGACATCAGTTCCTTGACGCTGAATTTTTTGAGCTAAGTACAGGAGACTATAGAGTTTCACATGCTTTTTTTATACCTTCCATATAAAGATGCAGTTGAGCTACATTTAATGGCTGATATTTTTCACAAATTAGTGAACCCTAACTTCCATCACTTGCTATTCTGGTTGTCTGATATTTGTGGTTTACCTTTGAAGATTTCATTATACCTTTAAAGATTTTGCTACCTTTAAAGATTTTGCTATATAAACTCTACAGTTAAGGGAGTGTGGGAAAATCATAGATCCATTTTTTTTAAAAAATGATTAGAGTACAAAATGGGTTTAACATATCCAAATTTTGATTAGAGTACAAAATTGATTAGACAGGAACACATTTAAGGCCACTTAGTTGCGCTAATTTTAGATGTCCATGCTTACTCTATAGTCCACAATTTTATAGTATCAAGACTTGTCTGGCAAATCTCTGTCATCCATGCTGTTCTTTTATGCACTAGTTAAATTTAGTGGAAGTCTTGTTTTTCAGTCTTTATAATGTTTTTAGCATGTTAGGAGGGTATGATTTTCCTTTCTGCTATACCCTCGTTCTGTAAATGGTTTTCACTTATCTAGCGGAAATAATAGTATGGCATCACATGGGAAACTATGTTATTTCACATTAAAATTTTAGTTCCTTACCTTAGTCTTTCATAAATGCCTAGATTAGTTGGCCCAGTAGATTTGAGTTCTTTTGGAAAAAGGTCAATCTTTAATCAATTTTGGCACATTTAGACATAACTAAATGTCCAACGCCTCTGAAATTATATTGCTTTTCTTTTAGGTATCAATGGTCAACAAGCCTTATGGCACCGTTAAAGCTAGAGTTATGAATAGATGGGCCATTGTTCCAATCAAAGGCTCCACCCATGGCAGTCCAAACTGTCGTTGCAAACCCTTAATTAACGTTTAACAATCAAAAATCAATTGAAATAAATACCTTTGGCTTGTTTTTATCTTTATACAATAAAAACATTCCACTGGAAAATCTGTAACCAACAAGGCTTTATGTGTTCTATTTGAATTTGTATCAAGGGCTATGTGTGTTGTCAATGCAAGCCTGTTGATACAACATAAATCTCTTGAAATAGATGAAGGATTCACATTACATGGCCCCTAGTGGGAAGTAGGGACTAATTTTGGACTTGTGCAATGTACATTTAGAGATGCACTTGTGCAAAGAAATGACTTATCTTAGACTTATGTAATGTAGATATAGAAATGCACCTATGTGAAAGAGTAACTTGATACATGTAAAAAGAAAAAGAGATAAGGGTAGACCGAAAATTATATGAGAGGAAGTGATAAAGAAAGACTTAGTTTTTGCATCTTACAAAAAATGACTTCAAACTGAGTTGAATAGAAAAAAAAGATTTATGTAGCTGATCCTAATTAGTTTGGGAGTAAGGCTTTGTTATTGTTGTTGAACGTAATAATTTCAAATGACGGCCAATTTACCCAGGAATTTACATAGGAATATCCACTTCAAAGTCTCTAAAATGAATGGCCCCGGGAATGTATAATTGTGCTTGTTATAATTATGAGTATTATCTCTTTGTTCTTAAAATGGCAAAAATTGAATGGATGTCATGAAAATAAATGGATTCAATGTGTTTGTGCTGCAGATGATCTTTTTTAATTTAGTATCCCTCCATGCTGTAATCACAGAATCACAATATTATCATATATTTTTTTGCATGACTTTTCATATACCTTATTGGTTATCTTTCGCTTCATATGCTGAAGGTCAAGGAAACAGCCAGTGAGGACACTAAGAGCCTCATAACTCCAGTTTGTGATGCAATGAGGCCTGACAGAACAACTGTGACTGGAAGGTTAAGGCCGTTGATGGATCTTCCTCTTGTAACGGCAGTAAGAAATTTACTTCCAATTGCATGATTTATCTACAAAACATAGCACCACATTTAAAATTCTTTTAGTCTATATAGGGCATTTGTGTATATAACAACAATAACAACAATAACAAAGTCTTAATCCCAAACTTATTGTTATGCATGCTTATAGTTATTTTTTAATATTTCAGAATAGCTGGAACCCTCTAAGGGGTCAACTAAGTGTGCCTGTTCATGAGAAGAAAGGGCATGGAGGTCCCGAATTTTCTTCTGATCTTGCACAGCAATCAGAATTGGAAGTTGGAACGTTGAGTGGGAGAGACAATGAGCAATGTGGACTTGGCAAGCCATGGTATGTTGCAGGTGGCACTGCTGCTGAGACACCTGTTGGCAGAAGTAATGGTTTTGGTTCAAATCATGCTTACGGAGATTATAGAGTTTTGGGATCAAAACAATCTGATCATCACCTACCTTCAGTCTGCCTGAATAATGCAACCAAAAGTAGCCAACTGGCTTCCGATGACTGGAAGAATTCTGAGGAAGAAGAGTATATATGGGATGATGTGAGCTCCAAATTGACAGATTGTGGAGGAGTTATTAGCACAATGAAAGATAGTGGCAATGCCAGTGATGCAGGTAAATCTGCAGGTTTGCAAAGAGGGAAGTGGAAGCCATCAGAGATTAAGCATCTAGATGCTCAAGGGCACCAACTCAGTACTTTTCCTCCAACGGTAAGGACCTCTTCAGGGGCAAATGGAGTTCCATTGATTTTTTTACTTTTTTTCAGTTCTTTCTTAGGTTTGAAGAAAAATAATTGCATGTTGTTAGGGACTCACAGCCCAAAAGCTTAAGCTCTTGGGTGGAGGACTAGCCTAGGCTTATAAATTCATGTGGTACCTCTTTTATTAATCGATGTGGGACTATGATCTTCCCCACCAAATGTTATGAGAGATTGGTTCCTACTTGAGAGGGAGGGGAGGCTCACCCATGTTTCAAGTCCTACATGGTCCTATCTGATCCTACTCAATCCTGCTATCCTCAATGAGGGCCCTACATGACTAATACAGGCTGTATCATATACTGGGCCTAGCTCCGTTGCCACCTGTCATGGACTTATAACCCAAATGCTTAAGTTATGGGTGGAGGACAGGCTTAGACTTATAAATTCATCTGGTACTCCCTTTATCAGTCGATATAGGACTATGATAATGTGCTTGCATGTCTCTGTAGTGGTTGAATGGCTGCTATTCATGTTCTTTGCTTGCATGGCCTGCTGGATGTTGAAGGTTGTAACATCTTGCAAATGTTGCGAGGAACCTGTGCAACTACTGATAGATATGCATCCTTCATTCCTCACACTTATTTAAGAGATCTTATATTTCATTTATTAAAATACATGGCATGCATGTAATACTATTTCAAAATAAAGTAGCAGAAAAAAGAACCTTTTTTTCCCCTCTTAATGCTAAATTGTCGCAACTTAATCAAGGTTGGAGAACATTAGGAGGGAATTTCCTGTTTTCTTATTACAATGATGACCAATAAGTGTCATCTAGTTCCTTTTCACTTGTTTAAATAGTTTGTGATTGTTTTATTTTCATTTACTAGAAATTTGAAGTCTGATATACGATATCCCTATGCAGGAGTTTGATCAATGCTTTGTCCAACAATGTAATCAACAGGATACTGCATCAAGGCTTAATATTGAGATTTCTGTACATTCAAAGTCCATCAAACGAGCTGCATTGGTGCAACATGCATCAATGGCATGGTCCATGCATGAATCATCACTCTCAATGGTTAGTTTGGACCAAAAGAGCTCAAGAAATCCAGGTCTGTTAGAGGGCCAGCCAACCTCTTTTAGTGGTGGCTCATCCACAGTTACGAATTCATCTTTACCTCCTGTGCGGCTACCTGGTACTGCTGTTCCCACAAGCTTTGGCCCTATAACAAACATGCATTCAGGTTTTGGGCAGTTAAGGCAGCAGTCTTTTCAAACCTCATCACCATCTGCCCACCTACTTCCTTGTGCACCCCAACATCAGAAATTGGACATTCTAACCGACCATGGTCAGATGCAACCTCTTTCTCAAACTCCTCAAAAGCCTATGCAGCTTCCAGTGCAGTTGGATCAACAACATAGACCACTTGCCGCAGGCTATTCTGTTTTGCCTCAGAACAATGCTCAGCAGGACATTACTTTGCAGAATTTACCACTGCACTCATCACAGCCTCCCCAACAGCTGCAAAACTCATCAGCCTCTTTTGCTCAATGGAGGTATTGTTATCCCTTCCTGCAGCAGTCACAAACTGATCCTTCACTACAGCAGCCACATTCACAACTTCAATTCATCATGCGGACACAGAAACAACCACCTTCGTCCCTGAGCTTTGAAACTAATCACAAAAGATTTCATGGAACTAACCACCTAAGTTCTGCTGTTAACATGTCAGGGCAGTCAAGTATCAGCAATTTATTAGATGTTACTATGAAGAGTGGACCTGTCTCTAACAATCCAGCTAACATCAAGACCTGCAGTATACTGCCTCCTGTCCCAAGTGAAACTCTGCCAAACCAAGTGCTGACGTCATCTGTGGTCACGTCCTCTTCTTCATCAGTCCCAACTTCATGTAGCAAAATGCCTACTCTTAAGACAACAAGAGCTTTGCTCCCTCCCCTGCCACCTGGTCCTGCTCCCTCATCTTTAGGGGGTACCTCATCACAGATTTCCAGCAAGCCTGGTGCTATCTCAAGTGTACTGTCAAGTCTTTTGAGGTCATTAGTTGATAAAGGTTTTAAATCATCATCAGTAGCTGAAGATCTAACCCCAGCTGAGAGGCCTCATCAACTTCCACATCAAGGCAGTGGTTTTGCTGGCAGCATGGCAATGTTCAGACCTTCAATCTCAGCAAATATTTCTGATACATCACCTTTGGTGAAGGAGCATCTGGTTCCCAAAGCTTCTGCTCTAGTGAGTGCTACTATAATACAATCCACTGCTACAGGATCTAGGGACTTTATTGGCATTGATTTTAAGCCAGAAACCATGTGTGAGCATCATTCTTTTGCGATTAATGCCCTTTTTGATGATCTAAAGCATCAGTGCAAAGCATGTGGTCTAAGATTCAAACTTCCAGAGAAGCTTCACTGTCATTTAGATTGGCATGCCTCAAAAAGGTTGGAGTTAAGTAATATTGTGAGACGTTCTCGAAAATGGTTTACAAATTTAAGCTGCTGGCTAGATGGAATTGTGAGACCTTCATGTGGGACAGTGTCTGTCACTTCTGTGGAAGAGCTGGTCTCAGATGGGGAAGCATGTGAACCAATGGTTCCTGCTGATCAAAGCCAGGTCATATGTGCTTTATGTGGAGAACCATTTGAAGATTTTTACTCCTGTGAGAGGGGTGAGTGGATGTACAGAGGTGCAGTGCACTTGAACTTGCCAGATAGAGATAGTGATGACAAAAGCATGGCCAGGATACTTGAACAGGCTGTCATTGTGCATGCCAAGTGTAAGTGAAGACGTTCAACTGGGGGTTAAGAGGTCCTGGGCATCAGAAAACAGTATGCCTCTCAACACTGCTACATCAGTTATTCTGTTGTTGTCTTTTTTTATTTTTATTTTTATTTTAAGTATCTGAATACCTGCATGAATGCTCTTTTATTTGTTTTATCTAATTTTTGCTCTGCTCATATGCACCTTCGTCATTAGTAATCGAACCTTATAAGTAACAAAAAAAAAAAACTGTTTACTGTAGCTGCTGGTCTTCGTTCTAATGGCACTGGGTTGGCTTTAGAACCCCCTTCACCAATCATTCTTATTAAGGACTACCTCTGGTATGACACTGAACTTTCTAAATTTCTTTGTGCCACATCAATAATCCTGCAAGATGAATCTTAGAACCTATGGAAAAAAATTCAAATTCTACTCTTAATAAATTTGACTTTTGATTTGTAAACTTGAGTAATGAAGAATTCTGACATTAGAAATGTGGTCTTGGAAGACAAATCTGCTTATTATCTGCTAGATGGTGAGTTAGACTTGGCAGTTAGAATTTAAAGGTGTATGTCGTGGTTATGACAACAGGAAATTAGGACCT
This sequence comes from Metroxylon sagu, assembly GCA_017589505.3. Taxonomy (NCBI): domain Eukaryota; kingdom Viridiplantae; phylum Streptophyta; class Magnoliopsida; order Arecales; family Arecaceae; genus Metroxylon; species Metroxylon sagu. Next base: position 319,777 of record JACVBY030000369.1, on the reverse strand, counting down.
GGTCAATCTTTGAGGTTGCAATTGAATTGGAACTTAACCATTGGAATGGTCTCTGTCAGTCTATAATTACAGTTAATGCTTGTAAATAGAAAAATTCCTAGCTATATAGCTAACATGCATTATTTATCTGGATACCTGATTGACTAAATATGTGTTCTAATTCTGCCTATGGCTTGCAGGACAGGAGTGAAAAGTTGGTAGTACAAAAAGAGATAATATTCTTGGTGCTGTGAGTCTGGACGAGGATGCAGATGCATTGAGTTGAGGTTTGTTCTATGCATATTACATGCACATGGCAGTAGGGGATCAGATTTGTCTAGGTTTACTCCAATATTCTATGTGCATGCCATCATGGACGATTTTTTGTGCATGTAAAGGAGAAGCTGATCTACCCCTGTTAATTCATTTAATTTTGTAGCCATACATACAGAAAGAAATCAATCAGTGAATAAGTTTCCTGTTGTCCTCTTCTTATATTTTGTGCATGTAATTTGCACATATTTATTTTTTACCTGCATTTGTGAAGTGGGCTCTCCATCCAGCATCAGGTATGAATGATCCATAAAGAAGAAGAAAGAAGGTATATTGAAGGCAAATTCTCTGTTAGTTTTGCTGCTATGGCTGCATGATGATGCAATTATGGAACTATCAAGAACTCACCGGACAACTTACTGCACATCTGTTTTTGAAGCTGTACAAGTTACAACATTTTATGTATGTTTACAGAGTGCTCCTGATTTTGGCACTGGACCTCAGAATTTTATGTTGGTAACTGCTGCATCATGTTATTGGTTTATGTTGAACAATTTGAGATTCAGAATCTTTCTTGGTTCTGGATGTTTATCAAATGTCGGATCTATTTGTTTTTTCTTCTATTTATTTGCATAATCTGGGAATCTGGGAATGAGTGACTGAAAGAGAGCACGTGTAGAATTTTGATCAAGCACCAATCCATCTATGATTTTATTCTAGTGGGGACCGTGATCATCTAGTTATGGTTGAATTGGGACTTTATTGTTGCTGCTGACCTCTCCTTTGTAATTGGATTTTGCAGAATGTTTTAGGAAACACATGACAATTGGAAAAAGGGCCAAGTTTCAATGCTCATTTTTCTTTGTTGGGAGCTAGCGAGCGTGTTTCTTGCTACAAGCGGTCGCCCTCTTGTGATATGATTACTGGAAACTGGACGTCTAGGCCGCTGATATATTCCAGTAGCGCTGCAGTTTCTGATGCTGTGCGGAGGAGAAGAGGGTGGTGAATCCATCTTGCTGGCTAATGCTGGTACCTACCTGACTGACCCTTCAGGATGCATTGATTAGTGGAATGGAGATTTTGAGGGGATCTGAACGCTGGTCGGGTCCAGCCAAATCCTGGGCTCCGCATTCCGAGTTTAACTCATTAAAGCGGAAAAGCTATTAAAATTAAAATTAAAAAATCTCGATTCTATGCTGTCATTGAAGCAATAAAAAAGTTACCATGTTTAGAGGCACATGCGCCAGGCCGACCGTGACAGGGTAATTTGAATATACGGGCAAATGTTCCTTAACCCAGTAATTCATGGTTAACTCATCGTTCCTCTTTTGGTGGGTGGGTTGTCCTTCCCAGCCTGATATATATATATATATATATATCGCCAGTTGGGTATCTGAGAACTAGTTGCGACCAGACCTGACCCTAACGAAGACCCGGGAAATGGGTCCGGCTCGTGTCGATGTCCAGTGGCTGTGGAACTTTGAAGAGCCTTCCGCAGCCGCGAAATGGGAGGTGGTGCCCAAGCGGCGTGAAGTGGAAGAAACCAATGAGACGGTCACTTTGTCCAGTGAAGTGGAGGTGGAGGAGGAGGAGGAGGAGGAGGGCCTTCGTGGGATGGGCTTTATCGTCTAAATCCGCTCCTTTAAAAGATACGTTAGCTGAGGATTTGTTATCCCGGGTCCCTTGATTTTTATAATCGTATGAGCCCCTTCTTTCTGTCCGTTTCTTTTCTAGTTCTGATGAAGAGACTCGACCAAAAATAGGGTGAGTTGCTTCACAAGGGAGGTGAGGTGGCTTCTCAAATATCCTGAATCGATATATATATATATATATATATATATGGTAGATGGTGACAGTGAGTATGATGACCGGGTTTAGCCGCGATTTCGAAATGGGTAATATTCCGTCCTCAGAGGGTCTTCCCTCCTGCAGCTCTGCTCAATCGCTTTCTCTCCTTTTTTTTTTTTTTTTCCTTAAAAAAAAAAAAAGAGAAAAACACGTTTAAAATGAGACAAGGCCGAAGGTAAATACAAAATATGCAGTGGTGAATACAAAATCGCATCTCTGTCTCACTTGTTTCTGAGGTGGTCGTCGGAGACCCGAAATTCTTTGGTGGTCGTGGGAGACTCGAAGTAAATAAAAAAGAAAAGAAGAGGAAGAAGAAGTTGTGAATAGGTAAGCTCTGGACAAGAAGTGGACCAGGAGAAAATAGTAGTTGCATACTAAGGTGATGTCGGTTAACATCATGCCCACTGACATTGATTGGTAGTAACATGACCACATAAAATACTCCCTAGTAATATGAGCCTATTCGAGAAAGAGCTTCTCTGGTGATCGCTTTATATGGTATCGGTTGGTGAGCAATATTTGATATATATAGTAGATACTCAGAACAGCCATGTGAGATCCCAATCCCATCATCCATGGTTTGTTCCGCATAAGATGCTTGCTTCCTTGCTTATTATTTCCCCTTATTTTACGGCTTATGGTGCTGCGTGTAGATGTAGTCCAAGTGAGCTTCTGCGATCATCCTCGTCTTGAAGCATTCTTCATCTTCTTCCTTGCACTTGTCCAGTTGCATCATCTGAAACAGGAAAGAAAAGAGGGAGGCAAAAAAAAAAGAAAAAAAAAAGAAAGAACCCATGCACATCAGAGCCTTGCAACCTAGGAGGAGAAATAATTTCCGGTCATTTTATGACTATACTACACCACAGTAGTAATGATGAGAGTAGCTTTGAATGAAGAATGATGAGAATAGAACAGAGAAGATTCATGACTATATGCACCTCCCAAGGATCCATCTCTGCTGCATGACCCAGTAGTGTAACATCATCAACCCTCGCATCTTGTCCTCCTACGAGCAAGAGAGCTAGCGCACGTTAGAAGCCAGAAGCAAGCAGCAAAAGAAAAGAGCTCCATCTCATTCTATAAGCAAATGTAGAGTGTGGAGGAGGATTTAAGAGTTTATTACCAAGTTTTGGCTGTGAAGGGAGAGGAGAAGCTCTTGTAGCATGGAAAGAGAGCACAATGAGAAAGAGTAGGAGGAGGGAAAGAAGCCCATGGGAGCGAGAGCTATGCTTCATGGATCCTTCCTGCAAAGCTAGCAAAGTGTGGGCAAGGGGGTGTTGGGAAGGGGGGGAGCTCATTAGGGGGATATTTATACAAGAAATCACGTGCACTGGAGGGGAGGGGAGGGGAGGAGAGGAGGAGATGGTGGTGGAGGAGGAGGAGGAGGAGGAGGAGGAGGTAACATGCGATGAAATGAGAGAGCCAAAGTTGAAAGCCGGCAGGAGGAGGCGGTTACCAATAAGTCAGGTCCTCAACCTGTGTGCGTTGGGGGACCACCACCCCGCCCTTACTTTCCCTTCCCTCCTTTCTAAAACACCCACAACGTACCCCACCCACATGCTCGTGTCATCACTGTTCACACCCCAAGCACTGTCCTCTCGTACCGTACGCACCCCTGAGCGCCTTCGGGTAAGAGGGCAGAGATAGAGATAGAGATAGAGATAGAGATAGAGATGGAGGAAAAAAAAAAAAAAAAGGACAACGAAAAACGCACCCATGACTGGCCACCCGGGGGAACTTGTGAAAGAAAATGATGGGTCCTGTGGACATGGATGGGGTGATATGGGGCTAAGGCCACGGATCACGTTATGTTGCAGAGCTGTAGGAGAACTTATTAGGTGCCTCCAGGTGCTGCTGATGATGCTCGGGCACACCAACCACCATTTTTATGTCGTTGCGGACAAAAAATGCGAATATGTAAAGCTAAGCAATATATATATATATATAGAGAGAGAGAGAGAGGAAAAGATAAAACACATTATATAGATATAGATTTATTATTATTATTATTATTATTAAGAGAGGTGTCAGTCAAAACTGCAGTTTGACTAGACCACTTGTCAGTCACGCTTACGTCTTCTGACCCGAGAACCAGATGCGTTTATGGTTAGGTGGTAACGTGACCGATGTGGGGGCACCCGCCTCGCCCCCCCCCCCCCATCCAACGGCCCAGAGAAATGGATCTCATATCAGTTTCCAATCTGCTTTGAATGAAAAGCCTTCACGTCCGAGCGTTTTTAACTGGTTTTTTCAAAGCGATGACCCCACCGGCGAATACCATGATCATGACAGTCCAGCGACTCATCCATCCTCCCGCAATAGGCGTTACGTATCAAATCCAAAGGGCATGATGGACTCCCAATGTAAGAAAGTGGAAGGCTGAAATAACCGGGGGAGGGAGGGTCTGCGACGGCATGTATAGATTGGGTCGGTGGTCCCATCCATCCCATCACGGGTTTGATCGATATGGATGGTGGAGATGAAACTTAGTTGGTAGCTGTAGCTATAGCTATCCCAATAGTTATAGTTAGCTATGGACAAACAAATGTCGCCTTCCTTCCACCTCCTCACATTAATACCGTCTTAACGTACCTACCTACTGGGAATAGGAATTTGATCAGGATTTTAGATCAAGTGCTAATTAAGTAATTAATTGAACCACAACATCCCCCCTCCCTCTCCTCTCCTTTTTTTTTTCTTTTTTCTTTTTTTTTTAAAAAAAAATTTAAAAGAAAAAAAAGTCCATTACATATTTTCTCCGACTCCAATTGCAAAAAAAAAAAAGAAAAAAAAAAGAAGAAAAAAAAAAAAAACTATCTTCCCTCCTTCATGCATGTGCGCTTCCGCATCTTCTTCCTTCTAAGCATTACAATTAGGTACAAATTAAAAGATGGATGAGGATTGTGCTGAAGATTATCTTCTTCTCAAATGCTTGTTATTGAGAGGGGGACGTGTTCATTATCGATCGTGACTGTAGTGTTGGGTTTGATGAAAGAAAGAAAGAGGGTCTTCTTCCGCATTGTAACGGAGCAAACGGCGGGATACGCGTCGAGAAGCGGAATTGGCAACGATCGCGTAAATCTTATTCACAACAACCGTCAAGGGATAGACGTTGTTTAGGGAATATTCTGTCTTGTTTTAGCTTTGTTTGATGTCGCAAATATGTACAACATATGTAGACGTGACGGCACCACCGTCCTATGCCAAGCGTTTGAAACAATGCAGGTGCTCCATGTTGAGTGTCGTGATGATCAAGTATCACTTGAATATATATATATATATAATGTTTAAAAGAAAAGAGCTCAGCATGTTTGGTAGAGCGGGTGTAATATTATGAGCAGCAACAATGAACTAGGAAGCTCCATTGGAAGACACGGAGAGACATATTTATTCCCTTGAAAAAAAGGGGAATCCAAACGTACAGTTTAGCGAGCTTTTCACCTCAATTACCTTGGCAAAGCACATGCATGGACTCGACAAGCATGAAGCACCTGAGAGAGAGAGAGAGAGAATGTGGCCCACTTGGTTTGGTCACTTCACTCGCTATGAAAGGAGATACTGCCCAACCAGGCGGACCATCCACTTCTGGGCCTCTCGGCGGACCATCCACTTCTGGACCTGAGAGGCAGAGTAATTTTATTATTGTTGTTATTATTTTGGGAGGATTGAAAACGAAGGAATTAAATGAGCCGAACTTTTAAGCATAGGATGAAAACTTGAACTTGGGTTTTGCCTGGTTCTGAAATAAGGAGGGGGACGGGGACGGGGACGGGGAGGGGACTCAAATTCATGTTGTTGGCGTCAACCATTCAGGTTAACTTTACCAACCCAAGTAGCTAAACGCTCTAGCCTTGAACAATGTTAGATATCTAACTGAATCTGAATATAACTTTGTAAATGTTCATGGAAGCTTCTTTAAGTAACATAACAGGTCATGGGTTAATGATCTTGTTGAAACTTGGCACACTTTTGTTCCAAGTTCTCCATCGAGCTAGCATATGCCTGATTTAGGGTATCCCAGTTTTATCATGTGTTCGATTCAAACCGAATTCATATTATAGATTGGGCAAAAAGCCTAATTTGATAGACTAAGATCGGCCTCGGTGTCTCCAACGTGGGGATTAAAAAGGGGAGACGGGAGTATGTATGCTTGCGAGGAAAGAATGGTTAGCGGCATCGCATATTAAAATCCATAACATCATCGTCTTCAAACCCAATCACAAAAGGACTGGACGATTAACCTCTAGCACTACAATAGATGTGATGGCATTTGAGGAAAAAAAGAAAAATGCAGCCAACGGTGAGACACCGGGTAGTTTTACTTCGTCTTCGTCTCTCTCCCATCGATCAACCAAGAGACATGCTGACTGACTGGCTCTGACGATGTATGTTTCCCTCCTGCAGCAGCATTTTGTGGTCGTTGGGAGCGTCATGTGAAACTTTTGCGAGAGCCGGTGTGGGTGGTCTTCTGGCTCGGAGCTTACAAAATCATACTCAATTTTGCACGAGCATACGATATCCGTTGGTTATGGCCTAGCGACCGTTAGTTCTCAAGGCTACTATAATATATATATATATATATATAAAAGAATTGCTTTTATTTCCCTTCCGCACCTAAATTGAAGTCAACGGAGAGGACTATTATGTCAGCATCATCTTTTTTTACATTTACATTATTGGTTGGTTGGTTCAGGAACTAAGAAGAGAGAAATTAAAGAGACCATGGTGTAAAAAAAAAAAAAAAAAAAAAAAAGGCTACGTATGAATTGGAACGGTGTCTAACACTTCATCCATATTTGTGCTTCGAAATAAATTATGCCCATCCATTCCATGCCAATCTCATTTGAAGTCGTTCTCGCGGCGTGGGTTTTGAGGTTCAAATGAATATGGGGTCATGTCCATGGGGTAGCTGCCGAGGATGCAGAGGAAAGAGGTGATGCGCGACTGAGTCAACGATAATAATGATGACGACGACGATGATAGTAGTAATAATAATAATAGGATATGTTCATTCCCACGTTAGCTCTCAATGTTAGTCTGAGAGATTTTTCGGGACGCCAAGACCGAGAGCATCACGAAGCGGTCTCACGTTGCTCGAGGATCCCCTTACCGCCGGTGGTGATGGCGAGGGCGAAGGGACAATCATGATATATAATGTTTTACTTTGCGTAAAACGAGTTGAATTATAGACAGTGGAGGCGGGGGGGTGTTAAACATAAAATATAACGAGGAGTCCAATTTACCATGTTAATTTACACTTATACTATTCGTGTAAAACAACTGGAAATGTATTGGAAATGCATCTAAATTTCAAAAGATAATTAATCGCGCTTCTTTCCCTTCTTCCATTTGCTTCAGATTCATTCATAGATTTAAATTTAACATGGAATGGAGCTGCGCGTCAGTCAAGCTTGTATTAGTACGACTACTGCAGGAACCCCATTTCAACCACAGAGTTAAAGCTTTTTCTCATTTGGCTGGAGGGACAAGTGTAGTGTAGGAAACGAGGGACATTTAATATGAATTAAATTTCATAATAGTTTAAATTATCGCGAAGATAAATTATTATCTCTCTCTCTCTCTCTCTCTCTCATGTTTAGAGATCAAATAAAAATAGAATAGTAATTAAGAGGGGATAAGTTTCTCTTCTTCCGTGGTATCATTCTATTCCACCAAAATGATGGAATATAGCTTCAACTTGTCGGTCTACTTGTATCCTTACACGATATAAAGCCCTATGCTCTGTCACATTTTGGCATTTGGTAGGATGTCCCTCTACTTTTGGGGGCAGATTTATTTCTCCATAACAAACCTGCCCTAATGTTCTTAGGTTGCTGCGCTTCGAGGGCCATAGACTCCTGGGCTTTGATGCATTTGATTCCAAAGGCTTGGTCAACATGACTAGACTAAGAGGGATGTGAATTGTTTCTTGAAAGGCATTTGGGTTGAGATGGGCATTGGCTTGAGTTCGGACTAGGTTGTGGCCTTGTTTGGATCAGGAGGAGTTTGAGATAATTAGGCTATTGTAGTTAGCCAGAATACAATCACTTTCAGTTTTAGTTTATAGTTGTAGTGCTTGGGCTCCTTGACTAATTCAGACTAACCAGGAAGGTCAACTAGCCAAGCCGCTGCGTAGGGTTGGCTTGAGATATTGATGAGCAGCTTGATCTTGAGTGGAGTTTAAGTTCAAGCATGACTCAACTAAGTTGGGAGCCTAGCTGAGTTACACTTTTGAACAGTTTCACACAAATCAAGTGTTCAAGTTTGCCTCATAATTGAGCCAGGGTCCATTGATCTTTTAACAAGTTGATCTTGAGTAGCTCAGTTCTTATGCAACCCTAAGTTTAGCAATGATCATAGGTTTGAACTGATCATCAAAGGTTTTAGTCTAATAAGATTGGACCGAGGTTTAGGGTCTTGGTAATTGAGAAGATATGGACCCGAAGTGTCTATACATTGATTGCCTCATTCACATGTGTCATATGCATTTTTTTTTTTTTTTATAAGCAAAGTAAAATTCTATTGTATCGCACAATCGCAATTCTTCGAGCTAGAAATGAAATACATTTATCTAAACTTTCATGACTACCAGCTATTGGTGAATGATACTACTTATTGCACTCTGGTTACTATATAGATGGTAACTGGCAAGAATACATGCCAACCCATCTGAATTCTCATGGCTATATTTCTCTCTATGAAGAATTCTCATGACTACCATCAGAAGATAGGATAACCTTTTTCAGTGAAGATAAATTCAAAATGGCATAGCTTTTCAGCTTTGCAATGAGATCAATATGCCGACGTTGCGTTGCATGCGGGGTTAAAAGGCCACACTGCTATTGTTACACTACTACGGTGACATGATCCCCTATGTGATTTATTCATTGTTTCACGTGATCTTTCTTCAGCGATCTCTTGCAGCGGGAGGATGCAATCTTCGCGTGATTTCTCCAACTTTTTGGATTCACCCTTTTTCTTAGCATCCGTTTCCTTCCAAGTTCCAACACTTTTTACCTGTCATGCAATAACATTGTTATGCTGGACAATCTGAAAAGACAAATGAGAAAAATCATAAGTTAAAAGTTCTGTTCGCAAAAATAAATAAATAAATAAATAAATAAATAAATAATGTCTCAAATGACAAATTGATGGATGATAACCATTTTGCAACGGCTCTCATCAATCTCATGAGTGGCCATCTAAATTTTTGGATTTTCTTCTCCCTTCTTATGGTGTATTGAATGGGAAGCATGGTGAAACAACTAATCTATCCATCCGTCATGCCTTTTTTTTTTAAAAAAAAAATCTATTTATTTACTTATGACTCCTGAGAAGAAATGGCCCATTTTTGAGCATGAAATACAAACAGTCATGTTATAGGCTAACATCAACTTTTCCAACCGGCTGGCATTTGTTGTGACGATTGGTAGGTTCCTCGTGTGAAAGAGGTTCCATAGATAACGTTTTGTCCGTGAGGTATCCATGCTTCCGGTGGTTGATCCTGCTGCTTAGATCATCTTGGCTGTTTTACCGTATGGGGGGGGGGGTTTATATTCTCTTGCTGCAGCTGCTGCCGCCTTTTTGCTCTTAGGTGCCTTGCTTGCTGGAAAGTGCAGTCTCGCATAGAGAGGCTTTGGTGCCCTTGTTGTCCGCTCGAATCCCCTCACACAAACAAATCCTACAAGACAGTTGTTCCAGAAGAAGAAGAAGAAAAAAAAAAAAAAAAAAAAAATGGTTATGTTGTCTTAGAAATGAAAGCATGTTAGAGTTTGAAATGCCACTGTTATAACTACTAATTGGAGCTCCCATCTCTTGACTCTGAAATGTCAAAAGCCAATTTATCTAAGCACAGTTCTAAATCTACTGCCTTATTTTGTACCTCTGTTGGCACCGTTTTTGCCAGGTATCTTAAATTCCTTTTTCTGCCATTTAATGCTTGTAGATGCCTTGGTTCTTAGTACCCAGACTAGTTTGGCAATGTGCATTTCTGATGTTCTATTTTATTGTAATCACCGCTGTTTTGCCCTTTGGTCATCGCCTTTGTAGGCATATTTAAAAACTTAGGCACCTCCTGTGAAGTAATTTGTCAGCCTTGGATGAAGCACATGATGTAGCGACAGAAACTAGCAAAAAAGGGCAGGCAAAAAAGAAAAAAAGCATACTTCTTATGTGTTATGATTTGAGCAATGCTTCATGGACTCCTAGGACGTCCATAGCAGGATGTGGTTCTTTCTACAGGCTAGCACATAATAATGGGATTGGAGCCTAAAGAGTAGGGCTTGATTAAGCCTGGCCAGCAGAGAAACGATGCATTGTCAAGAGTGTGACTCCAAAGACCCACAAGGAAAAGAAAGTGCCTGCTGTACCACTTTCTCTTGGAACTAATCAAGGTTACCATATATCGGATTTGAGGGCAAACAGCCTCCTAATGGGGGATGAAACTCTTAATTTTTTCTTCTTTCATTTTTTTTAAAAAAAAGAAAGCTGGCTTTAGAAATCTACAAAATTTGCATTCACGTACACACTATAAGGACAAGGTTGTCTTTGGTTCTATATTTTGTCCTTGGTGGAAAAATAATTTTCTGTTTAATCACACTTACGACGGGTCCTCCTTGTGTGTGTGTGTGTGTGAGAGAGAGAGAGAGAGAGAGAGATTCTCACATCTCTCCATTTCATGTCCTGGTAGGTAGAATTAACATGGGATTTGGGACTGGTTCCTAACCTCTTAATACAAAAAAAAAAAAAGAAAAAGAAAATCCGAATCTAAAGAAGCAAACCCTGCAACCCTGAAATTTGTTGAATTTTAAAACTAGAAGTAGATGGCCTACAATTTACTCTTAATTTTTTATTTATAATTCTTTTCTTTTTATTATTTTCTTATAATCTCTAATCAAGTAAATGTTCTCATATCTTTTTAGAGTTAACATGCATTGCACGTGCTTGCAGACAAGCAGAATTTAATACCATAGAGATCTTGGTGGGTCCTAATAGGATCTGAATCTTGAATATGCTGTTGGATCTATGCATATATACCTCAATCCACATTCAGTAATGTTGATGGACGCACTTCTAGATGTTTGTGTTCGCATAGAAAGTGCAAAATTCAGGGAATAGGGTGATGTCCATGGCTGAAGGCTTATAGATGTATAATAGAATTATTGAATTGGAACTTGAATATTTTGACAAATCTATATGACCATAATCAAATGGCCTTTTGATAACAATTAAGGGTTAAAGAATAATTCTCAATAAAATAAAATAAAATAAAATAAAATGATGGGTAGAGCTAAACTTTGATATGAAGGATAAAATTGTAAAAGTAACTGGATGTTTGATAAGCTAATTGGTTAATGCTACCAAATCCTTGAATACAAAAGATTTCCACATTACCCTTCCTAATAAGAGGTATCTCCCATTTTGGTATATCCCTTACAAAGTTGTCCATAAACTAGATGGTACATTATAAAATCTTGAGATAGGCAGGATATCAGGAAGTTTGGCACATTGTTATGTGACAAATTCTATTGACAAGAAGTTTAAGGGCTTGAGAAACAAGCTAAAGAGAGCTTGGAGGAAGCAGCAAAAAACAATTTGGAGATACTTTCTATTGGAAGGAGTTGGCCTTGAATGATAAAAATGAAAACAGAAAGTACATACTGCCGAGCCCTTCTATTAAAGAAACCATAACTTGCATTAACTGCATCTAAGACATGCATAACTGCTTAGCAAAAATATTGATTCATGACCTGAAGACCTACAAACTAAAATTCATAGGCACAAATTTGCATCTTAGGTTTTTCAAGCTTCCACAAGCACAAATCCTAATTTTCATGGGCTGAAAGATTCTTTCACAAGACAATTCATCTTTTTCCATTTTTTTGGTTTCAAAGGGAAAAGTACAGGGTTTTTTTTGACCTCGCCAAAAGTCTGCCACCAGGTCAAATTGATGTTAACCTCATCGTCATCTGTTTTTCCAATGAAGTTCTTGTTTCATCTTACTACAACTTTATGCAGTCATTCATTGTAGCATGCTTTATTTTCTCGAAACAAAGAATCATACTGATTAAATATTTTTAATTTTTGAACTTCAATTTCAGAATAAAAGTTCCTTGGCATAACTGTTTCATTATGAAATATTAATGTCTCCCTCTTATCTTTTCATAGTAAAGTTAGGGCTAGTTTGGATTAGCTGTTGGTCAACAGCAACTTAAAGGTATCCCAACAGCCAATCCAAACAGGGCCTTAATTGCCATGTTGAGCCTACCATCTAATGCCATTTTTTTAAAAAAAATGATATGACCTTTTTGTTTCATTTTCTTCTAATATGTTCTCATTCAACTTGTATGTGTTCTTTCATGGATAGCATCTAAAGGAACTAGTTACCAATTATTCTTTTTAATTTCATACAAAAGCGCTGAAAAGAAAAACCAGCAATTTTTATTGCATACCTCTCCAAAAGCATTGCTGTATTGCTTCAGTTGTTAGACCTAGCAGGCATAAAAACAAGGCATCTGAATCTTGTCTTAATCATACTATGTCTGTAAACAACAAAGATTTTAAAATGTGTTTGCCATCGTCTCATTACCTTTAAATATAGTGGGTATTGAAGTTCCAAAATATACTGTTCGTCTAGGTAGGTTCCATATCCATTCCCTCGGAACATCAATTGGATTACGGCTAGAATCATGATCTGCAAATACCTGCATCAGAGTATTGGATCTGAGAATTATATGGTCTAATAAAGACCTGGCTACTATTATTTACTAGAGAAAACTCAAACCTTTAAATCTTTCATCAGAAGAGTACTTACCTCATTAACTTGAAAATAGGTGCCATTGAGTGGAAAACTTCCTCTCATTGCTGTTCGGCATGGTATCTGTTCATGTTATTTTGATTAATAATGTAAAAGTGAAATTGGTTTCTGTCTAGAAGTTAGATATGATCACTAAAAATTAGCTTATGTTTTTTGTTTTCCATTTCTTTTTTCCTTTTTTTTTGTGTGCCTGCAAAGAATTATGTCTGCCTATAGTAAACAAGCACAAATTACCACAGAAAAGCTGTAAGCATTACCAAAAGCGTGCCTCTGACCATCTGAGATTGTGCTTCTCGTATACTATTGCAAGCAAAGCATATCTTCCTGTTACATAGTTTACCCCTTTCTTGGGAATCGCAGAATGCTTTTGGTGGATCAGTTGATTGTGCAGTTTCACCTATCTCATATTTCACACAAATAGTCAAGACTGAGTTTAAACATAATCCTGCAATTACAGCAATTACTTGGTAAATGTTCTTGCCTGGTGTCCATATGGCCAGAAGATATGAGCAAGGATCATCAGGCTCTCTTCTGTCCAACTGTAATACATTAAGGAGCGAATGATCAATACTTGAGTATTCTTTGGAAGATGAAAATGGTTACCTGTTTGAAAATAATAACTCACTCCTTCCAAGAGAGGGTGTGAATCTGGAAGTTCATAGCTGCATCATGAAAACGAGGAAAACAGTAAATTAGCATGCATAAACAGCACCTTGCATTATTTGACACCAAACAAAATTAGTTTAACTTGGTAGCCACATTGGGAAAAGGCTACTAAGATTTCTTCACCAGCTCCTGGGTCGTATAGAGGAGCATAAATACATACACTTGATGTTCTGTTCGTAGGCGGCTCACATTCTTAAGTTTGGGCATGGGAATGGAAGCAGCTTCGGGAGTTACAACAACCAAAGCTTTGGACATATCGCAGTCTTGAATATCCATATTGTTTACTTGCACATAGTTCTGCAAATTCTGTGTGAACTCTTCAACATTGAGCTTAATAGTAGGAATTTCATCAGGATCTTCAAAAAAGGCATCTTCAATTGCACTCTCTTCAGTTTCTAGGCATTCAGCCTCTGGCGTGGCTGGTTCTTCAATTATGGGCTCGGCATAATTAAAAGCAGTTTTTTCTTGTGATGATGTGCTCCCCTCAAGTCGAGGCAAGGGAAGTGGGTTGCGAGTGGGTGAATGGCAATTCTCAGAAGTAATTGGAATTGTTGAACTCATTAAACGTTTCTCTTCTGGTGCTGGAAGTGCAAGCCTTGCACTACATCATATATGGGTGCATTAGTAACTTGCCCTTTTCACATTATATGAAATAAAGAAACAAAAGCATGACACCAAATTATAAATGTTCTGACCAAAACATTGTACATCTGCACAGGAACTATTTTTCCAAGGAATTTAAGGTGAAAAACACAATTATGTCTAGGACTATAATGCAACTGGCAAGAGACAAAATTATTTTCTACTAAAAAAAGAAAAGGTAAAGTGGTTCTCTTGTTTGCTTTCACTTTTGCAGATGCACATTTTGCTCCAGGAAAAAAAGTTTAAGATTGCATCAAGTCCTTTTTCCACTTGGATGGACACACTATATGAGCTAAACTTACTAAATTCTGGAGACACTGCTTAGACTGCTACTTCTTTATTGAGTACTGCAGGTTATATAATACATGTATATTTATGAAATTGATATCATCCACTACTTACATTACTCCAGGATTTTGTACATGCACTTGTATGATGCCAATTTCATTCATCTTCATGGGATGACCAACCCCATTAAAAAAAAAAATTCTCACACATGCAAATATTACCACTTGTGTGGTTGTATGGTAAATATATAGTTTTAGTACCAAACCTAGCAAAAAGCACTTGCAAAGTGTTTGCATTCATGCAAGTATTACCATTTGTATAGTTATATGGTTATCATATAGTTTCAGTCACAAACCTGGCAAAGGCACTTGCAAAGTGTTTGCACTCTCCTCTCATTGGGCACGCATTACAATTTGGCTTGCTTTTGGTACAAAAAACCTGCACAAAAAGCTCTAATTCTCATATCATGCCTTGAATTTAAATAGAAAAGTTATCATATAATCTCTTAAGTAGTACATGAGAATTACCTTTCCAAAGGTAATCATTTGATAATGAAGCTCATACCTATGCATTTAAGTATATGGTTAGAATATGAAGTTTAAAAGTATTATACAATAATAGTTAGAAAAGAACTAAAGGGTTTCCATCCTTAACAATATCCTGCCAGAAGCAATATTTTTTATCACATATAAATTCTTTGGAGTAGGTTTATGGAATTTACAATGTCCGCTGGTCAAGCTTACATAGACGAGGCCAGAGGTACTTCTGAATGGTCTCCAACATAGGATACCTTTAAGGAAAAATGAAGATAGGGTTAAAATTCTTTCTGACATTTGCCATGTGCATTCATTATGTATTTGATAACCAATAATAAGATAAACAAATTTGTATGAGCGACCAAATAATATAAACATGCTTACAGCTCTAAAAGATGTAACTGAAGGGACTCAGGTAGGGGTTGAAGTGGTACCCATCCCAGTCTTACACATATGCGGCCAACATTTGTGTCAACCTTGCCAGCGATGCAAGGAAAAGAAGTGCTGCTGTAAGATTTAAACTCTGCAGTTTACTCAGCAAAGGAATTGTTTACAAGAAAACTTACTGGAAAAGCTAGATGGTGAAGTGTCAAAAGGCGAACACACTCAACACTCTTGAGTCCCAATCCCCTTATGCTTAGGAGGTAGTCCCTGAAAGCCGAAAACATTTAGATTTGTAATTTTCAAGTTAAAAAGTCACATTTTGTGGGGGTTAACCAGAAATATATACGCAAAATGCTGAAGATGATATCCATAATCAAAAGCCTTATTTTGTTATATTTAGAAGGGTTTTCCCAAATTCTGCTTTACCATTCTTTTCTAATATAATCTATACCTGGCACACTTCCACTTGATCAATTCTGGCCCATCTTTTTACAAGGGCATTGAGGTAATAATTATGTTTTCAGTATCAACCCGTGCCACTCATTACAAGGCATCCTGTACCAACCTGATTCACATAATCTAGTACAGGACATCATGGTACCAATCTGACCTGTACCAATAATATACCAGTATGGGGGCCATGAATCTTTGCCATTCACTCTATAATAAGCTATTTCATCTCTCAGACCAAGCCTATACTAACTTGAAGACATAATACTGAAATTAAGGAACAAATAGGAGTTGAAATCAACAACAGAGGCAAAAAACTAGGCCTGTCTATTGCACTTATGAATAAAATCCTATGTTCATGTGTAGTAGAGAGAATAGCAAAGAAATTTTGCACAAGCATTTTTCATCTTACTTTGCTTTGTCTGGTTCAACATCTCTTAACCATTCAAGGTCGATGCTTCCATGATCTCTAACCAGACGGTTGAGAAAATCCTGTGAAGAAAACAGTTAAAAATGAATATGGTAGATTCCTGTGTCTTCCAAATGCATGAATAAAGCAGTTGACTTTGAAATAATTTTTATAAGATTTTGTTATTTTAACGATTTTCTTTTAGTTTATTGTGAAACTAATGTAACATTCCCAACTACAAGGATAATTTCTACTGATGTGTCTCATAATTGATTTGCTTGAACTATCCTTTTTTTTAATTTCTAATTCAACAGTATTTCTATTATAATCTTAGTGATAGATTCGGTCCCATTAGATTTCAAAGAGGTTGAGTTGCACTTTAAATGTGTGTATAATAATCTTTTCACTGGTTTAATGTTATATTAAATTCTTGAGGGTGCCATCTAGCCAAGTTGAAAAAATCTCTTGTCTCGATCTAAGAGACCTGGGTTTTTCCTTGCCCCCACTTTAGTATTCGGTTGGACTTCTATTTATCCTGCCTCTCGAAAAGATTTAGACGTTGTTTGTCATTGCATTTAAAAGGCTAAAAAAAATACTTTTACAGGGGTCAAATATGCTTTTATCTGATTTTAAGGTGTTTGGTAGAAGTTTTGAAACAATTTTCTAACGCCTTCCATCTTATCTTGGATATAATATATTATAGTGTCAATTTTAAATATATCTAATTTATCATAAAAATATAACTTTGAAGTTTAAATATGTTTAAAAATCAAATAAAACATTAAAGCTTCACAAATAATTTTTTTAAAGAAAAAAAAAGTATTTCAAGCAAGTACTGAAACATCTGACTAGGTCAGAAATTGGGGATAAGACTAGATGCAGGATGTCTCATTCAATGAAAAAACTGGAACGTCTCTTTTTCATAAGATTTAAAACCTTGCAAGTATCCTCTATTAGGTTTCACTATTTGATTTCTAACAAAATATAAGGCTAGAAATTTTGGATGAGTTAATTTGGTCTCTTGTTCTGCGATTTTGTTAATTTGGTTTACAGATCTCATATCTATATCGGAGTATGCTATATTATTTCATTAGATACTCTTTTAGTGGAATCCTGTGTCTGGGAGAACTTGCTTTCTCTGTGTAATATAATATACATGATTTGTTTACTATGCATATAAAAGTAGGATATCATGTATTCATGAAAAATATGGACTTACTAACTTGCCATCCTTTTGTGCTACACAAAACATAAATATGTATTTTGATAATTGGATGTAAATATCATTATGTATAGTAGATTCAATCTTGAGCATCATTTCAGTATTAACATTCTAGGTTATAGATCATATCATAGTAATATTACTTTAAACCAAGATCCGCAAAATCAATATCAAGAATCATACCAATTTTATATGGTATAGGTTGGTATGATACGATATGCAGATAAAGTACCAATTCTTTTCTCACTCTTTCATACTGAGATAAGATGCCTTTCTTTTTTCACTCTTAACCATAATACCACTTGATATTGAACGATATGGGGGGGTTCCACTCGGTTTGGACTACAATTCGATTCATTAAATCAGAACTCAGTACCTTACTAGTATGGTTGGTATGGTAGACCTTGCTTTAAACTTTGAGAAGGTGGTTCCAAACCTACAAAATTCTATATTGATCTTGAATCTTAGGAGAAAAGAGGTTGCAAGGTGTCACCATCGACCTTGGCTAAATCAATATCATTTTCTCAATATGTATTGGTTTTGATATATTGTCCCTTAATCCATAACTCAGCTAACATGTTCTAGATACTTATTTTAAATTATCTACAATTGAGTTGTAATTATCTACAATTGAGTTGTCCAGAAACATACCTTGATCCGCTCTGCGAGCATGTTGTTCATTCCTCGCTCTCTAATTGTTTCAGATATCTCATTTACATCTGCACACCTTACTGCTTCCCAGTCAAGTGAATCCATTGTCTCATGGCTTCTCTCTTTATTGGCATCTTTGCAATATGCCTCTTTTCGCAAGCTATCCCAGTGATAGGACTTGTTTTTTTCACTCTCAAGCTTTGCCTTCTTGGCTTTTAATCCATTATTCGCCTTTTCAGATGAAACAATTTGGAAATTATAACTTTCATTTTTAAAATTTGATTCAACTCCTTCCACAACTCCCAATTCTTTCCTTTGATTGTTTTCCAAGTCTGGATAAATTTGCTGGTTCTGAGAATTCTGCTCCTGACATTGAACTTTAACCACATGTCGAGCGTCTTCAACTTGGATGTTTGCTTTTTTTTCTTTTTGCTGCAATTTCTCAGTGCAATCATCTTGCAAATGTGAGCATTGATGGGAAACTGATTTACCTAATGAGGCCCCAGTTCTCTTGCCTGGGGCATTGTTATTAGAGAACTTTCTGAAGCAATCTTCCGTTTCTAAATGAGTCAATGGTTGCCCATGTTGTTCGTTGATTTGTGCATATGAATCCACTGAAGGTCCTGTTTCAGAAGTTAGTATCAACTTCTGCTGACCTATATCTTCAATTGCATTGCTTGCCAAGGGTTCACATATTATGTCCATGAAGTTGATTTTAGTTGTGTTGGTAATACTGGAAGTAGTTGAGGAATGATGAGATCTGCTCTCATCTCTTGCTTCATTAGCATTATGAATTCCCACCAATCTGGAGTTATTAACATTATTAGGAATGAAAGGAGCACAAGACACCATCATAATGTCACTCTCTGCATAATGGAAATATGAATCAGATGTGTGCATTGATGGACATACACCTACTGTTTGTCTTTTGTCAACATCCAATTGTGTGAAGCTGTCAATTCCACCACAATAATCTGTTGAGGGAAACCTTTCATTATCATGAGTGCCAAGTTCTGCTATCCATAGAAGCTCGGTAAATGAAGTTGAACTGTCCATACTGTTGCACATACTCCCAATTATTAATTCTTCTACTTCAGGGTTGGAAAATGAGCTTGATCGATTCTGATCAGCTGTTGGAACCTGGTATTCTGAAGAGTATTGAGATGAAACAACAGAGTCTTGGGATGAAATTACATCCCCAAATGACCTTCTGTTTTTGACTTCTGCAAAATTTACGCTTCCTGTTACTGTAGCTGGAGTGCCTAACCTGCTATCAGGTGATTCATGACCTATTTCCAGTACCCTTTGATGTGCATCCAAACATTTGCCTTTTGAATAGTCTGCTACAGCACCTCCAGTATTGCTCCCATATGATTCATTGCTATTAGCACTTTCTTTTTCTCCAATAATCACCACAGAATCTTGGTGATTTAATTCTTTATGTAACATCTTCTCCTGCCATTTTGTGGCATTTTTGGAGGCTGCAATGCAACTGCCTTGCTGGTCTGCAGATGTGTTTGTTTTTTCTACACCACTCCTATTATTATCCTTTGACTTTAAGGGAAATCTTGCAGCAAGGGCCATGAAGGCAGAACTGAGAAAATTAATAAATGCAATTGTGAATTAATAGTTGAGATGAAGGAGAAAGCCAATAACAAAACTAGTTGTGCTGCCTAATATCTCTTTGCAATTGCATTTACCAACCATTCCAGAATTGATCTTACCTTGAAAGATGGTCCGAAACGTTCTGAGTAAGAAAGACACCAACAACTGAGTCTACAACAGATCCTTTCCATTGAGAGAAGCCTCTGTCCCCTGCAAGAGAGTATATTTTTGCATGAAGTTAACAAGACATATTTGTACCATTGGTCTATGTCAGTGGATAGCATTTCATAGGCATGGAAAACATTCTCGATTGTTGCAAATTTAGGGAATGGAATGTTTTTTTCCTGATCTATCAAATATCAGACTGTAAACTATGATTTAAGAAGTCCATTGTTTGTTACCTAAAATATATTATCATTTCAAGTTCTTATCTGGTGGAAATAATATTATATCTTTTCCCATCAAATGTTTTGGCCCAAGAGATGACTTGGCTCCATAGAATGAAATATCAGTGAAAAGATATTGCTAAAAAACATTGCATTTCGTCAGAACTGGGATAGAAGGAAGGATGCATTTAATCCCTGCACAACTTTGGAGTTCCGTGGTAACTCATAATTGATAAATCTTACATAAATGAATCTCTCCCATATAATACATAAAGAATCTACATAGTTTGATACTTTTTCTATAGTTTAGCACCTATTGATTTCTATTTGCAGTAGTCCTCAATCTATATGATCTATCATTCAAGCATTCTCACCAGAACAGTCAGCAAAGAATTTGGTATAGCATAATGAGAAAAAAGAGGGCAGGAGAAAAATTACTGAAGATCCAAACTTTTTATAATCTTGGTAGCTTCGGTGTCATAGTCACCACAAAATGTAGGGAACTACAATTAAGTTACTTAGAATATACATACATGCATGCACACACATACACACACACACACATATAGAGAGAGAGAGAGAGAGAGAGAGCTGGATTTGGCTACACTCGCATGTAGTTAAGCACAGATCCAATCGTCCTTTCTATCCTTGGATTTACTTGAATCACAGATCTCAAAAGCAAAAAAAGGTGAGATAGCTTCAATATCCATGTGGATCCAAGGATAGAAAGGACAATCGGATCTTGGGCTTGCTACATGTGAATGTTGTCAAGTCCTGCTCTCCCTCTCTCTCTCTATCTCTCTATATATATATATATATAAATGTGCATGCGCATGCAAAGTTTTAAATCTTGTAGGACAGAGGTGTCCCGATTTTTCTATAAAATAAGACACCCTATGTTCCATCTCGTTTCGATATCCGATCCGATTAGGCATCCCAATACTTACTTGAAATGCTTTTCTCTTTAAAAAAAATTAATTTAGTGCTTTATTGATTTTTAAACATATTTTAACTTCAAAAGTTAAATCTTTATAATAAATTAAATCAATGCAAAATTGATACTATAATATATTATGGTCGAGATAGAACAAGATGGAACGACTAAGATCGGTCTTGAAATTCTTTGTAATGAGATGTCTCAGCTGTCTCAACTTTTGTCCCACCGAGACTTGAATCACTGTATGTACGTATGTATATGTATGTATGGATGCATGCATATGGCAAAAAAATATGCACAACAATAACAATAAAATCCTAAACTAGTTGGGGTCGACTACATAAATCTTTTTCCTCTATACTATTTGATTTTGAGTCATATTTTTTATAAGATACAAAAATATTAAATCTTCTTTATTACTTTTATTTGATCTATTTTTACTTTTTTGTTTCCTTACAGATGTATCAAATCGCTTCTTCACACAGGTATATCTCTGAGTCTCTATTGTACAAGCTCAAACCATTTAAATCATTCTTCTCTTAATTTATCTTCAATTGATACTACCTTCATCTTTTACAACTCACCTTATTTTTATTATATCTTTTCTTGTACTACCATACATCCATTTTAACATTCTTAATTCAGTCACATTCATGTACTTTTTTTTTTTGCAAAACAATTCAATTTTTCTGTTTCTTACAAAATTTTTGGGTTAGGAAAAGAATTGATTCTTCCACTCCAAATTTGTGTTCATATACAGAATAGCTTAATCAAGAAATTTTAGCAATAAAATATTATTGCTATAGGATATGTTGATCTCTATACATTTGCAGAATCGCACAATATAGACTAAGGTTTCATTTGATTGTGGTGTAAGCAAGTCCAGATTAAATGGGTTAACTTACCACTCCTTACCCACTTTACTCCAAAATAAACTACCACACCATGTAGTATGGACTAATTTATTTCAGACTAAGTGGAAAAAGTAGCTTTCTTTTCAAAATACCCAATTTGTCCTCCAAACTAGTGGCCTATTATTCTAATGGTTGGTGGGTTAGAAGTAGAATAAACAAAGTATGGGGGCCTTGTTCCACTTTAACCCCCAAATTAAGCACATCCTTTAGCTGAAATAGCTTAAGGACAGGTAGCAGTACCTTGAACAAGATGCATGCGGGCAATGAATGAGTCCGCACGTCCACAGAATACTCGTCTTTCTTCTTCCCACCACATCTCTTTATCCATATCCATTCCCTCATCGCTGCCCTCCCTTCCCATTAAAAGCTTCCACACCCTATTTGTCTCTGGATCCAAATCAACTTTGGCCCGAGGACGACGTTTCCTAGAAAGATCAAGCAGACTCTCATATGGAACTATAACACCACCTCTTCCATTATAGGGAGCAAGATCATTCTGTGTTTGAGTTGTAGCACCAGCATGCCCCCCATGTATATTTAGACAATACAGCTTCTGAATGATATCATCTAAAGGGTCGCCGTATGGTACTATTGCTCCTACAGTCCTGCCATTAAGTGATTCATTGAAATTACTGCTACTTTGACAGTCAAGGATGGAAGTAGTTTGGGCAGGTGAATTTTCCTCTATTGAATTTCCTAGAGCCAGTGCCGTTGCCTGAGGAATTCTTTGTCCAGGTGAAGATCCAGAATTCCATGCAGCATCATGTTCTTGCAAACACATATGATTGGTTTTTGAGGATTTGGGATTCATTGGATGATCATGTTTCTTCTTTGTACGCTTTTTTGGTTTCATTCTCGTACTGGTGTTTATGACAACGGCTTCCATGCAAGGTTGTGGTTTGCAAAGCTCACTTTCCTGAGTATCATTGTCTCTGAGTGGCTTTCCTGGAGTTGATGCCTGGTTGTAATCCACATGACTGTGTTCCGGTTGCTTTTCAGGTGTTCTATGGGAGCAGTCTGCACTACTCTGTCCAGATTGCTTCACAGGTGTTGTTGTATTGGTGCAGTCCAAGGTAGCACTTAAAGAGGTGGAATTATAGGCCTGAACTGGGAACATTGTTCTAATATTGCTTTCTGTTTGGTCAAATGATAGCATGCACTCTGAAGTTCTCTGTTTTTCAAGGACCACTGACCTATGTGCATCAGCAGAAGTAAAGCCTTCAGAATTATTCGGCATCACCTGATTGATTGACCCATTAGTCAGAGGTTTGTATGTCATGGAAGCAGTACTTACATTTGGCCCATTCTCTTTTCTTCTTTTTCTACAATTCTTAGGAAAGGATGGGTCATTCCTGCCTGTATCATGACAATCACTAGCCCGGTCTATCCCACTGTTGGCATGTGTGACATGTATACCTGCTGAAAACTGACCATCATCAACAAGGTTATGGTCTCTTTTTTTACTTTTCAGCATCATATCTGAGACTTTTTGTGAATCAATTTTGTTCTGACCAGTTTCTAGAGACCTCTCTGGGTTGGCAGAAATCTTCAGGTACTCATTTTTCCGAGCCAATTCATTCAGATTTTCCTTTATCAACTCTCTTTTAGAAGGCTGAGGAGATAGGGTCCTGTTTTCTGGCCTTCTTCTGTAACCATCCAGCATTTGATTTGTTCCCATCATTTCTCTTCTACAAGGCTGAAGAGGTGGGGCTGGGTTTTCTGCCAAGTTTACATATTCATTCAGCATTTGTTTCATTGAACTGTTGAGATCAAATGTGATTCCTTTTGGAGAGCAGCCCACCTCTACTTCTGGTCCTTGAGAATGATGTAGAGTTGATTTTGTGCTTGATCCCGTATCGGGGCCTGCAACACATTCGTTCTGAGCTTGAGATTCTACATTGCATGTAAATGTTGATTCTGATCCTAAGCAGCCATCTGTTGCTTGCAAATCTGCTGAGTCAAAGTTCAAACACCGTCGGACAGGTTTAGTCCCACTTACATTGTCCAGATTAACAATTTCCTCAAAAGCATATGCAGGATTATCCTGAGAGTTTTGGACTTTCTTCTTTTGCACATATTTCCTCTTACCTTGTGGATTTTCTTCTCTATTTTTGGCTCGCCTAGGGGTCATGGTCTTGGGAGTTACTGGCTTTGGTGTTCTGGCTGGCTTATCTTCTTGAACGACCTTGGGCCTGTGCTTCTTCCTTTTAGGTTTCTGCTGTGGTGTCTTGCTCAAGTCTATCACCTGATTTTCTTTATTGATCTGTTTCTCAACATCCAGTTCATGTGCAGGAACTTCCTCAGATGATATAATTCCATTGACTTCACTTTGCCTTTGTTGGGATGAAGCTACCCAAGATAGCACTGTGGGTTCTGAAGAAGGTGAACCTACAGACTTTGAAAAACAAAGCTCCATCTGGCTCTGTACTGGAGGCTGCCATTTGTGAGCCTCCTCCTGCTTCTCATCTCCCTTATCAGCTCTTTGTTTCAGGGAAGCAATTGTTTGTAATGTCATCACCTGCTCACAAGGAGATTGTAGTATAGGCTCCAAAGAAAAAGCTGTCGGAGATGGCACTGCAGGCACAGCTGAAGATTTCACTGTAGGCTTTAAAAAGCATAGATCCATCTGCTTTTGTATTGGAGACAGCCAATTCAAAATTTCCTCCTGCACAATGCCTCTGCCAACTATTTGTTGTTGGGAAGACACTCCCTGTGATGGCCCTAAATGCTCTGAAGAATATGACGCTACAGTCTTTGGGACATTTCGTTCTGCCTTCTTCTGTGCAAGAGGTTGCCATTTCCCTATCTCCTGCTTATCCTTCTTATTGACGCTTTCATCTACCAATTCAATGACTTCCCTAGATGGACGATCTTGAACAAACCTTTTCTTCTCCATAATCATAGGAGTGGATGATGAAGGCATTGCCTTACCGGCATCCATACTGACTGTTTTCTCTGGCGAGGAATTAAGATTCAGGAGAGCCGAAACAGGATATCCATCTGTCAAGATACAAGCAAAAGAATAACTATAAGAAGAAAATGGGAAACGGATGATGGATTTTCACATCTTTACATCCAAAAAAAAAAAGAAAATCAAATGAACCTAAAGATACCAGCTAACCAGAAACTGATTTATGTTACAAATTTACATCTAAAAAGGGGTAAAGTCAAGAGGGATAAAAACAGAGACTCACACTGCGGTTGTGGTGTTAAGCAGTTGCTACCATTAGAAAGGACTTGGGTCGGTGACAACCTCCCATTCAATGGGAATTGATTTGGGGGAGTAGATAATTCCTGTCCACTGCTAATCTGTGGGAACATAAGTGGAGTGAAAGATGTGACCTTGCTTGTAACCACTGCATCAGATGGCAAAGGCATTGCCTTACTCACACCCATGCTTATTGTTTTCTCTGGCAAGGAATTAAGATCCGGGGGAATAGAAACAGGATATCCATCTGTCAAGGTACAGGAAAGAGTAATTAATGGTAAGAAAATAGGAAATGCACAATCTGTCTTCTCATCTTTACATTCAAAAAGCAAAGAAAAAAATGAAATGAACCTAAGAAACTAGATACTCAGATACTGACTAAGATCACAAATTATAATTACAAAAAATAAGTTAAGTAAAAACAAAGACATACATTGAGGGTTCAGTGCTGAGTAGTTGCCAGCACTGTAAAGGGCTGGGCTCAATGACACCTTCTCATTCAACAGCAATTGATTTGGAGGAACTGATAATTGTGGCTGCTATTAATCTGTGTAACCATGACTGGAGTGAAAGATGCTATCTTGTTCATGACCACTGCATCAGATGGTGAAGGCATCACCTTATTCATGTCCATGCTTAATGCTTTCTCTGGCAAGGAATTGAGATTATAGAGAACAGAAATGGGATATCCATCTACAAACAGGAGAAATTAACTATAAAAAAATGAGAAATAGATAATGTGATTTATTATCTTTAATATGAAAACAAAGGGAAAAAATCATGTGGACATAAATATTCTAGTAACTACTGATTTAGGTTATAAATTATCATTAAAAAAAAAAAAAAGAAGTTAAGGTGGTAAGACAGAGACTGACACAGAGGTTTTGTTGATGGGCAGTCGCTACCATCACAAAGGACTGGGTTTGGTGATTATTACCTATTCAATTAATCATAGTTAATCAAGATCTGAAATAAGAAAACACATAATAAGAGAAAAATCTTTGCCCCCAAAGAGTCGATACATGTGCCAAACTAGTCTGATCAACTTTAATCATAGAAACATAGATCACATTTTGCTACAAGCATAATGCAAAGTCAAAATGCCTTGACCATAATAAACCAAATTTGATCCTATTTCTTCAACAATTATAAGGAGTTGCATTCAAAATTACATACCTCTATAGAAGAGCTAATAATGCCTTTAGAGAAACAAATTGAATAGTATTTCAGCTGAAGGTGAAGAAATTCAACCTAGAAGCTGGAAAAGGAATAAAGTTAATGCATTCCATCCTGATAACCGCATGAACATGTTCAAAAGTTGTTCGGTAAGTAAAAGAATGCATTTGAAAATAGCTGCCAACTATTATGTTTGATAAGTAAGTTCACTTTACCCATATAAAGAGACTTCATTTCAGATGATGGAAGAGCATTCATAAGAACATAACTTAAGTTAGAGGGCCAAAAGAGAAGGATCTTCAAATCAAATTAAGAAAAGTAAGGAGCCCCCTTTCTTTCTTTTCTGCAATAGCAAAGGATCAGAGCATCATAAAACAAATACAACTCATTACATCCTCCAATAAGATCCTTCAAAGACTGAGGGAAGATTGAGAACCAATTCTGCATAGCTTTAGCCGACTAATAATCCAGGATTTAGTACCTGGAATCTTCCATTTAGAGAAGCACATCTACTTCAAGATCTCCTCAGAATTCATTCTCTCACCTCTTTCCTAAGCATTTTTTATTATTATTAATATTTTTTCTACGAGAGCCACTTCCCCTTACCTGTGCTACTGTACCCACAACTGCTTGTAGTAACTAAGGTCCAGAAAACTGATCCATGAGAACAAGACTGTGATCATCACAGATCAGCTACACATCTTATTACATGTCCTTTTGTAAATAAACCTAACTGTCGTACACCATTGTGTTCTGCATTCAACTATCCTGTTCTGATGCTTCCAATCTGTTTTTGATTGCTAAGAAAACTTTTATATCCATGGAAAATTTTATGGCTGTAAGCAACTGGATCGAAAACTTTAGAATGCCACTAGGTCACCGCACATTACTCGAGTTACAGGAGCTCTAAGGATACTGCAGCACATCTCTATTTTGAATACTGAAGACAAAATGGTATGGAAATGGAGTAGGCAAAAAACATTCACAGTTAAACAGTGTCACAACTTCTTCATGCATGGAAGCATTTGTTCCTACTTCAGTTTATCATTTGGAAGTTGCCAATCTCTGAAAAGTTCAAGGTTTTCAGATGGTTGAGCTTCCATAACAAAATTCTCACTGCAGAAGATAAGACCAAAAGAAACTGGAGAGGACCTTACAACTGCCCACTCTGTGGTTCTCAGACTGAAACAGCCAACCACTTACAGCAAGCATGCAATTATTCTAGGTCAATCTGGAACTGACTGTTCCAAACCTTGACCTTCCCCAGGTTCCAGACCGCTTAAAAAAGCCATGTTGTGAATTCAGAATGTCTCTTCCAAATACACCATCACTGCCATAGATACCTAGTCTCCATTGGTTGCATCCGGATAGAATGCAACAACAGAGTCTTTAGGTTCCAAGCAGCCTCAAGACAATTGGTTGCTCAACAAGACATGTTCCTTGGCAAAGATTGGACGGCTACTTAGTTCTAATTAGCTCTCTCGACATCTTCAGTGCAGTCAAAACAGCCTAAATTCATCTCTTTTCCTATCTGTGGAAGGCCAGTTATGGTGGGTATGGAGTTCTGGAGATACTGACTTTGCCGTAGAGCAGTCTTGATGCATGGGATGGTCTCGGAACATTCACATGTCGAGGCTTGTTGACAGAATGACTAATACAGTTTTCAACTGATGGTCAAGTTCAGTGACTTAATGCTACAGAAAGTCAGCTCAAAATGGATGTCAGTTGCAGCTTCTAAATAACTCAATGCAGCCTTTGACTCATGAATACATCTCCCCTTCCTAAATCTTGAAACTCCTGCATTTTATGCAATAGTTTAGCAGTGAGATGTAAACACGTGCAACACCCCTCCTTACTTCTCTGTCATCCCCTCTTCCTTCCTGTATGACAACATGATATGTGATTCCTGACTATATTTTTTTTCAATATATTATGGGTTAAGACTTCCTAATTCTTTCCTCAAAAAAAAAAAAAAAAAAAGGCTAGTACCAATTTACTACAATGCAAAAGCAAATAATCTAGTATATGAATACACAAATAATCATAGTAATCCTCTACTTGGTAATTTAGATACCCTATGATACCTACTGACAGCTTAAATGTCCTGTGGCAGCCGGGGATCAACTTGAAAGACTTAGACTTCTGACGTTTCTAATGAAAACTCAGTCAAGCATCTCCTTTCAGAAAGTCAAGTTTAACTAATGCAGACTCTTTTTAAGCTCCTACATTTCCTCACATTTCTGACAATGAATTTCCATCCCTACTAACAAAACTTTATCGTGTTTCGTATGAAGAAGCATCAATTATTAAAGTGACACTATTCAAATTTCAAAACATTTCCAACTAAATATTAATCTAAAACAAATTGAAAAGCATAGATGGACTCCAAATCGAGAAGAAAATCCATCATAAAAAGAGGATTGCAATGAATATTTTTCGATCCAACGATAGGCTGAAAATTTGGGTGGAAAAATTGCAACAGAAGTGGGCGATTCCGTACCATGGGCTAGTAGCCTATTGTCTAGTGGTCTAGGCCCATTAATGGCTTGAAGGATGAAATAGTAAAGGCTTTTATTATTATTATTATTAGTAGTACTACTATTACTATTATTAGGGGGGGTGTTTCAATGGTTGCATCATGAATAACCAATGTCATCAAGGAACAATTTGTGTTGGTATCACCATGGTAACACCAATTATCAGTGACCATAAAGATAGAAAAGAAATACCTTAACTAACTTAGACCTAGAAAGTATCAAAAGGAAACGAAGATGGAAAATATTCATGTCAGCTAACAACAATGGTGTCTGTCTAGGTGAAAAATGGCACTCATCAGTTGGGTAAAGGCAGGGAGGAAGGTGACCAATTAGATGTTTCTTGCACCTATTGCTCTCTCAAAATTCAAGAGGAGAATATCCAATCTGAGAAGAGAAATACTAAAAAAGTTTTCTTAGGAACAAAGGTAAAGATACGATATTTTCATTTACTAATCCAGAAAAAATGCCATAGAATCAAAGTGCAAGAAAGATTTAAGACCAGCATTCCAGAAGACAAATCAAGTGGGAAGGGTGTGAAACACAGACATGACCACAAGAATGCTAATTTGGTGTAGAAAGGGCACAGACTGCAAATAAGGAACCAATGCATAGTAGGAAGTTGAGAAGCTGTGTCTCTGACTCTATGCAAATCACAACATATTATTAAACACTCAAGAAAAGATTATGTAATTCAATTCGGGTTACAGTAACAGAGGACAAACAAAAAGGAGAAAGAAGAAAAAAGGGTTTTTGCAGGTTTAAGAGGTTGGTGGTAATGAAATGTTGCTGTTCAGCATGAGAAGGACTATGCCAATTCGAATTGACTATGAAACTTGAGCATAGACGAAAATGTCGTTTCCCTAATTTAATGAAATTGGTAAGCTAGCTGCCTGGAAAATGTTAAGTGTAACGAAATATATGATATATCATACTTTTGGCGTCAGGACTGAAAAGAAGGGGTTTATGGCTAACCTCTGCAAGTATGCTCCAATGGCAGGGTAGCAACTACATGTGAATAGCCCCATCAAACTCAGAAAATTAGTGAAATGGAAGAGGGAGAACCAAAAGGTGTGAGAACATAAATTTCCCAAGAAATCTTGCCTCGTCCTATGGTGGAAATAATGGCGCATGAAAATAAATAAATAAATAAATAAATAAAAAATCCAGATCGATTCACTCCCTATCAAGCGAGAAGCAGCCGCGATCGAGAATATCATGTTTTCATTTTTCATGAATGATTCAGGGTTTTACATACATAAGGCTCAAGGAGTTACTTTGGAATTCTGGTCTCTGCTGCAGAGATGAGAAAGGTAATTGCAAGGGAAAAACTCAAAAGTTCTAGGGTTTCGAGCATGTTAGAGGAGAAGAAAGGGATCCATCAGGCCTGGCGTGGAGTGGATGGGCTGTTGGAGGCGATTCTGCCGGGCCGGCAGAAGAGGAGGAGGAGGAGGAGGAGGAGGAGGAGAAGGAGGAGAGAAAGAGGAAAAGAGAAAGCGAGAGAGAAAGCGAGAGAGAGAGAGAGAGAGAGAGAGAGAGAGAGAGAGAGAGGCATACCGATGGAGGCCTACCACGGCGGCGAGGGCTGACCTTTGAATGGAAGAGGCCGAGGTCGAACGGTGGTGAAGATGAAGCGATGCGATCGGATTACAAGGGATAGTGAGCCATTGGATTTAAATTGGTCGAGGGTGGAGATCAAAGAGGAATTGAGTCGCAGCCAGCTTTGCTCCTCCTCGTCGCGTCATTACGATAACAAGTAACAATGGCATCAAAGCGTGACCCTGAAACTTGGAAGGGGTTGGTGGCGGCGCTCTGGCTATGCTGGTGGTCTGGTGACTCAAAAGGGGAGATGTTTGATTCAGGAAAGAAAGGAGGGCATGAATGGACATGAGGATATGGTAAATAAATAGGAGAAATTCAGGAAAGGAGCCTCCATTCTCATCAATGCCGGATCAAAGATGGAGATTCTTTCTCTCTTTTCCTTCAGTCTTGAAAGAGGGAGAGAGAGAGAGAGAGAGAGACGAGCTTAGAGAGGGAGAGGGAAGAATGAAGTCGTCGTCTTCTTCTTCTTCTTCTTCTTTCTTCTCGGACTCATCTTTTTCTTCTTCTTATTATTATTATTATTATTATTATTATTTGAACTGTGAGATGGTAAAGAAGCAGGGTTTACGGTATTAGAGGCCCAAGAGGAAGCGAGGGAGAACGAGGCACGATGATAAAAGAGCGAGAAAGAGTCAGTGGTGCTGCGAGACCACGGGATAAAAATGTATTTACAATCTAACGGTCGGATTTTGGTTTTGCTGCTTTTCGCCAACAATGGTTGGTTGATACGCTCTCCAAGCCCCGATCGCTCGAGTGCTTGTTGCAGGTGGTAGGGCTCTCACCCCAGAAGGAATAGGAAGTTTGTTTTGCGCCGATTCGAGGATTTAGACGAGGGGATGATGAATAATAAATAGTCTCCAACTTGGCACGGCGTAAACAACCACCTCCTCTATGACGCTCCCTCGGGAGATGTCACCAACTTTTTGGCGGGTGGCGTGGTCCAGGAACCTTTCCGCTCCCTCCCTCCCTCCCTCCCTCCCTCGGGCTGGGACCCTCCCCCTCCGTCCGTCCGCTCGTGGATGGTTAGATGGATGGATGGATGGATGGATGGATGGGCCGGGATCCCAACCCAACCTTTACCTTGCACGTAAACACTCTGCTAATTCGATTTAGATTTTCTTTCAGCTCTGTCAACCATGTAAATAAATAGTCGCTCTCTCGTAGCGGCCCACGAATAATTACACACTCTTTACGCTATTTATACATATCTATAGACACACACACACACGTAATTGCCGGCAGGCCTCTGAAAAGCTTCTGTTGCTGTGGTTGGGTAGTCCCGCACATTAACAGAGGGCACTATTCCGTTTTATTATCTTCAATGGATTGAATGGCTTTTCTTATTGCTCGTCTCTTTCTTCATTTTTTTTGTTTTGTTTTGTTTTGTTTTGTTCTCCCGATACTTGTCAAGCTAGGAGGGCCGCGAGTTTTTCGTACCTTTCTCTTTTCTTTCTTTGTTTTGTCACCAGTGAGGTTGAAGCATCTTTCTATCTATTACAAATTTATTGCCGAATATAATATCATTTCATATGATTGTCCATCTAATTGATCCGGAATAAGTCACCTAAAAAAAAAAAACAAAAAAAACAAAAACTCAACCCTGCAGTCAGTCAATAAATAATCC
This sequence comes from Metroxylon sagu, assembly GCA_017589505.3. NCBI lineage: Eukaryota > Viridiplantae > Streptophyta > Magnoliopsida > Arecales > Arecaceae > Metroxylon > Metroxylon sagu. Next base: position 287,627 of record JACVBY030000369.1, on the reverse strand, counting down.
AGTGCAGCATGATTTATGAATAATGTCAGGCAAAAAAAAAAAAAAAAATTGAATTAGGTCAACCGTTGTATAAAATAAGATAAAGAACCACGAACCAATGCACAACAAATCTCAGGATTCATGTGATACAAATGATGCAACAAAAGATTATTGACTGATGCATTCATATAAATATCTACATTACATGCTCACTTCTCTCTATCAAATATAAAATTTTTATTACATAATATAATGAAGAGATGATTCAACAAAAATTTATATTGATACAAAGAAATTTTTGTCTATTCCATTGTTTCATTTTCCATAACCAACTTTATTTTAATTTCTTAAGATTTGTTGATAGAAAAACTTATCATGAATATGGTACTGTACATAATTATTCGTTTATTCATTACATGTTAAAGAGTTTTTTTCCTTGTTACGTGTAACTACTTTCTAGGAGGCTCCTCAATTTTATTTGTGACACAAATAAGGTTGTCTTTTTTATCAAAACCTCTTATTTGCTTTGAGTTTGTGACACTATATGCAACATACTGATAGAATAATGTATTGAAATTCACAAATAGCCAGATTCATAATATAGCCCAGGTTCTAAAATATAGAGATATAGATAATCATTCTGTCTTTTGTTGTATGTCACAAAATGGCATGCATTTACAATAAATATATAGCATTCTATTTTACCACTACACAATTTAATATGCACGGCTAAATAACTACGTAACTTGCTCACATGAATCTGACACCTTACCCAACTAATATTATATAGTCATGTTCACATAATTGTTTGTGATCATCCAGACTAAAAGCAAAAAAAAGAAAAAAAAAAAAAAGCAAAAAAAAAAAAGAAAAAAAGAGAAAAAAAAGAAAAAGAGAGAGAGGCTTATTTAAAGGAGACATTTGAATTGAATCCATTTGATGCTAAGGAGGTCAATGAACTATTATGTAGACAAATGCATGTTATATTTAAGGCTTATGTCAGCCATTCTAAATTAGAATAACATGGGATATATTTATAATCTTAAATCTTTCTCAATAGCAATCATTTAAGCCAAAATTAAGTCAATTTTCAAGGGGCTTGATTCTCTTCTTTTAAACCATTAAAATTGAAGTGAATCGAGGCTTGTCTCAGCAATCAATCCTCTTTGCTTATTAACCAAAGATTAATTGCCACTTCGAATTCACACGTGTTGCATGCCAAAAATATAAACTTAAGAAACTATAGTATATGTATATCTATCTATTGCAGCTTGTGATTTTATTGGATCCAGCAAGATTTTTATCTCCAACCACTAAGTAAATTGGTCTGTTGGCTAGACTTGGTAATGGCATTGTCTGGAGTCTTTATCTTCATTGGCTTTGTGATCCTGGTAAGTTTCAATAGATTTGGCCAATCTTTTTCTCAAAGAAATAAATAATAAAAATTAGAAGATAAGTTAGACCAGTCTAGGCTATGCTTTCTTTTGGCCCCATAAATAGGCATCCATCTTTATGATTGATGTGTCAGATATCTATTGGTTGAAAATCGATATTGAAATTGCGAGAGCTATATCCTGTCTTGCGAGAGCCAGACAGGCGAGTCAGTTACTAATAAAATTTAGCTATCATTTATATATATATATATATATATAAGACTGCAATGTCTTTCGCGGTCAATCTCTCCATCCCCTTTTGTTGAAAGCTTGTCTCCAAACCTGAGGGTGAAGGCACTGTACTGTACCATCCAAAGTGAACAGTGGGCCATGCTATGCGCTATTTACTTTCTGTCCAATGAGATGATTGATTAATCTCATAGCTTGCTCCAATACTTTCGCCTCAAACGTTGAGTCACAGCACCACCATCATCATCATCATCATCACCCGGTCCGGTGGAGAACGCAGTGGATGGCTGGAATGGAGGGGAGAGATTTTTGCTGGCAAACAAGCGGACCAAACTCCAAAAGAAACGGTATCCATCCACGTCTCGCCCACCAAACGACTAACCCCTTCCAACGCACCTGTTTTGTTTTGTCTGCCAGTTGGGGGGATGCTTTCACCTTGTCATTATTTTATCTTTTATGGAAAAAAAAAAAAAAAGAGGAAAGGAAAAGGAAAAGAAAAAGAAAAAAGAAAAGTGCAGCAGATCAATCATTGGAACTGTTGATATATTAATGGAAAACTTCTTAACCGCAAACCAGTTTGCCGTGGTTGGCATGCTGTATGACGTGTCGGCACACTCAAAGACGGAAAGAAGAAGAAGAAGAAGACGACGACGACGACGACGACTTAGAGACATGTTGACGTAAGGCGGTCCCTCCCTCCTATTGATTGTGTGTTAAACCCTCAAAGGCGACTATTGAATGCTTGCTGCTAAAGCGAATGATGGAAGAGTATTTGTTGGATGTCTAGCCAATGAGTCAATTTACACAATTTGGTAATTAAATTTAGCCCCCACAGATATCAATCATTCAATGAAGCTCTGGACTAAAGAGGAGCTACTCCTCCTAAACTTAGTAGAACGCGATGGCATTTGTCAGTACCTTGGAGTTCCCATCCTGGGGAGGAAGCCTCGGTCGGGCATCACACCAAGTGCAACTCGCTCGTTCAAAGGGTGAAAGAAAACCGCCCGTGATGAGCAGCAAGACCTAATCGTGCATGCCCCTCCCTGCACACCTCGCATGCTCCAATGTTGCAGTCTTAAAGAGTTGGATGGACGATTGGCGATCAATTGATGTTCGAAATCATAACTGGATATCTCCTGTTCCACCCCTCCCTCCCTCCCTCCCTCCACCGTCGACTGTGAGGTTTTAGTGTAACTTGGTGGTAAAAGATGATCCGTTTGTCAATGGTGAAAAGCAAATGGAATCTTCATTACCCCAGGATTTCAGGGAGGACTTATAGCCTCTAAGGATCCTCTCAATCTCAATGGCGATGCCGGCTTTTGCCTATCCCTAATAAGTTAGGATGGAAAGGATCGACCACTCCGAGAATTAGAGTAGAGATTTAGACGCAAGAATTTGAACAATATCTTCTGGATTGGACCTACCTATGAGGAGGAGGACAGTGAATGTAGCATGAGCCTGGAAGACTAGAATCAATCTGAGAGCAATCCTCCTTTCCACACTCGTGGAAAGTAAGTAGACAACTTGTCCAACCAAGTACGCAGGCTCGGCTCGTAGAGCTATCCATATCACCGCCGTACTGTCTGATACTTGCTCGAACGTACGTGGTGGGGGTGGAAGAGCCCATCCATCCATCCATCAGCTATACTTTGCTTCGGTAAAACGGAGTCTGGGAGCTGGCTGCTGCTCATGTCGCCAAAGTTCTAGCCATCCTCAAGACGCCACGAGTCGTCCTCCTACCAACAGCTCAACTCAACAAAAGTAAAACGGAGGTAAAGCCAACATAATAATTCAATCATCCTTACTTGTCTGTCATATCTATCACCTGTCAAATCCGACTGGCCAGAAAAGATAAAAAGAAAAAAGAAAGAAAAAAAAAAAAAAAAAAAAAAAGGGTGGGGGGTAAAAGGTTTTGAAAACAATGATCAAAGCCTTCATGCGACTTGACTTTCGTGAAAGCTTTTTCAATCCTAACCCTTTTTTTGAGTTCATGTTTGCCAATGCACCTTGGGGATTGGATCTTCAACAATTCAGAGAAACACCTCCTAGGATCATCTTACCATAGTCTCTCTCATATCAGCACCTCCACAAGTGATTCGTCTCACCTAAGCAAAGATCGACCTGATCGATTTCAATTTTCAATTTCAATGGCTATGTTAATTCAGAGTTAGTTGTAACTCATCCTTCTTTGAAGCGATCGGTGGGAATTCACCTCTATGACACTGCAGAACTGAGAGTGGCTTTGCTTGGAAAGATCTTCTCATGCAATATGCTAAAATAGGTGGAGAATATCGTCTTGGAAGAAGTGGGGGAATCAAAAACTATCAATCTCCCAGATACCCAACCAGCCGGTCCAAGGGGATGATGCCTACACCGCTATATTATTGGATAATCTAGAGGCTCATTCTTTTTGCCTCTCAGGCCTTCTCAATCCTCCCTACTAGAAATATCCTATCCGCCAGGCAAGGCTAATGAAGCGATGAATGAATTGGCTTACCACCCATGCGGCGGCTGATCAAAATACAGGGAAGGATGGATGGATGGATGGATGGATTCCTTCCACTTTGGAACTCAAATCTATACACCTACTCCAGGAGGCTTCGTGATATTTTGATGTCAAAAGACTCTTCTAGCGGTTGTATTCACACACAGCTCATTAATAAAGCAAACGGGCCTCTTCTTTTTCACATAAGAAGGTAAAGATCAGGAAACTACTGCTGCCACCTGCGCCCCTTCATGCCTCCAATAATTCGTGCCCAGCAATCATGGAACGTGCTTGCTTGCATATATGGTTGTTGTTCCAGGCCTCAGAAACATAGTGGTAACCTTCTGCAGCAGCATTGTCAACAAAAATCACATGATTCCAACTCCGGTCATTCATCTCCTGAAGAATGAAATTCCGATCATACCATTGTCAAACATCACTAGAGAACACAGGATTACTAGAGAACACAGGATTTGGATGCCGGAAAAACTTTTCTTCATTGTGAATTTGCTACGTCCCTGGGCAATTTTCCCAAAAATGCCAAAAAGCAGAAAGCATAGCTTTAACTTTCAACTGCCAAGACTTCCAAGAATATTAAACAAGGAAACATACAAATGCTGCTACTGATTAAATAAATGCTCACCACCATCATTTGTTGCACTAACATGCAAAAACACCTGACATTCAAATAATCACAAACAGCAGAGATAATAGTTGCAATGTCGATTTGCCTAGTGGAACTACCACAATCTGTTCCAAAATTTCTTTAACCGGTTAAAGATTGCAAACTGTGAAGGTGGCCAAGTAATTGCCCTAGTACACATACAACAGCATCCCACATGGAATGCACTTTCAGTTTTCTGCTTGCATTATTTTGTACTTCTGCAAGCAGTTTGCTTGGTCATCTTGTGCTTCCATAGAAGAAATGAATGTCTCTAGCTCTTTTTATCCCGGCATAATCAATCATGTTGTCAAGAGAAAGAGAACAAAAGAGAAGATAATAATCAGATACTAAAATGGTGTGAAATTATCAGTAACTGGAACGTGCAAGGATAATATATTGAGACTATGAGCACCAGCTGATCTTTCCTTGGCCTGGCTTATTTTAGGACTCTCGTGAGCACGATGAGCTGAAAGAATCCGAGCTAAAGAGTGCATCTGAGAACAGCCACTATTTTTCTTATAATGACCCTGCCTTGGTTGTGTCATTCTCAAACTTGCTCTTTGAAAAACGGGACCAGAAAATTTTACTGAGTTAATTTTTTCTTGAGTATTCATGATTTTCTCACGATTTAAATGAGCAGAGTGCTCGGAACAAAAGGACAATTTTCCTTTCTTCCATGACAGAGAGGATTCACGCAGCTTGGATGGAACCTGTTAAAAAAAGGAATGAAATAGCCAAATTAACGGCTGCAAACAACTGATGGTTATATAAACAGGAAATGAGAATAAATGGTCATGTTTTAATGCTTGGAAATTCAGACAGGTATATGAATCAAATAGCAACTTAATTTGTAGCACATAGTCTATGAAAAAGCTGACAGTGAAAAACATGCACGAATCATTAAAAAGTCTCTAGTGTTGGCAGAGTTTTTAGTAAAAACCAGAAACTACAAGGCCAACTTTTTGGCAGTGGCAAGCAGTCTCCAAGAAATGGTTATATGTAGGCCTAAATTACAACCACCATACAATGACGGAAAACTCAAAGAGCTTACCAGTGAAACCAGGCTGCACGAGGTGAATGACAAGGTGAGAGAAGAAAAAGGAGACTTTCCTAATTTGCTTTCAACAGAAGAATCTGCTGCTGTTTCATTATCAGCTTCCTCTTGCACAGTACCGAAACTTGTTGGGGCCCCTTCATCTTCATCTTCATCTTCACCATCCTCTGTATCAGCTTCATCCTGATCAGCAGAAGCAGAAAAGTCATCCCTGTCCTTCCCTGCTGCAGCTCTTTTCTCTTCTTCTTTTTGTTTCATCTTTAACACCGTTTCCAAGTCTTCTATGGCCTCTTCCAAGCATATCTCAGCTTCAATGAACTCCAGCTCCTTTTCTATAAGCTTTTGCTTCATCTCACTAGCTTTCCTGCTCTCCTCAGTCCACTTCTCCAATCTATCCAACATTGGCTTGAATGCATTCTCAACTGCAGTTATCAAGCGCATTAGTCCACTTTCTTTCTTTGCATCCTTTGTTCCTCGCCCAAAGAACTCATCAAATCCAAGAGGTAAAAATTCAACTTTCTCAGGATCTACATCCTCCTCATCTTCTGCATGTGGTTGCCAGAATAAGCGAACACCATATTTTTCGTCATCCACATAATTTATCAGCCGTCCGGTTCGAGTGTGAAGAATGAGAGGATCTTCTGTATATATGAGCTTCGATGGGTCTTCAGGGTCTGGTTCAGGCTCCTTGTTAATAAGAATAAATTCAGGATCATCATCACCTGTTAAGTTAAAAATAAGCTAACATTAACCATTCAACATTGATGGAAGAAACTTGTTGGAAATGAGATTTCAAAATACAATTAGAAATGACAGCAGGCTAGTGAGATGAGACATAAGTGCAAATGGTCATTAAACCACCATTTTTTTAATACCTTTCACAAAGATGTTTTGTGCGAAATTAGGACTACATCAAACACCTAATTAAGTTCAAACAGCTTAGCAAAGAAGATGATGGCAAAACCATTAAATCAGTTCATTCATGTGCATCAGTTATTACATACAGCTCTAGCAAGGAGGGAGTTCAGTTCTTTAAAAATACCTTAGCAGAAGTAAAGACTAGAGTCAGGCGGAAGCAACCAAAACAAAAAAGGAAAGAGATTTGAAAATACATAAGGATAATAATGATGCATAGGATTAATCGGCATAACAAAATGCGTAAAGAAATCCATCTCAGAGAACATTTGTTATGCAATAAGTAACTTTAAACAAAATCACAATATCTGACAAGTTGAAGTTTCAGAACTGAAAGCAAAACAATTATAAGAAGTCTATCAGCATCTCATGATTCCTATGTAACCTTATAAACTGATAGAGATAGCTAAGAAAATTAACATGAGCAAACAAGTTGTACGCTAATATATCATCGCTGCTGCTACCACCCACTCAATAGTCAGGTATGTCAGCAGCTCTTATATAATTATAGGGGTGGCAACATTGGACACGGCACATCAGCACAACTCGAACCCAAGTTCAAACACAAAATAAGTGGGCCAGGGTTAACCTTAGCGAGTTCGTGCCATAATCATGATATGATTATCGCATGAGATAGTCATGTCGTGTCATATGTTGATCCATCAACTCAAAAATGATATGGTTATGGCCCAATTCACATTATTAATGATATTTTTAGCCTTTTCAGTTGTTTCTTTTTTCTTTATATAAAGTCTACTTTAGAACATAATTTTTTAAAAAATGAATGTTACTTTTGTTTTTTATCTTTATGTTATTAGAATTTAAAGATCTTTTCATATTGAGTTGTTAAGCAAGTCATATTGTGCCAGTCCAACATGATCTGCTTGTTAAACAGGTTACATTTGTCGTGTTGTGTTACTTATTTAATAATCGAGTTGTGTCTATATCGAGATTTTTCATACGATTAATTAATCATATCGTGTTTATGTCAACCCATATAGTTTTATACCTCAACTTCGATACGATATGAATACAACATGGCAACACCAATTGCCTATAAAATTAGGACAAAAATTAGCATCAAGGTCTCTTTTAGCCCACAAATAATTAGTGCACTTCAGACTAAGTAATTATGATCCCTAACTGCCCATGAAATTGGTATCTTATTAGCCTGCCTTAAATGGAGTTTGAATCCTAGTTCACATGAATTAAGCTGAAAGTATAGGATTCTGATTTCAAACAATGCCCTCACCCAAGCTAAAAAATCTTGCTAGCCAACCCACATGGCCACACCAGAGGATCTCTGGACTAGTGAGTAGTTAAACAATCATGAGGACTCCAATTTGTTTCATTTAATACTCAATTTAACTTCTTTATGCAAAGCCAGCATGATGAGTTGCTAATGCCTATCATAAAGAGCATGTATGTTAAATTTATCCAAGACAATATATTTAGAAGCATCAATGTTCTGGTTCAGAAACTCGAAAAATGTTTAATTCTCACCATAATGGAATCAGAAGTAACATTAAAAAAAGGGTACCTTTAATGTATTTTTTGAAATGTTATACATAATTCCTTGCTGATGTGCACTGTACTTGGTATCATACAACACCAAGTCGCACCATGCCATCTTTCATTAGCATAGGTACCATGTGGTACTTGAAACTTGCATAGAATTTGTCAAGAACTAAAATCCTTCCTATAGAGGTAACCTTAAAGAATATAGGCCCTTTCTTCTTTATGATCAAGAACCCTGAGGCAAAGACTTTAAAACCCTTTATCCTCCTTAGCCGGTTATTCCTTACCAACAGAATTCTAGAACAAAGCAGTTTATTGAAAAGGTCCGCCCTGTCAATAAATAATCAAGAATAACCAAAAGGGAAAAAAAAAAAAAAAAGGGATCATGCCGGCAAATTACAGTCAACGGCAACACTTTAATACAGATTATGCACACTTACTTTTGATTTGTATCATCAACGGATCAATGTAACAAGAACAGGTACTCAAAATTATTAACTCTAATTCATACAAAAAGAATTCTTACTGATTAGTCAAACAATAAATGTTGTAGACCAAGAAAAAAAGACAAAACAATACTACAGAAAATCACCAATTAAAACAATGTGCCACCCACAAAATGGTAAGTCCTTCAATGCCACATCCAATTGTATTTACAAATATCAGCAGAAAAATAAATTAAGTACCTTTAGACCACCAGTATTCTAGCTCAGCAGGCATAGGAATCCGAAATGGTGCTTTGTAGAATGAGTTCAACCACATCTCCCTTTCCTGATCAACCTCTTCTGCATATGTCTTCCAGTAATCAGGAACCTATGCCAAACAGTTCATTACTATCATAGAAAATGGCAACCTTCTATTTTACAGGTAGAAAGCAGACAGTTAGTGCACCTCATAAAATTGGTTGATAAATCCTGGAGCCATCCATACATCTTCCTCCTCATAGAAATATGGATGTTGAGGATCACCATAGGGACCTCGCTCTTCCCTAACCACTTTGGGGAAAAACAAGGACAAGGACAAAGAGAATAGTAAGAATTTTGATTCCTGGAATAGATCATAGAAACCAAACTATGCAACAATTTACCAAAAAATGCAGAAAAATTATTCGAGATGACCACCAGAATTTAGCCATGCAAGTCAGGCCAAGTTTTTCTGCATTTCTAGCATTATTCAAGATATATATCAAGTCAGCCACAGTCCAGGCTAATGAAAGATTTAGCAACATCCCAGGATTTATCAAACCAATTTGCATCTTGAAAGATGCAGGATACAGATTGTAAGAAAATCACTGAGACATATATATATGCCATCAAGATATCCACAATGATCAGGCATAAGCAACTAATGTGGGTGGGCAAAGGAGTAGACCATATGATTGGCTTTTATTATTTTAGACTACTACCATTCTGAAGTGTACTGTTCATTTCAAGAAGAAAAGATGAGGTAACTTTGTAAACAAAATAACCAAGTCCCTTAACACTTATTTTGAGGCAAGATTAAGCAACATGTGCCCACCATGAGTCAATATACTTCAAAAAATAAGCATCTTCAAATCCTTTTTCCTGCTCGCCATGAGCAAGTGATGTAGTGGATCTTTAAGACAACAACACAGTGGCATGTTTTAGATACAAGGATAATAAGGTTGACAGAACTATCTGAAACTATTATTTTTTTAATCACCTCCAGAACAGCTAAAAGTGAATCTACTATCCAAAAATCACCTGGGCATTAGTTTCATGACGTTCAAATTTCATGATATCCGGAGGAAGACAACAAAATAACTGCTGAAGTGAGACACATATGACATCAATAACTACTTGATAACAGGAAATTGTGCGATTTAATAAAAAACCCTGATGAGGTTTGGGTTCACTAAACTGGAAATTACTTGGAGAAATGGACTAAATTAGTGTGACAAGAAAAAGCATTTTGGCATGATTTGCAGGGACATGAAATTTGATGTTGCCACAGACCACTGAAGACTTGCTTAGCTTGACATTTGAGATGGACCAGCAACAACTCTCTAGGAAATGGGAGAATGCCATTCATCTTTCGGAAAATTGATTTCTAGAAGAAACAAATTACATTAGTCTGACAAGAAAAAGCTTTTTGGTACAGTTTGCAGGGACATGCAAAATTAGATGCTGCCAGACTTCTGAAGACTTGCATAGTGTGACATTTGAGATGGATTGGCAACAAGTCTCTAGGAGACAGGAGAATACTACTCATCTTTTAAAGAATCAATTTCTAGAGAGCCTTATGGTCAGCCAGACTTTCATTGATTCTTTAGCCAAAACTGAGGCCTTTAATAACAATCAACTTAAGATTGCTAAAAATGCAATCTCCCTTGAGATACTTTTTTATCCATGATAATTGAATATCACATATTAAAAGGAAAAGCTAAGGTAAATTAGAAATATACTTCCATCTGGCTTGTTGATAAACATCCGTGCCTTTGCAGCAGCTACTTCAGCAATACCTGCATGCAACTGAAACAGCCAGTGCATTAATACAATTTTCAGAAAATGCACTAGCATTCAAGAAATTTAAATCAACTGATACCGCGGAAATATCAGACTCACAACCCGTTGAATCATCTAGAAGTTCCCCAAAATAGAACCTGCCCTGCATTCAGGATAAGCAATTGCTATTCAGATTTGCTAGGCAAACAAGCATGAACTATTACAGAAATAATGGCATTCTCCATATTTATCCTGCACAGTTAATAATCTCTAAATTCTTAAAATGTTACTTAGTACTCCAGGACCTACATATATGATGCGTTCGTTAACTTCATATATACCACAGCCATGCATTCTCCCATGCTTCCACTGTCCAGCATATCTGTATCGACCCTTCTCTCTGCCACAGAAAATGATCATCACTAGATTAAAAGATAGCAATTTTTCTCTAATGAAAGTAAGAAAGAAAAGTGTCAAAACAAATCCATGATAACAAATACTGCAGTTTGATGCAGTTTCCACTTAATAAAGCAACAAACTGTGCAAGAATTAAATTAAACTTCAGAATTGTGTATTTATATATTAAGTGACTTTTTATACAAAATTTAATTTCCATTGATGGATCACAGATCATAATTCCTAAGAATAATGCAATGATGTCATGCATCATGAAGTTTCAATAGCAACAACTTGAGCATCCACATGAGAGAATGAGCCCATAAATATAGCATATATTTCAGGGGCTCTATGTTTCATCACCTTCGAAAATCTAAAATTATGGTAACGGGAACCATGAGAACAATCGTATGAAGGTGTTATTAATTTATTAGAATGGATATACCACGAGTAGCTGAGTGGAGCAACAATTACTTTGCGGGGATGAATAAACTTACGGTTTCTGCCCAAAAATCTTTACCCATTCTTCCCTTTCGTAAAATGGAATTTCTCTTAGATTACCAGATAGGCCATAGCTATCTTCTACATCCATCTCCAGCCATCTTCTATCTTCTGGGGTCATAAAATCCATGGCTATGATTTTACCTTCAGCGCGCATTTTAGCTTCAAGCCTGGTAGTTAAAGCACAGAGTCAGAAAAGGACATGATATAACAAAGGTTTCCCACAGTTAAATGAAATTGTAGGCAAAGAAATCGATTTTCACATACTTAGAACCGGGTACAGGCTCTATATCTGGAATATCTACTTCAACAACCCCATGACCTTCCATTTGATTCTGAAGCCACTCACCTTCATACCTACAAGGAAAATGGACATCTTAGAAGATACTCTTCTGCCTTGTGGGTAAAAGAAAATGATAAAAGGAATCGATGAACCATAGAAAAACAACCTCAAAGGGCGTTGGCTAAGCCATTTCAACGGGCTAAATCATTACATGAAAAAGATAATTCAGGAAAGCAGCAAGAATAATTTGCAAAAATTGATTGATGTTACATTTTACCAATGTTAAGTTTGGTGGACAGACATCAATAGAAGAGGGCCAGTGTTCAGATACACTTCAGATGGAATAAAGCTTGATGGTCATGATGGTACTCAGATGCACCATAAGACAATTGCTTACAATAAATATCAAAGCATCATACACAGGTAACCTTAAGAGCATTGTGAAAATGAAGCCAAACTAAGTGAAAAGACCAAGAACAACGAAATGATATGATACCATGACGGCTAATAAAGAATCTGACCTCACAAGTCCCTCTTCGGCAACATAAACACCTTTCCCATGAGCCAAATCATCCCATACAGTTCCTTCGTACCTTTACCAACAAAAATAGAAGAGAATCAGAAACCTGTGGTCTACCATGCAAATCCAACCAATCTAAGCATATATGGCCCTGCACACAGGTCTATAGCATAAGCAACCTTGCTGAGATTATCAATGCTGGAAGCTTTTTCGCGACATTATCACCTTTCTAATATTGTTAATATTGTCGAGATGCTATTTCCTCGACCACGTAGGAAATTGTAACTCAGAGCTGTTTCCTCGACTATGTAGGAAATAGCATCTCGACAATATTAACAATATTAGAAAGGTGATAATGTCGCGAAAAAGCTTCCAGCATTGAGGAAATACAACATACAGGTCGTTTGCTTGATATTCTTGTTGAAAGAATGATGCCAAAATTCTAATTTGGCTCGTCGTAAATCTTATAAAAAGGGGAAAAAGAATGATTCGACGGAAGGTTTGGTTTTGAAGGAAGGGGGGAGAGAGAGAGAGAGAGAGAGAGAGAGAGAGCAGGGCAACACTGACGTGCTTCCGTCCGGGAATATATAGCTGACCCATTTGAGGAATTCCTCGATGCGGTCGAGCTCCTCAATGACGGACTTAGGGTTGGAGATGTCGTAGTGGTTGTCCGGGATGGCCGGGTAAAACTTGCGGTAGGGGAGGTAGAAGGGGGCGATGGCGGGGTCGCGGCCGGCCTGCACCTCCTGGCGGACGACCTCCCACTCCTCCTCGTCGACCCATACGGGGTCCCACCCGGGCTCCGTCATCTCCAAGGGGGCATCCGCCCATAGCTCGCGAAGGTCCTCCTCCCGCCACTTCTCCGGGTCCCGGGGAAAGTCGAACAGGTCCTCGTGGTACACGTAGTTCCGCTCCTCCTCCTCCTCCAGCTTCTTGTACGCGCGGCTCTCCAGAGCCTCCGTGAACCGCCGGATGTTCGCCTCCGACGAGTTCTCGTCCTCAGACTCGCCGAACTCTTGGCCGGCACCGCCGCCCTCGTAGTCGTCGGACGAGTACTCCGAATAGTAGTCGGATTCCTCGTCTTCCGACGAGGAGGAGGAGAAAGCGTCCTCTTCCGCCGCCTTCTCTTCCCCAGTGGAGGCATCTCCTTCTCCTCCTTCGCCACCGCCGTCCGACACCAGCTGGTTTAAGTCGTCCTCCGCCATTGGCCGCAACGAGGAGAGAGCAAGGGAACAGCAACAGAGTGAGGGAATGGGGATAAGATGTAAAGGTGCGCCTCAGATAGGGTTGGGCCGGGCCGCCCCTTGTTTCTGCGGTCGCTTTGTGTGAATTAATCTGGACCGTCCAACTCATGCTGTCCGGTGGTGGCAAACAGGGCCAGATGGCCCTTGACGGCCCAGCACGGAGCTGGCTATATAAAGTACGGCACGGTCAGACATGGCTGTGCTAAGCCCTGACACATAGGTTGGCACATAGAAATTATTTTATATATATATTTTTTAAATTAAAAATATTTAAAAATATTTTTACTATAAAAAATATTTAAAAATATTTTTTAATATTCAAAAAAAATATTTTTTATATTAAAAATATTTATTTTTTTTTTAAAAAAAATTAAATAACTTAAAAAATTTATCATGATGGACCCGTGTCAAACCTTCTTCGACTATTTTAGATTATGCTAACTTTGGATACGACCCGTGTCAAACCCGTGTCAAACCAATATGATACGACGGCACGGCAGAAGAGCCTCCCTCTCCCTCAAAGCTAACTTTGGATGCCAAACAAAAATAACCTAAATTATAGTGCTTTCTTTCCTGCCCCCTCTTTTTCTTTTTCTTTTTTATTTTTTTATTTTTTATTTTTTAAAGTTTTATGCTGACTGACAATCAACTATAATTTTTCTTTATTTGGACTTGCAATTAACAAGGTATAAAACTCATGTTTTGTATGCAGGCAGCGTTGCATAATTTGGAGCACGGTTTAAAGCATGGATACGCTGCTTGCTTTCCCCCCTTCTTCTTCTGCCCTTGGACCTCTTTTATCCCACCTTCACGCCATTTCTACCATCCTCCTCATTGGACCTCCAAAATTTAATCCTTACCGCAACGCTACCCTTGACTCCTCCAGCCTATTACTCCCTTTGCACCATCGCTAGCATGACTTGCACCATCGCTAGCATGACTTTAGCTGTCCTCCTCCATGGCTTTGACTTGATCCTAACCGTACCCTGTCTTTCTAATCTCAATCCTAATTGCAACTAATCGCAAAGCCAAAAAAAAAATAAAAAAACAAAAATAAAATCACTTGTTAGTTACTATTAGCTACTTAAAAAAGAAAAATTAATAAATTAAATAAAAATAAATAATGAATAAATATAAATATCATAAAAATAAACATAAAATTTTTTGAGACAATAATAAACACTTATTCCATATAATAAATACTAGCATATTCAAAATAAATAATCATCTTTAACTAATAAATATCTATCCTGCAGTAAATAGAAACGCTGCAAAAAGAGAAGCTATTGGGTTAGAATTATGGCATATTGTGTATCTCAAGGAACAAGGCATATGGAGGCTGAATATATAGCACATAGGTGTTGGCAGTTCATTCCATGTATTCTATCTTTATAAATGAGCCATCAAACGTATCATGTATCCAATAATTTTTTTAAAAAAATATCATGTTTATTGTCCCACTAGATGTTTATTATTAGTTTAGGTTAATTATTTATTTTCAACATACTAGCATTTATTCCATCGAATAAATATTTATCATCGTCTTCTTCGAATAAATTAGTGCTTACTTACATTATATTTGTGTTCATTCATTATTCTTTTTGTTTATTTTATTAAAATTTTTTAAATTAGCTAATGATGGCTAACAATGCCTTTGTAGCTTTAAGATCTATGTAAATCTTATGGTGGGGACAATGATCAAATTTGAACTTGGTTATATGTGGATGAAACCAATTCTTTCTCTATATATAATATATATAACATATAATGTAATATATATTGAGCTTGTAAACTATCAATAGGACTACCTAATTATGAGTAATGATAATCCTTCAAAACCAAAAACCAAGATAGATATAATAGCCATAATTTTTAGTCAGAATAGTAAGCATTTTGCTAGCTTTTGTACCTAAAAATGTATAATTTGTTGTCTTCACATTTTCTTGAACACAGAACTTCAAAACATGGGTTCAACTAGATACTTCTTTAATGATACTTTTGGAAATCGAGCATTAATTCTATCCATTCAAGCCATTATTCAAATCATTAATAGATACTTGAACTTCCGATAATTTACAACACCAAAGGCATATGGTAGCTAAAGCTTTAAAACTTACCTTGATGAGCCTCACCTTTCAAATTATTTTACGATAGAAAGTACATTCAAGGACTGCTTGTCGTCTTTCCCATCTAGGGGCTCGAACGAGCTAGGCTATGCTCCAACCCTTAGCAACTCTTCATTCTTTTGAAATAACCATGGTGACCACCGTGCTCCCCACTCGAAGACGCATCATTATCGCCATTTGCCACAATCAATTTTGCCCCTCCGATTGTAACAATATATCCAACCTCTAAAAATCTTGTTACACCCTAGACCTAAGATGGATATAAAGCATAACAATCCACCACACACTTGAAAATAAATCCTCAACATACAAAGCATCATATGTATTAATTAAGATAAAGGGTCAGTTTCTACTCAACTCCTACTTATGTCTTGGTCTCTGAATATATATATATATATATAATCGAGTTTTATGAGCCTTCGCTCAGTAAGTAACACAAAGCATAAATTAGTGAATCAAGCAAGTAAAGATTTATAAAACTTTTTATGAAACAATGCATATCAATAATTAAAAACTGAAAACTTCAGTTCATAACTTCACATATTATTGATATATTAATACTTATAAATTTTAAGGTATCTTTAATTAGGACTCAAAACTTTTTATGTAATATCTTTCATGTCATCATATTCAAAATTTGTAAGTCATCAATCAATAATTTTTATGTCATCTTATTATTAATACTTTACGATTACAAACTATGATCACATCTATTCCTGTGACAGGGTTAAAGACCACATTTAACCCTATGAATAAGGGTATATTCTCTACGTATATCTCCTATGAAAGTGGATCCCAATATCAGTTATCAGTCATCAGTCATTACATAGCAGACCAAGAGTTACATATTTTTAATCATATTTTATTATCAATAATTCTGTAATCATTAATATTTACTTATTCATATCATAAAATTTTTGTAATAATAATAATTCTCCAGTATTTACAATAAATAGCTATGCAAAAATAACTATATAACAGTAGGTGTTAAAACATTAATAGCACATAAGAAAATAAAATATTAATATTTAATTAGTAATTTATAAATTCTTGAATCGATATTTATAATCAAGCAATTTACACAAATCTTTTAATTTATAATTAACCTATTTACTTGATCCAAATTTGTAATAAACATGCTATACATAATTTAAACCTTTAATAATATTTTAGAAATAATTACAAAATCTCATTATTTCAAATCAACTGATTATATAAAAGTTTAGCAATTCTTTCAATTCAAATAATTACTCATTAATTATAAAATAAATTTTTGGCAATCTTGCAATGTTATAAAAATCTTAATTTATGGTCAAGTTACTAATCAAAGTTTGAATCCTTTTAAAAATCATAAATAATTTATAAAATACTCTAACATATGATTAAATTACTTATAGAAGTTTGAAATTCCTTTTAACAAATATGAGCAATTTATAAAATATTTTAACTTATTATTAGATTATTTATTTCTTTAGCTAAAATCATTAGAAACTAATTCTCAATTTCTGATGCTCAAGGGCTCTATCAACCTTCTTAATCTTCTTGATCCTTCAACCTTCATTTTCTTCGTCCTTCTGAACTATTATGAGACAACTTTGATATACTAGCCTCTAAGGCAACCTTTTTAAGTTGGTTTTATGTAAGCTTATATGAGGCTTCAAGGCAACTTTTATGTTACTAGCCTGTGTGAGCCTCTTAGTCCAGTTTTATGTTGACCTGTGTGAAACTTCAAGGCAGCTTTTATGTAATAGCCTATATGAGGCCCTTAGGTCCATAGAATCGCATTTGACCTATGTGAGGCTTAAGGTCCTCAAAAGTTATAGAGCCATGGTAGGCAGAAATCTAAGAAAAACTTTGAGGTCAGTTTTCTTTAATTTGGTTGTATAAGTCTTTGGAGCTGAGCTGTGACAAATGGAATTCTAATGGAGAGAGCTTATGCTCTCTTGCAATTTTTATTATGAAAGAATAACTATAAAGCAAAAGTAAAAACTTGAAGAAGATTATTGATAGTACCTCTTCAACCAAGTATGGGGAAGTTGTTGGCCATCAAGCTTCCCTAGTTGATAGACTCCTGGCTAAACCGTTGTTGTCATCTAGTATAGGCTTTCCCAATTTAGAGTCAATTTCTCTTTATGGTTGGTTCGGCCTAATGTTATGGTCTTTCTAAGTACCAAGTCTTTAGGTTAAAATTTGTGCCTTTCTCTAGGTCAGCCAACTTTAGACTAGTCAGCATTCATCCTTCATGTCAGCCAACTCTGGTCCGGTTGGCTTTCATGCTTCAAGTTGTTTGGTAGGTCTACCCCTTATCTCGGTCATGCTCTATGACTGCCCCTTGCCTCAAACATTATCTATGACTAGTTTGGTCAGCTTTAATTCTTTAGGTAGGCTAACTCTAATCTGGTCAGTCTTAATTCTTTATATCAGCCAATTTGCCCTTTGGTAGCAATGCTCCACCTTAAAAATAGAGAAAATCCTCTATACTCATCAAGAAAGGATCTGGTTTTTCATGGAACAGAGCACTAAGGTTTTTATAGAGTAAGGCTTTAGGTCTTTAATGGATCAAGACTTCAGGTCTTCAATGGAGCAAGGCTCCAATCTTCATATTGCCCAGCTAAGCAACCCAAGAGGGGGGGTGATTTGGGTTCGTTTTAAAATTTTAACCAATATGTGCAATATTTATAAGGCTATAAGAGTGTGTGAGAGTGAAGTGTCAAACCTAACACAAACAACAATAATAGTGGAAGGCACACACAAACACAAGGATTTATAGTGGTTCGGTGCTAACCCTTGCACCTACATCCACTCCCCAAGAACCTCTTGGGAATTTCCTTCACTAATCGTTCTCTAACGATTACAACCTATCTTACTCAGCTAGCTTCTTGTTTTCAGATACAAGGGAGCTTTTACAACCACTAATTAAGGGTTTGGCATACTCTACACAAGGTTCAACCAAGTTGAAACTCAACAGTTTACAAGATAAAATAAGTTTAGCAAGTATAGCTCCTTAATGAGCAAATAAAGACAATTTAGAGTACTTTATAAATTTAAAGCTTTTTTCCATTGAATGAGCTTCACTTCTTTGAATGCTAAAGTTAAAAGCACTTGATGAAGCTTCTGGAGTGGTTGGTGGGAGCTTTGAATTGGCTTCAAAGGATTTTTGAACTTCAGCAACAGTAATTTTTGAAAACTAGATTAGGCTAAAATTTTGCTGGATTTGACTTGGTAAATCTCTCTTTTTTTCACTTGTAATCCTTCAAAAATCCACTTAAAAACTTACTAATCCATCCCATTAACTCGTATTTATAGTTGGCTGAGGGATTGGACCATTGGAGTGGCCGTTTTCGAACGTTGGAATGTCAGAACTAGCCGTTACAGGGTCACCCACGGTGTTAGTCGGCTCCAAAGCTGACTAACCTGGGATTTTTCCAATCCCAGGCATGGTTAGTGGGCTCTAGAGCCGACTAACACAGTCCTGGTGACTATGGATGCCATAGTAGTCGGCTCTAGAGCCGACTAACCCATGTTTTTCCTTTGAAATACCAATTGTGACACATTTTTAACTTGATAGCTTGCATGTGGGTCGGCTAATGGCTTTAATCTTCCATTCTAAGTTTCAGTAGTTACCGTAGGAGTTGACTGAAGTCTCTAAAACTTAATAATTCTTTCCACGGACTTAGAAACTCAATGAATCAAGTAAACTTGGTACCATAACTTAGACAACTTGGATTTTCTTTATTTGAGAACATTGCCAAACATCTGAGATTTGCTTAATCTGACCTTGAATCATCCTTCTCAGATCTTGGGACTCTCTCTCTTGAATTATATACTCATTTTGAGGTTTGAAATCCGTTTAGATGCTTTTGGTGACTTTGTATACCTGCAAGTCACATTGATCTACACCAAAGTCATCAGTAACCTACTTAATTATTTTGTGATCATCAAAATCAATGCGGGGTCAATAATCTCCCCCTTTTTAATGATGACAAAACCATTAAGTATAAGATAAAAATAATAAATTAAAGCAATGCAGCATTGAACTTAACATAAGGTTGAGATTATTTGGCTCATGTCAGGAGAAATTTCTAAGTCAGTTTCAAATGTAGGATTTGTGCCAAAAATCTCAAAAAGAGTGTCAAAAGTGAGAATATGAGTCAAAAGTTAAAAATTTTCATCTGAGTATTTCAAAAACAATATGACATTCATTTTTCATGCTTTGAATTCAGAGAAATCAGATTTTTGGTGAGATTTATAGTGAATTTTGACTCAAAAAGCTGAATTTTCAGAAAAAATCTGAATTTTTCATGAAAAAGTTGAGTTTTGTGCCAAAATGATTAAATTCAGTGCCAAATGCAAAAGTTATATACTGGGGATAAAGATTTATGCCAATAAACTTTATCTTCATGCTGAAATTATAATTTTAATTCTAAAAATTTAGAGTTTCGGCAGTTTATCAAGTATGTGCCAAAAGCGTGCAAAAAATCTGCACAGTGTGCCGAAACTTTGATTTTTGATGTCAAAAATTTTTAAGAAAAGTTTTCAAATGAAACTTAATTATTTTAAGAGAAAATAAGATGAAATCAACAGGTTTTGTTTGCTCCTTTTTGTTGCAAAAATTCAAAAAACCATCTTGTTCTCAAGAGGGTGAATTTTGCTGAAAATATTTTTATTCTTCTTCCCTAAATATATGCTCAAAATGTTCCATTTTGAAACTTTGAAACTAATTGAAACATGCTGAGACTTTTAAAAATTTACTGAAACATAATGAAAGATTTTTGAAACTTGCTGAACCACGATGAAAAAGTGTTGAAGAATTGCTGAAACATGACAAGGATCTTTCTTCTTTTTAAATGTGTGCTTACCCTCTTTGATCTTTTCTTGGGTTCATTCTCCCCCTTTTTGTCATCAATCAAAAAGGAAGTGAAAGATTAAACACTTAATTTTATACATCTCATCCTTGATAGTTCAATTATAGGAATTTTTATGGCAAATTTAAAATAGAAGATCTCATACAATTAACATGAAATATTTCATAAGAAGGGAATTTTATACACAGAATTTTAAAAGAGAGCATTTCATTAAATATAAAATTTCATACATAAACTTTCATATATAAGAGTTTTATAATTTAGTTCTAATACAAACATTACAATACATAGAAGACCTAATACATGCTAAACACAACAAAACAACCTAAGCTACTCCTCATCAGATGATACAACAGAGGGCTGAGCTGAAGATTCAGAGCCACGTCCTTGTGGAGGAGGATGATGGGAAGCATGAGGTGGCCTGGAGCGGAGATGAGCAGATGTGAAGCCAGGCTGGAAAAGTGGCTGAGTAGTATGGGTAGGTGGCTGAAATGCTACTGAAGCCAGCTGATCACTGATAGTGGAGACCAAGTGGTGAAGGAGATCAATAGACATCTCCAGTCTCTCAGATCTTTCACCAAAGTTCATAATCTGAGCTCTTAGCTATCTCACTTCTTCAGCCACACGGGCTAACTCCTCAGAGTCATGGCTAGATCTAGATCCGTGACCTCTCATCTCTTGCATCAGCATCCTTCCATTAATAATATTTACAGAGTGCTCCAGCTGTCCAACCTCATCATCATCTGAGTCATGGTCTCATTTACAGTGAAAATGTGGGGTACCATAGTAAAATCACCTGTAGATAAGTCATTATCCCCTGAACTCCTGCTAGAGAGAGCAGATGATACCTCTCTGACAATGTACTGCAGTTAATCCTGACTGAGCTCAATGGATGTCCTCTGGGGTGCAGTGGGCTCCTCAGGTTGCTGCCTAGTGCTAGGTCCAGCCTCCTCATGTGAAAATGAAGATGGACCCTCAGCCTCAGCTGGCTCATCTGCTTCTGCATCTCTGCCTCTTCCTCTGGTCCACCTTTCATTAATCTTTATAAATCTCATTCGGCACAAGGAGTGATCATTGTAGAAGTCCAAATGGTGCAGCTTGATGGATTCTTCACCCTTCAATTTTACTCCAAAATGTTTAAAGAAATGGGTGAGAAGCATACCATAGGGAAGAGCAGATCTGGCTCTGTTGACTATTTCTCTCCACACAATTAACATCAATTTTGAAAAATCATAGGGAATGTCACTGACTATGTGGTACATGAGGGTCAGATCCTTCTCAGTAACCAAATGGAAGCTACTAGTCCTGGGGATGAAAATCCTGAAGATTATATGGAGTAATCTCATTTTCATATTTAGGGAGTTGGCCTCCAAGCGGTCCACTCCCTCTCCATTCTCAATTCATAGGATTGTCTCAATCCTGTGGGCTCTATCCTCAGGAGAATCCTCACAGACCCCACCAACAGGAACTCTCAAAATGTTGTCTATGGTGGCACGGTCAAGCTCAATATTTACCCCTTTTACTATGGATGAAGCAGAGGTATAATCAACTAAAAGATTCTAATAAAACTTCCTTACCAATTTTAGATAGATAGCAACCTCAGTCTTGCACATGTGGCTCCATCCCCTTTATTGAAGCATCTGCCCAATGGTGAATCGTTTCCATGCAAGAAAACCAAAGTCCACAATTCTTCCATTGGAGATGGCTCTTGTGGACAGAGATTGGATGCCAGAGAACCTTGAGGGAGAGGACACAGCAGGGGCTTGTGCGCCTCTCTCGCGGGAGCTTTTCGGGACTTTTCCTTGCCACACACGGGGAACCTTCGTCCGCAGAGCCATGGAGCTAGGGCACTAGATCTGGAGAAAGAGAGGGATCTAGAGAGGGTGGAGGGAGGGATTTAGAGGGTTCTAGGCTTTGGAGAAGAGTTGGGAGAAGAAGGGAAAGAAATGAGGAAGTGGGAGACCAAGAGGCGTTCGATTTGCTTTTAAACCAAGCATCTCTTAGAGTTAGTCGGCTCCCATGCTGACTAACTCTATGTTAGTCGACTCCCCAGTCGACTAACATGGGGAGCAAGACGCCTAGCCTCCAGAAAGTCCTCAAAATCCTAATGAAAATGATTTTTACAAACTACGCATGTTATGGGATCATGAAGAGGGGTCAGTTGGGCTAATTGTCATGATTTTTAATTATTAAAAGCATGTCCAGGAAAAATTTAAAAAATCCATATATGTAGCTGACTCATTCTGACAGGGGGTCAAACATGCCAAGTTCTCTTCTAATTTCATAAAATTTATTTTCATCAAGGAGTTTTGTGAAAATATCAGCTAATTGCTTATCAGTACTAACAAATTTAAGTATTATATCTCCATTTTGAAAATGATCTCTAATGAAATGATATTTAATTTCAATGTGCTTGGTCCTAGAGTGCTGAATTGTATTCTTAGTTAAATTAATGGCGCTAGTATTATCATATTTTATGGGAATGTCTTTAAGTTTAATGCCATAATCTTCTAGTTATTGCTTAATCCATAAGATTTTAGCACAACAACTTTCAGCAGCTATGTATTTAACCTCAGCTGTAGACAAAGCAACTGAAGTTTGTTTCTTTCTAAACCATGAGATTAAATTAACTCCTAGAAATTGGCAAGTTCCACGAGTTGATTTTCTATCAATTTTACAACCAGCAAAATTAGAATATGAGTAATCAATCAGATCAACAGTGGATGCTTAGCATACCAAAGACCAAGATTTTTAGTTCCATTTAAATATCTTAAGATTCTTTTTACAGCATTTAAGTGTATTTCTTTAGGATTAGCTTGAAATCTAGCACACATGCATACACTAAACAAAATATCAGGTCTAATAGCAGTTAAATATAAGAGAGATCCTATCATTCCTCTATAAAGCTTTAAATCTACTGATTTACTATTATCATTCATATCAAGTTTGCAAGATGAGCTCATAGGGGTACCGACACATTTAGAATTCTCCATGCCAAATTTCTTCAGAATTTCTCTTGTATATTTGCTTTGGCTAATGAAGATTCCATCTACATTTTGCTTTATTTGAACTCTAAGAAAATAGTTGAGTTTATCCATTATGCTCATCTCGAACTCTCCCTGCATGAGCTTAGCAAAGTCTTGACATAAGATTTTATTAGTAGCACCAAAAATGATGTCATCCACATAAATTTGTATAATAAGTATATCATCATTTTCTCTTTTTATAAATAATGCAGTATCCACATTTTCTCTAATAAAATTATTACTTATCAAGAATTTGCTCAATCTATCGTACCATGCCCAGGGTGCTTGTTTCAAACCATACAAAGCTTTATTCAATTTAAACACATGATTTGGATGTTCATGATTTTCAAAACCGAATGGTTGTTCTACATATACTTCTTCAGCAATATATCTATTTAAAAAAGCACTTTTCACATCCATTTGAAATAATTTAAAGTTCATGAAGCATGCAAAAGCAAGTAATAATCTAATAGCTTCTAATCTTGCAACTGGAGCAAAGGTTTCATCAAAATCAATGCCTTCTTCCTGATTATAACCTTTAGCTACCAATCTTACTTTATTTCTAATTATGTTTCCATGCTCATCCAATTTATTTCTTAAAACCCATTTAGTGTCAATTATGGGATAATCTATTGGTCTATCAACTAGGATCCATACATTATTTCTTTCAAACTGATTTAACTCTTCATGCATTGCATTTATCCAATCAGGGTCATCTTTAGCTTCATCAAAACATTTTGGTTCAATTTGTGAAACAAAAGCTAAATGATTGCATGCATCTCTATATGAAGACCTAGTTCTTACTCCTTGAGATGGACTACTAATAATAAGTTCTTTGGGGTAATTGTGGACATACCTCCATTCTTTTTCTAAATCATGTGTACCTTTAGTTTCAGTTTGTTGGAGTGATTCAATGCTGTCTTCTTGATTAAGTTGTTCATTTGAGCCTTCATTTTCCTTTAGTGTAATGTTGTGCACTCCTTCTTCAAGCAAACCTGCGTCATCAACTATATCCTTCTTCCTTGATAGAAATTCATTAGTTTCATCAAATACTACATGAATGTATTCTTCTACTACTAATGTTTTCTTATTAAATACTCTATAAGCTCTACTATTGGTAGAATATCCAAGAAAAATTCTTTCATCGAATTTTGCATCAAATTTATCAAGATTTGATTTGTCATTATTTAGAATAAAACATTTACATCCAAAAACATGAAAATATCCTATGTTTGGTTTTCTAACTTTCCAAAGTTTATAAAGGGTCTTTTTTAAAATTGGTCTTATTAGAGCTCGATTCAAAACATAATATGCTGTATTGATTGCTTCAGCCCAAAAGTATTTTGGGAGATTGCTTTCACACAGCATGGTTCGGACCATTTCTTCAAGGGTTCTATTTTTTCTTTCAACAATACCATTTTGTTGAGGGGTTCTAGGTGCAGAAAAATTGTGGCTAATCCTTTTTTCATTGCAGAAACTTTCAAAATATTGATTTTCAAATTCTTTTCCATGATCACTACGAATAGATGAAACTTGAAGATCTTTTTCATTCGTTGTTTTTCTGAAAAACCTTAAAAATGCAGAAAAAGCTTCATCTTTGCTTGCTAAAAATAAAAGCTTCATCTTTGCTTGCTAAAAATAAAACCCAAGTAAAACGAGAAAAATCATCAATGATTACAAAACCATAATGTTTACCACCTAAACTTGTGGTTCTAGTTGGTCCAAATAAATTCATATGTAAAAGTTTCAAGGGCCTAGAATTTGAAACCACATTTTTGGATTTGAATGAAACTTTAGTTTATTTTCCAAACTGACATGCATCACAAATTTTATCTTTTTCAAAACTTAATTTTGGCAAACCATTTACTAAATCTCTTTTGATTAGTTTGGAAAGCAAATCCATGCTAACATGAGCAAGTCTACGATGCCATAACCAGCTAGAATCATTAAATTTAGAATTCATGGCAACTAGACATTCTATATTTTGGTCATTGAGCTCATTTAGATCTACTATATAAACATTTTCATGTCTATGACCAATGAATTTCATGCTATCATTAGCAGAATTTGTAACTATGCAAACAGAAGATTCAAAAATGACTTTAAAACCTTTATCACATAATTGACTAATGCTTAACAAATTATGCTTTAATCCATTAGCAAGAAGAACATTATCTATAAAGGTATGGGAAGTGATACTAATTTTGCCAATGCCAATGATACTTCCTTGAGCATTGTCTCCAAAAGTAACTACCCATCCATCCTTAGCTTCCAAAGTGATGAATTGAGATTCATCACCCGTCATATGTCTTGAGCACCCGCTATCCAAGTACCATCTTCCTTTTGCATTTTGGGACACAAGACACACCTGCAGCCACAATATCAAGTTATGTTTTTAGGTACCCAAGTTTTCTTGGGTCCTTTGGGGTTAGCATGAATGGTTCCTTTAGGAACCCAAATCTTCTTAATATTCCTGTTGATGTGAGAGTTACATGCATAGGCTTTATGTCCTGGTTTTTCACATTTAAAATAGGTAATTTTTGAAAAGTTGTTTGGAGGAACGAAAATATTTTTTAAAAATATTTTTTAAAAACTTTTGCTTTTTCAAAGGATTATAACCTAATCCGGCTTTATTAAAAATAGCTCTTTGGTTGTTAAGGATCATTTGTAATTTTGTGGAGCTTAATGTAAACTTGTCCACAATGGATTTCAGTTTATTAACATCATTTTTCAAATTCAGATTTTCCTTGGTCGAGACAGAATTTTCATTTGACAGATTTTCTTTTTCAGAAAGTAGTTATTGACTTGATTTTTCAAATCTTTGTTTTTGCTGCCCAACTTTTTGAATTTAGCAAGTAAATCATAGAATGCATCTTGTAATTCATCAAATATAAATTCAGTTTGAGAGTTAGAAATTACCTCTTCTTCACAGGCCATGAGACACAAGTTTGCTGTTTCTTGTTTCACATCATCTGAACTTGTTTCATCACTGTCACTCCAAGTTGCCATCAAGGCTTTCTTCTTAGTCTTTTTGGGACCTTTCTTTAATTGTGGACAATCAGCCTTGAAGTATCCAGGCTTCTTGCATTCATAGCATGTGAGAGGCTGCTCCTTATCCTTCTCCTTGCTGAAGTCTCCTTTCAACAATGACCTTCTCTTCACTCCTTGTTTCTTCTTTCTCATGAATCTTCTAAATTTTCATGTGATGAGAGCAAGCTCATCATCTCCTTCACTCTCTTCTGAAGATTCATCACATTCATCCTTTTGATCTGAACACTTTAAGGCCATGGTTTTCCTCTTTTTGGACTCCTCATCAAGATGTTGCTTAACTTAAATTTCATGGGTCATCAGTGATCCCATGAGCTCTTCAAGAGGAAGGATGTTGAGGTCTTTTGCCTCTTGAATCGCAGTCATCTTAGCTTCCCATGACCTAGGCAAAGATCTCAAAATTTTTTTTACTAGATCACTATTAGTATAAGACTTGCCAAGGCTTTTAAGGCCAATCAAAATATCAGTAAATCTAGTAAACATATCAGCAATGGATTCATTTGGTTCCATTTTAAACAGTTCATATCTATATACAAGCATATTGATTTTAGATTCTTTCACTTGATTTGTGCCTTCATGGGTGACCTTAAGTCTATCCCAAATTTTTTTGGCAGAAATACAAGTGTAAATTCTATTAAACTCATTTGCATCAAGTGAACAATATAAAACATTCATGGCTTTAGTATTCAGCTGTGCCATTTTCTTATCATGCTCATCCCAATCCGCTTCCGGTTTAGGGATTTCAAGACCATTTGTTCTAAGACTGGGTGTGTGAGGGCCGTTGACAATGTTACTCCATAGATCATAGTCAAGTGCTTGAATAAAGATTTTCATCCTAACCTTTCAATATGTATAATTTGTGCCATTGAATAAAGGTGGTCTGTTTGTGGACTGTCCTTCAGTCAACAAGGAACTCATTTGGGCTATCATAGATCTTGGACTCTTTATCGGTTATGATAAATACAAGCAATAGAACCTGCTTTGATACCACTTGTTGCCCAGCTAAGCAACCCAAGAGGGGGGGTGAATTGGGTTCTTTTTAAAATTTTAATCAATATGTGCAATATTTGCAAGGCTATAAGAGTGTGTGAAAGTGAAGTGTCAAACCTAACACAAACAGCAATAACAGTGGAAGGCACACACAAACACAACGATTTATAGTGGTTCGGTGCTAATCCTTGCACCTACATCCACTCCCCAAGAACCCCTTAGGAATTTTCTTCACTAATCGTTCTCCAACGATTACAACCTAGCTTACTTAGCTAGCTTCTTGTTTTCAGGCACAAGGGAGCCTTTACAACCACCAATTAAGGGTTTGGTATACCGTACACAAGTTTCAACCAAGTTGAAACTCAACAGTTTACAAGATAAAATAAGTTCAGCAAGTGTAGCTCCTTAATGAGTAAATAAAGACAATTCAGAGTACTTTACAAATTTGAAGCTTTTCTCCCTTGAATGAGCTTCACTTCTTTGAATGCAGGACTTAAGAGCACTTGATGCAGCTTCTGGAGTGGTTGGTGGGAGCTTTGAATTGGCTTCAAAGGATTTTTGAACTTCAGCAACAGTAATTTTTGAAAACTGGATTAGGCTAAAATTTTGCTGGATTTAACTTGGTAAATCTCTCTTTTTCTCACTTGTAATCCTTCAAAAATTCACTTAAAAATTTACTAATCCATCTCATTAACTCGTATTTATAGTTGGTTGAGGGATTGGACCGTTGGAGTGGCCGTTTTCGAATGTTGGAATGTCAGAACTAGCCGTTATAGGGTCACTCAGGGCGTTAGTCGGCTCCAGAGCCGACTAACCTGGGATTTTTTCAATCCCAGGCAAGGTTAGTCGGCTCTAGAGCCGACTAATCATAGTAGTCAGCTCTAAAGCCGACTAACCCATATTTGTCCTCTGAAATACTAATTGTGATATATTTTTGTTTTGATAGCTTGCATGTGGGTCGGCTAATGGTTTCAATCTTCCATTCCAAGTTTCAATAGTTGCCGTGGGAGTTGACTGAAGTCTCCAAAACTTGACAATTCTTTCCACGGACTTGGAAACTCAATGAATAAAGTAAACTTGGTACCATAACTTAGACAACTTGGATTTTCTTCATTTGAGAACATTGCCAAACATCTGAGATTTGCTTAATCTGACCTTGAATCCTCCTTCTCAGATCTTGGGACTCTCTCTTTTGAATCATATACTCATTTTGAGGTTTAGAATCCGTTTAGATGCTTTTGGTGACTTTGTATACCTGCAAGTCATATTGATCTACACCAAAGTCATCAGTAACCTACTTAATTGTTTTGTGATCATCAAAATCAATGCGGGGTCACTACTTCAATAGGATAGGGTTTTGATCTTCAATAGAGCAAGGTTTCAATTTTTAATGGCGCAAGACTTCATTCTTCAATGAAGTAGGGCTCTAAAACTTAATCAATAGAATAAGGCTCTAGTCTTCTATGAAGTAGGGCTCTAGTTTTACTATCTCAAAAAATAGTCCATCTGGAATAGCATTGGAATAGTTATTCTACCTATTTTAGATTTATTCTAACCTTATTCTCATGAGTTCTTTTTTTCCCACATCCACCTCTACCTCTTAAGTCCTTGCTGGTAGGAAGCTTGGCCAAACATACCACCATCATCTTTTAGCATGGTCATGATGATCAAGGGTCAGCACATCCCTCCTCTAACTCATCATTATCCACCTTTTATCAGCCTCTACAGTGCCCAAATCACAACTCACTATCGATGGTGATTAGGACTCTAATGAAGGGATGGGGGAGGGGGGTCATCTTCACGCTAGTGGCTTGCTCGTGCTAGCAAGAACAATGGCTCAATTGGCAATGGTCATCACTAACTGTGGTTGGAGGTCCGATGAATAACAGTGGTCAAGTGAAATTGCATATGGCCAAGCTTTGATCAGTGTCAACCAACCACACCTCAAGTCGTCAATAGCTAGATTGAGCCATTTCGATGATGGATTAGTGTCAAAAGATAGGGGAGCAAGGCACATCAGGGCTTGGTATGTCTTGCTTCTCTTCCTTTAGTGATGGCAGTCTAAACTTCCTGTATAGCAGCATGGCATGATGGGAATGGCAGCTTATAGTGACAAACATCGACAACAACTCGAAGTAAAGACTAGGATGCTCCTATTCTATCATTGGTCGTAAATCTTAGTCGGAGCAATGGAATCGACACTTTAGACATCGCCAACAGATGTCTTTGGTCGATGTCGCAACACCAAGCGGCTAGTTGTGGGCCTAATTTAAGGTCTTGGCCACCAGCTTTGGGGAAGGGAAGAAGAATGCCTCTGTTCTTCTTCTTATTTGCTTTCCTTTTCTTTTCTTTTCTTTTGAACTCTTTCTCTCAAGAAAGATAGCTAGGTTCTTCTACTCATTGTTTTTACAAATGATGCTATCTGTTGATATATAAAATAGATCATAACACAAATAGATGAGATTTCTTTGATGTGATCATGGCAGAGCACCTTCCCAGCCTAATAATAACCTTTTTGTACCCAAAGAAAGGAGCATTAAAGGGTCTCAAAGTTTCATCTAGAGAACTCCTTTGATGCTGTCACGCCCCGGATCCAGAGGTAGTGGCCCAGGGTGACAGCCCGCCGCATGCCAGGCATGCAAGGCATGCAAGGCATCCAGTACAGTACCATTTCAAAGAAGGAGGGATAATAACTACATGTCATACAAATGGGATTACATGTCATATCAGTACGTAATGTTGGGCAACAAACCAAAATTTCAAAACAAATCCAAATGGGGTTACATATAACAAAATATAAACTATTTACATCATGAAGCTCCTAATTACCCCGATTGTTGCCCTGATAATTTTGTGGCTCTGAAAAAAATATTGTAAGATTTAATGAGTTTACACTCAGTAAGCAAGCCTACTATAATATAATATAGCCAAATCAAAATTTTACCAAGTCAAATACATATCATGCTTCCGAATTTAAAAACATTTCATCATATTATAGAATTATGCAAATCTCATGTTCAAATAAATTGGAAGCAAATATTATGAAATAATATTTCAAAATACCATTTCAATTCCAAATCACTGTAAATCTCATTTTATACTAATATCCCACGTCCATGTAATAAACATCCCGAGGATGTAACCTCCTTATACGCCCCCAGTGGAGGAAGGGTGCCAGAGTCAATTAACATATAATGTCATATCCTGTCACAGCACATCCCTAGGATGTGTGTTCTCCACATATTCCCCCTGTGAAGGTGGGTCCCAGAGTCATGTAACATATAATGTGGACTGTAATGACATATAATAACACAATCACAAATAACATTTATTTGCATAACTGCAAACATATATCAATTTACTTTTCATATTTTATCAAATTTGATAATTTCATATAATTATGTCCATAATCAATTGCATGTATAAAAATATCAATTTAATTTATCAAAATTAACAATAATCAAGTCAAATAATTCATTTGCATAAATGTGGTACCACCAATATCATTTTTCAAATAATACTATAAATCAATTTCATTATTTCAATAATGGCATAATTTAATAATAATTTAAAAAATCATTATAACTAGCTTACTTACCTCACAACGCTAATCCTAAAGTGTAAATCAGCTGTATGGACCTCTGGGTACCTACAACATAATTTTTCAGATTTTTAAATTTCAATTTTAGGATGTCAAACTGACTCCTACACTTAACCCAATCTAATCCTGGGCTCAACTTGGGGCTTGAATATCTCCAAATACAGAAGCCCAAATGGGGAAATGAAAATTCTTCGACAAATTAGGATCCATGCTGATCACAACCCTAATTTTCTTTTATTGGGCCCGACCAATTTTGGGGCCCAAAAATTTGGCCCAAACAGGCTAACTGGACTGGGCCGAACCCGGCCCAGTCCTGTTGCCTTTCTCTGTTTCACCCCTGGTTCACCTGACCCAGGTGTGGCTGAGGATGGCCGGCGGCCTAGGGCCACCGCTGGCCCTCTCCGGGGGTCGGCTGGCCGCCGACGACCGGCCCTAGGATGGCCGTCGCCGGCGGCCACCCCCTTCTCTCTCTCTTTCCTTCTCTTTCTTCTTCTTCTTCCTTTTCTTCTTCATCTCTTCACCGTGCCGGCGGCACGGCCGGCCACTGCTGGCCGACCGGACCCCATCGGATGCCGCCCCAGTGCCGGTGGGGGCCGCTGGTTGGAGCCTGGGCCCGGCGAGCCGGCCGGCATGCCGCCGGCCCGACCAACGTGGGAGCCGGTTTGGCTTCGTGACAGGGAGAGGGCCGACCCCTCGCTCCTCTCCCTTGCGGCGGCACGGCCGGCCACCACCGCCGGCGGACCCCCGCCGGATGCGCCGGTGCCCGGCGAGGGTCACCGGCCGGAGCTCAGCCCCGGCGAGCCGGCAGGCACGCCGCCGAGCCTGAACCCACAGCAAGGGGAGGGCCATCCCGCAGCCGTCCCCCCTCTTCCCTTGCCGGCGTTACGGTCGTCCTCCTCTGACCGGCAGGACCCCACCGGACGCTGCCCTGGCATCGGTGGGGGCTGCCGCCCTGAGATTATGCCCAGCGAGCCTGCGGACACGCCGCCGGGCCCGAACCAAGCGTGGGAACCGGTTTAGATCTTGCATCAGGGGAGGGCCCTCTTGCGGCCCTCTCCCTCTCTCTCTACCACTCTCACTCTCTCTCTCCACTCTCCTCGCTGGTGAGGGGGGTTACCTGTCGGCAGTGAGGCGTCGAGGACGAGCAGAGGGCGACAGCGATGACGACAGCGTGGGCAAAGGAGACGAAGAAGCGAAGGAGATGGAGGGGGACTTGCAGTCCCCTCCTCCCTCTTTTCTCCAGCGAGGGGAGGGCTGAGCCCTCCCCTGCGCCCATGTGCTCGTGCGTGGGCGTGCGTGCGCTGGCGCGCATGCAGCGCGCCGCGTACAGTTTTATAACATTTTACGTGGGAGGGGGGTTTACATCCTTCCCTCCTTATAAAAAAAATTTTGGCCTCGAAATTAATGCACAACACGAATAAAATTTTTGAGGCCTAAAATGAAAATTACTAGCTGTATTTATCTATCTTTCTAATCAAAATACAACGGTAAATATACTTTTGTGCATATATACAAATATCTATTCAGATACAAATAGATAAAGATATTTCCTTTTCACCTCCTCTTCAAGTTCCCACGTAGCCTCCCATTCAGAGTGATTACTCCACTAAACCTTAACATAGAGAATGCTACGCTGTCTCAGAACTTAATCTTTATGGTCCACAATACGTATAGGATTCTCTTCATATGTCAAATTCTTCTTTAGCAAAATGGGCTCCGCTTCTATCACATGACTGGGGTCAGAAATGTACTTCCTCAACATAGAGACATGGAATACATTATGTACCCCAGGGAGTGCAGGAGGTAATGCCAGACTATAAGCCACTTCCCCTACTCTGCTCAAGATTCCAAATGGCTCAACGTATTGTGAACTCAATTTTCCTCTAAGCCCAAACCTCATCACATCTTTGGTTGGTGAAACCCTTAAGAAGACATGGTCCCTAACCTGAAATTTTAGCTCCCTTCTTCTAACATCAGCATAACTTTTTTGTCGGCTCTGAGCTACTCGGAGTCTTTCCTTAATCAGCTACACTTTTTCTACCGTTTGCTGAATTAGCTCAGGGCCCAACAATTTTCTTTCCCCCACATCATTTCAACACAAGGGAGATCTGCATTTTCTACCATACAGAGCTTCAAATGGAGCCATTTTGATGCTGGCTTGGTAACTGTTATTGTAAGCAAACTCTACCAAAGGTAGGTGGTTATCCCAAACACCACCCAAGTCCATCACACAGGCTCGTAACATGTCCTCTAAGATCTGTATGGTCCTTTCAGACTGTCCATCTATCTGCGGGTGGAAAGCTATGCTAAAATTTAGTTTGGTCCTCAGAGCCCTATGAAGACTCTTCCAAAACTGGGATACAAACCTGGTATCCCGATCTGATACAATCGACTCGGGGACACCATGGAGTCTCACTATCTGCTCAAGTACATGGTGGCCAATCTCTCACTAGAGACCCCAACTCTGAACGGCAGGAAATGGGCTAACTTGGTCAATCTATCAACAATAATCCAGACCGCATCATTGCTTCTGGGATTTTTGGGCAAACCTGTCACAAAATCCATAGTGATCTTTTCCCATTTCCACTGGGGAATCATCAGAGACTGAAGAGGTCCCGCAGGCCTTTGATGTTCGGCCTTCACTTGTTGGAGCATTTGGCCACATATTGAGCAATCTCTCTTTTCATCCCTTTCCATCAGAAATTTTTTCGTAGGTCTCTGTACATTTTGGTGCCTCCTAGGTGAACAGTATAGGGAAAATAGTGAGCCTCCCTCAAAATTTCAGCCCTTAGATCCTCTACATTTGGCACACAGAGCCTAGTATTAAATCTCAGGGATCCATCCTCATTTATTTGGAATTCATTCTGAACCCCTGACTGCACAGCTTCTTTAATCTTTTGCAGTTCCAAGTCTTCTTTCTAGGAAGACTTAATCCTGTCAATCAGGGTTGGCTGCAGTACAAGTGTTGCAAGAAGCCCATCAGACCGCTGTACTCGCAAACCAACCTCCAACTTTTCAAGGTCTCTCTGAATGTGAGGCTGAGAAGTAATTATGGAAGCTAGCTCTAAGGAAGACTTTCTGCTTAAGGCATCAGCTACCACATTGGCCTTCCCTGGGTGATAATGCAGGTTCAGGTCATAATCCTTTAGCAGCTCCAGTCACCTCCTCTGCCTCAAGTTTAGCTCCTTCTGGGTGAAAATGTATTTCAGACTTTGATGGTCTGTATACACATCACAAGTCTCCCCATATAGATAATGCTACCAAATTTTCAGTGCAAAGATCACGGTGGCCAACTCCAGGTGATGAGTAGGATAGTTCTGCTCATAAGGCTTCAGCTGCCTGGAGGCATAGGCTATTACCTTCCCTTTCTGCATCAGAACACCTCTCAATCCCTTTCGAGAGGCGTTAGTGAATAAAGTATATCCTCCAGATGTAGATGGAAGGATAAGGATAGGGGCTGACACCAGGCGCTGCTTGAGCTCCTAGAAGCTTCCCTCACACGCCTCTGACCAAACAAACTTTGCTCGCTTTTGAATTAAGCGAGTCAGAGGCAAAGCAATGCGAGAGAAGCCTTCCACAAATCTGCGATAATAACCAGCCAGCCCCAAGAAGCTTTTAACTTCTGATACATTGGAAGGCCGACACCAGTTCACGACAGCCTCAATCTTCTTAGGGTCTACAGATATACCGTCTTTGGATACGATATGACCCAAGAAGGATATTTGGCTCATCCAGAAGTCACATTTCTGTAGCTTGGCATAAAGTTTCTTCTCCCGAAGAGTCTGCAGAACAATCCTTAAGTGGTCTTCATGCTCCATATGACTTTTAGAATATATCAACATATCATCAATAAAGACCACTATAAACTGGTCCAGGTATGGTTTGAAGATTCTGTGCATCAAGTCCATGAATGCTGCCGGGGCATTAGTCAATCCAAACGGCATCACCAAGAACTCATAATGGCCGTATCTGATTCTGAATGCAGTCTTAGAAACATCCTCAGCCTTTACCTTAAGCTGATGGTACCTTGATCGAAGATCAATCTTTGAGAATACCTGGGCTCCTTGGAGTTGATCAAATAGATCATCAATCCTCGACAAGGGGTACTTGTTCCGCACTGTCACCTTATTAATTTCTCGGTAATCAATGCAGAGTCGAAGACTGTCATCCTTCTTTTTGACAAACAATACTGGAGCACCCCAAGAAGAGACACTGGATCTGATAAATCTCCGATCCAAAAGCTCCTGCAACTGACATTTTAACTCCTTTAGCTTAGTTGGAGCCACGCGGTAAGGAGCCTTGGATATAGGTCCAGTGCCAGGGGCTAAATCAACAGTGAACTCGACTTCTCGATCCGAGGATAATTCAGTCAATTCCTTCGTAAAAGATATCAGGAGACTCTCGAGCCACTAGAATATCTTTCAACTGGTGTTCTTCCTGCTGAAGGTCTCTGACCATAGCAAGAAACCCCTGACTATCTTTTCTTAAGTATTTTTCAGCTTGCAGAGCTGACACTAATACCGAAGCCAGATGTTTCTGACTCCCACTAAAATTGAATTCAGGAAGATTAGGAATTTTAAAGATCATCCTTTTCCTGAAACAGTCTATAAAAGTATGATAGGAGGCCAACCAGTCCATCCCCAGGATTACATCAAAGAATTTCAGTGGGAGGACTATCAAATCAGCATTCAACCTCCTATCTTCCATGTCAATTAGGCAGGATTTACATACTGAGTCTACTATCATGACATCTCCATTTGGGAATACAATATGCAACTCTTGCTCTAGAGGAACGGGTGTCAAAGATGCATTCTTGGCAAGATAACTATCAGATACAAATGAATGTGTGGCATCCAGATCAATTAAAGTTTGAGCATAAGTGTTGCCTACTTTAAACATACATGTCATAAAGATTAACTTAACTTAGATGTCATGCAGTATCATATGTTTTTTCTCTATCTACTATCATAATCCATGCATTATACCAGGTATGAATGCAATAATTTTAAAGAAATAAATTAATTTAACTGACATACCTGTCACCACAGTGTTAGAGGCAGCAGTATCCTGCTGAATAAGGGTAAAAACCCTCCCTTGGGTCCTGCGCTGCTGCTAGCTCTTCCCCTGATCTGGAGGGGGCTGCTAGTCCTTCCGAAGGGGACAGGTAGCCATCTTGTGGTCCATCTTCCTACAAATAAAGCAGCCACCAGTCAGCCTGCGGCACTGTTTGCCCTGATGAGCCTTCCCGTAATGAGGACAGCAGGTCTCTTTATCTTTCTGTACTGAGGGAGCCTGAAAGAAACCCTTCTTCTTCTTAGCCTGCCCTGAAGACTGGCCAAAAGGAGGTCCTCTCTTTTTCATCTGCTGCTCTCTCACCTGCTGAATGGCAATCATGTCCCTCTCAATGACCAGAGCCTTGCTCACCACTTCACTGTAAGTGGTGAGCTCAAATGAATTGACTGCCTGCATCAGTCTGAGGTGCAGTCCCTCAGTGAACTTGGTAATCTTGGCTCTCTCAGTGATCACAAAATCTGGAGCAAATCGGGCCAGTCGTCTAAATTCGGCTTCATACTGGGCCACAGAGAGGTTCTTCTGCTCTAGTCTCATAAACTCAGACTCTATTTGTCTCTGCACACTCCTGGGGAAGTACTAGCGATAAAAAGCCTCCTTAAACTATTCCCAAGAGATGGCCCGACCTCCATATCGCTGCTCCAACAGTAGCCACCAATCTAAGCTTCCCTTCGAAGGAGGTAGGTGGCAAATCTAATCCGCTCCTCCTCCTGGCTGCCAAGGGCCGTAAAGGCCTTCTCAATCTCTCTGATCCACCTCTCAGCATCAAGTGGGTTGGTGGATCCAGTGAAGGGAAGAGGGGCCAGGCTCTTAAACTCGGAGAAGCTACGACCCCCTCCCTGCCAGGGCTAAGATGGAGCGGCTGAACAGACTGTTCGGGCTGGGCCGGCTGGGTCTAAGGAGTAGGAGGGGCAGACAGAATCTGCGGAATAGTGGAGCCAGATAGAGCAGACATTATCTGCTGAATCTGCTGCTGCATGGCCTGTACCGCCTGAGTCACTCCCAAGAAGGCCCGGAGCAACTTGGCCTGTAACTGTTATGGGTCGTTGCCAGCCGGGGCAACAGAACCCGTATCTGCTGAAGCTTCCTAGCCTCCCTGCTGGTCAAGGTCACCAGCCTGAGAGTCCCCCTCATGTCGCTGACTACTGGTGCGACGAGGCATTATGAAATCCTGCCAAGGTTAGGTTCCAATCAATATCATTATAAACCTCCAAATCTCAAGCATTTTTAAACAAGTCACTTGAATTTTTTCTAAAGTTATTACCCTCCTATGTCATGTCAATATTTAGCCTAGAGTTAATCATGTGTTTGGCCCTAATGTCAAACCTTGCTCTGATACCATTACAAGCTGTCACGCTCCGGATTCAGAGGTGGTGGCCCAGGGTGACAGCCCGCCGCATGCCTGGAATACAAGGCATCCAGTACAGTACCATTTCAAAGGAGGGATAATAACTACATGTCATACAAATGGGGTTACATGTCATATCAGTTATGTAATGTTGGGCAACAAACCAAAATTCCAAAACAAATTCAAATGGGGTTACATATAACAAAATATAAACTATTTACATCATGAAGCTCCCAATTACCCCTGTTGTTGCCCCTGATAATTTTGTGGCTCTGAAAAAAATATTGTAAGATTTAATGAGTTTACACTCAGTAAGTAAGCCTACTATAACATAATATAGCCAAATCGAAATTTTACCAAGTCAAATACATGTCATGCTTCCAAATTTAAAAATATTTCATCATATTATAGAATTATGCAAATCTCATGTTCAAATAAATTGGAAGCAAATATTATGAAATAATATTTTAAAATACCATTTCAATTCCAAATCACTGTAAATCTCATTTTATACTAATGTCCCACGTTCACGTAATAAACATCCCGAGGATGTAACCTCCCTGTACGCCCCCAGTGGAGGAAGGGTGCCGGAGTCAATTAGCATATAATGCCATATCCTGTCACAGCACATCCCTAGGATGTGTGTTCTCTATATATTCCCCCTGTGAAGGTGGGTCCCGGAGTTATATAATATATAATATGGACCGTAATGACATATAATAACACAATCACAAATAACATTTATTTGCATAACTGCAAAAATATATCAATTTACTTTTCATATTTTACCAAATTTGATAATTTCATATAATCATGTCCATAATCAATTGCATGTATAAAAATACCAATTTAATTTACCAAATTAACAATAATCAAGTCAAATAATTCATTTGCATAAATGTGGTACCATCAATATTATTTTTCAAATAATACTATAAATCAATTTCATTATTTCAATAATGGCATAATTTAATAATGATTTAAAAAATCATTATAACTGGCTTACTTACCTCACAATGCTAATCTCAAAGTGTAAATCAGCTGTATGGATCTCTGGGTACCTACAACATAATTTTTCAGATTTTTAAATTTCAATTTTAGGATGTCAAACTGACTCCTACACTTAACCCAATCTAATCCTGGGCCCAACTTGGGGCTTGAATATCTCCAAATATAGAAGCCCAAATGGAGAAATAAAAATTCTCCGATAAACTAGGATCCATGCTGATCACAACCCTATTTTTCTTTTATTGGGCCGGACCCATTTTGGGGCTCAAAAATTTGGCCCAAACAGGCTAACTGGACTGGGCCGAACCCGGCCCAGTCCTGTTGCCTTTATCTGTTTCACCCCTGGTTCACTTGAACCAGGGGTGGCTGAGGATGGCCGGCAGCCTAGGGCCACCGCCGACCCTCCCCGAGGGTCGGCTGGCCACCGACGACCGGCCATCGTCGATGGCCACCCCCTTCTCTCTCTCTTTCCTTCTCTTTCTTCTTCTTCTTCTTCCTTTTCTTCTTCCTCTCTTCACCGTGCCGGCGGCACGCCCGGCCACCATTGGCCGGCCGGACCCCACCGGACGTTACCCCGGCGCCGGTGGGGGCCGTCGGCCGGAGCCCCGGTCCGACGAGCCGGCGAGCACGCCGCCGGGCCGGGACCAACGTAGGAGCCAATTTGGCTCCCGCGACGAGGGAGGGCCGTTCGGCCCTCTCCCTTGCTCCTCTCCCCTGCCGGCGCCTGACGCCCGACCACCATCGGCCGGTCGGACGCTGCCCCGGCGCCGGCCGAGGTCGCCGGCCGGAGCCCAGGCCCGGTGAGCCAGGGGGCATGCCGCCAGGCCTGAACCCACAGCAAGGGGAGGGCCATCCCGCGGCCCTCCCCCCTCTTCCCTTGCCAGCAGCACGGCCGGCCTCCTCCGGCCGACTGGACCCCACCGGATGTTGCCCCGGCACCGATGGGGTTTGCTGCTCGGAGATCGGGCCCGGCGAGCCTGTGGACACGCCGCCGGGCCCGAACCAAGTGCGGGAGCCGGTTTGGCTCCC
Source organism: Metroxylon sagu (assembly GCA_017589505.3). Taxonomy (NCBI): domain Eukaryota; kingdom Viridiplantae; phylum Streptophyta; class Magnoliopsida; order Arecales; family Arecaceae; genus Metroxylon; species Metroxylon sagu. Next base: position 247,870 of record JACVBY030000369.1, on the reverse strand, counting down.
GCGTCAGGGGAGGGCCCTCCTGCGGCCTTCTCCCTCTCTTTCTACCGCTCTCACTCTCTCTCTCCACTCTCCTCGCCGGTGAGGGGGGTTACCTATCGGTGGCGAGACGTCGGGGATAAGCGGAGGGCGACAGCGGCGACGACAGCGTAGGCAAAGGAGACGGAGAGGCGAAGGAGATGGAGGGGGACTGGCAGTCCCCTCCTCCCTCTTTTCTCCAGCGAGGGGAGGGCTCCCCCTGCGCCCATGTGCGCGCGCGTGTTGGCACGCATGCAGCACACCACATGTCGCGCACCCACGCCGCGTACAGTTTTATAACATTTTACGTGGAAGGAGGGTTTACAGATGCTCAAGTCAACCATGTGGATAAAAAGGAACTCTGCTCTAAGTCCTTTAGATGAGACACGTAGGGCTTAAGCAAAGGGAGAGAGAAGAGAGAGGGTTGAGAAGTTGTTTCAACTAGGATGCTTGTATAGACATTTAAAAGAGTTTTACTTTAAGCTAGACTCTTGTGAAAAAGGCTCTAATTAAATTCTTATCTTGAAGGAGACCTAACCTCGATAAAAATTAGTTGGCTATTTGTTTTTTATAGAGCTAGATTTGTTATTTTTTTTAGGATTAAGTTTATCTCATATAAGGAGAGTCCTGATCTTGGATGAAATCATATCTTGATAGAAGTTAAATGGCTAATTCATTATAGGATTAACATTTATCACGTATAAAGAGAGTTTTGATTAAGCTTAGATAGGATGACCTTTACGAAGAGAAGTCCTCTAATTAGAATTTTTCTTCTTGTATGGGTATCTAGTTATACCATATGTCACTATGGGATTAACATACCAAATTACCCCATGTTATTTCTATTTATAAGGAGTGAAGGAATGACAGGCCTCGACCTAATACATTCCATAAGAATCAGTCTAATTGTCAAAAAAAAGTCCCATCACATGAAAGAATAGAGCGATGGCTAATCTAAAATCAAAAAAAAAAAAAAAGAAGATAATTTAACTATTTATGATGCATGATTTTCAATCTATTATGAGATGTCATTAAATTATTTATCACTGGTAAATAATTTATCATTTCTTTTTTTCTATGTGACATTGATTGGTCGGATCTATCGAAAGTCAGATATATATAATTTAAATATTATTTAATTAGAACATGAATTTCATAATAATTTGTAATAATTTTTATTTTATTAATATTTAGCCAGGTGTTACTCATGCCATTTTCTTATCTTTCTTTTCATAAATTTAAGATTTGGTGGTAAGAGATTGAAATAATTTGAAAGATCTCTAGTACCATTAAATGCCCTAAAAAATAACTTTTTATTTTTTTGAAGATGATAATTATACTTTAAATATTATTAATATTATTAATATTAATAATAAAAATATTATTATTATTATTGATGTTTTGTTTAATCCATGAGTTTCTATGGTAAAAATTATGCAGCCGTCAACCTGAATGGCCGATTTGTAGCGTGATATATTTCATTACATAATTCACAAAATCAGGAGTGCAAAGGGTTAGGTTGATGATGTGAGTGCCAGAGAGAGAGAGAGAGAGAGTATATGCAGCATATTGGCCTTTGGACGGTTTTGGAATGAACCGGGACGATAGCTTTCCCAGTAGTGGACGGTTTTGGAATGAACCGGGACGATAGCTTTCCCAGTAGCGCCACATCAGGCCCACCACCCTTTTCCATCAAAACAAAAACAAAAAATAAAAAAAATCATGGGCAGGCAGGCAGGCAGGCAGAGAGGCCGAATAGAGTCGTGAGTTACAACCTACCCTACATGGGCATGCTCTGGGACCCCCACCTACACCGCATAGAAATCGAATTGGATGTTCGACTTTGTTGCTTGGAAGACTTGACTCTCTCTCTCTCTCTCTCTCTCTCTCTCTACACACGACGGACGAGTCCGTCCAGCCAAGGATTAGGATTCTCCGGGCATCCTTCTTGTATTATCATATCATATTATTTTTGTCTGACAACGTTGCGTTTGCCTGTTGTCTACCACCGAATGCCGCGTTCAAGTGAGCGAACCAAATTCCCTTTTTTTTTTTCTTTTTTCTTTTTTTTTTTTTTTTTAAATGATACACCCCATGGACAAAAGTTCACGCAAGTTCAGTTCAGTGGAACAAGATTGGATGGATTGATGGAAGGCGTGGATGGATGGAGTGACTTATTTTAATTCAACTTCATAAATACCATTGCTGTTTTGCACGCCAGATGTCTTTTTTTTTTTTTTTTTTTTTATAATCTCAAGATTTTTTTCTTTTCTTTTTTTCTTTCTTTCTTTCTTTGTTTTATATGTCAAGGTGCACGGGTGAGAAAGGGACCTGGACCTAGAAATTTTGAGCGATGGTGGAGGTGGAGGTTGGGGTCAATTTTATCCTACTAGGGAGCCCACCCACTTGGCCCGGAGCAGTGCGTGCCCTCGACCATCTGTAGATGGTGGAGGGCCGAGGCACCTGATGGATGCACGCCTTCTCTGCTACATTAGTGATGGTGTTTTCTTCGAAACAATTATATAAAGAGAGAAAGAGAGAGAGAGAGAGAGAGAGAGGATAAGAGGATAGGAGGAGCACATGCAATGCGTGTGGCTGCATCTGCATCATCCATCGACCCTTCGCGCCTTCCGTCCCCGTCGATGGAATTCAGAGCGCTACTCCACCACACCCTTTCTCTTTGTGCCGTTCCATCCGTCTCCACGTGGCTTTCCCTTTCCTTCCTCCAATAATTGTGATGCATGTGTAGCTAGCTAACCCAACATGACAAGGGGAAGGAAGGGGCGGGCGGGGGACCGACCACGCCGGCGACCGAATGGTGTGGATGAGCCTCGCCACGGCCTAGCCACATGGTAGACGTTGTTGATTGAATGAAAGCACCTGCAATGATCTATAACTACGACAGATGATTTTTTTAAGAGATGGGGTGCCAGATGGTTCGATCAGGATGAGCCACGTATCCATCAGGTTAAATGGATCCACCTTCTTGGCCAGGCTACGCTGCTTCTTCCATCAATCAATCAATCAATCAATCAATCAATCTTTTCTTTTCCGTCTAGTGGACAAGAGGACGGCAAAGAAGCTTATTAAAGTCCGTTTTTAGAAAGATTGCGTCTCATGAACGAAACGCAACAATGAAGTACCTTAAAAATTATAAAAAAAAAAAAAAAAAAAGAAAGAAAGAAAGAAAGATAGTAAAAACGATGGTAAGAAATGGAACGGTTCAGTTCATTTACAGTCGGAAAGAGCGACGCCTTCCGGTCCCCAACAGCTGACCGCCATACAAGTGCGGACGACAGGCGCCAACTGGTGGTGATGGTGGCGTTTGACCCTAAGCTAACGTTATAGTTAGTTGACGGCCCGGTTAATGCGAAGGTAGAGGAGCGCGGTCTGGTGTTAAGCCGGCGAGGCTCTGCAGCTAAAGCTTAAATTGGCAGCGGTCGCATATCTCCCCCCTTGTCTTCACTCGCCCTCCGTAATAAATCTCATTTTGCTGGTAATATGCGAATTCTCGGTCTTCTTCTTCTTCTTCTTCTTCTTCTTCTTTTCCGTCGTTGTTTTTTTTGTTTTGCGTCTCTTGTCTCTTCTGGTTGCCCTACCCCTCCCTACCTTTGTTTCCACCGTGCACGAATAAGAAGGGGGCCAGAGCTGCCCTTCCTTCCTCGCCCCATCGGTGTCGTCGCGGCGCTCGCACGTCAGTCTTTGCTCACTGCGCAACTCTTCTCCATTTTAGTTCTCAAGATAATAAGATAATCCTCCCCCTGGCTGGTTGTTTATGCGTAGTGACAGAGGAGGGGAGACCGAGCGCCGGCGCTCCTCTTCCCCGGCCCGGATTTTTCCGCTATCACCGGATGGGGCTCCCACCTTGTTCCCTCCAGATAGCCCTTCCCTCTCCTAGCTAGCTAGGAAGGCGCACATAAGGCAGAGATCGAGCACCACCACCACCACCACCCATGGCTCCGCTTCCACCGTCGTCCACCACCACCACCACCACCAACACCGCCGTCTCGACGAACTACTCCCACCCGAGGAGTCTCCGCCGGGGGCAGGACGAGCGGGCTGGAGGAGCGAGAAAGCCGCCTTCTCCACCGCAGAGGTCTTCATCGTTCCATGGGCGGACGACAGCGGCGTCCCCGGCGGATCACCGCCGTATGCGGCGGCCCAACACCCAGCTGGAGCTGCTCGCCGGCGGGAGAAGGGGGATGATGGCATCGCCAGAGGAGAAGTGGCCGGGCAAGGGCGGCGACAAGAGCTTCGAGGCGGAGAGGAGGATGCCGGCAAAGGTGCTGGTGAACGTGACGGTGCAGAGGAGCCTGGGGCCGGTGCAGGTGATGGCGTCGACGGAGTGGACCGTCGGGGACCTCGTGGAAGCGGCGGTGAGGCAGTACGCCAAGGAAGGGAGGCGGCCTCCGCTGCCCACCACGGAGCCCTCCTCCTTCGGCCTCCACTACTCCCAGTTCAGCCTCGACTGTAAGGAACAATTTTTATCTTTTCTTTTCTTTCTTTCTTTCCTTCTTTCTTTCTTTCTATTTTTCCTTCTTTTTCGGGCGTGCAATTCCTTGCATGGATAACTTTCTTTTACGACAGATTTTTGGATTGAATCTAGGCGTTCTTTTTTTTTTTTTTTTTCGGTGAATCTACTAGGCGGATGGTAATTAATATTCATTAATTATATGAGTAATGCTCTGTTTCTGTGGTGGTCATTGATGCAGCTTTGGATCCCAAGGAGAAGCTCATCGGTTTGGGCTCCAGAAACTTTTTCCTCTGTCCTAAGCCCGTCCCGGCTGCTTCAGACCCAGCGACGGCCCCCTCCTCGGCCGTCACTTCTTCTTCTTCTTCTTCTTCTTGTGCCAAAGAAGCTCGGAAGGCGTCCAAGATATCCATCCCTTGGCTTAGGTTCATGGATTTCTTGCTATAACTTGATCGATATACTTTTTTTTTTTTCTCTCTCTCTCTCTATTTATTTCAATTACTAGTTGTGCTGTTGTTGGAAGGAATCTCTCTCTCTCTCTCTCTCTCTCTCTCTCTTTATTTCAATTACTAGTTGTGCTGTGTTGTTGGAAGGAATCTCTTCTCAGCCCCATGATTCCGGCTTGCTACCCACCAGTTGCAACCTCTGTCTGACCGTGGTGGGATGAATCTGTAGCACTAGCTGTTGGTTGGTGTCGATATAAGATCTGGCGGGATTACAATGACTTGTACATGTACATTCGCCAAGTTTATGTGAAACCGAAAATTATATTATATTATATATATATATATATATATATATCTTACATGAGCTCTGCAATTCCTTGGTGCTGTGCCGTTGCAGTGTGCCGCTGTTGTTTTTGTCGTTTGCGTCAACTTCAGCGGCTGCGGAATCATCTAATAGAAGATATTCTAATAGAAGATTGGAGGACAAGAAGGCTTGATGCTCTGGTCAAAGGTTGGATGAGATAAGAGTGACATCACCGGAGTCCATTCTTGAGCGGAATTTTCCGGCATAAATGCGAGAATCTGTTTATTTATTTATGAACTTACAAAGCAACCGAGGGTTCGTCTGATCGAACCTCGCTGATATTACGCCCGTCATTCTCTCAATTAACTTTTCCCATAATAATCGATCCACCCTAATATTCTGATAAGGCGACAAGTGCAGCATATTCTTCTTCCTCTTCTCCTTCTTATTATTTTAGAGGGTAGCAGATTACTGGATAAGAAGGGCTTCCATGCTAACGGAGGCTGACGTAAACTGATGTGCACCGACTCTTACGAATTGCTTGTGTAAATGATTGTGCCATAAAATCACTTTGTCATGCTGATCAGGGCAAAGAATACAAATAAAAATAATAATGACGATAACAACAACAACAATAATAATTTTATTATAGTATAGCAATGCTAAAATCTCATTTAGTTTCGATCCACTTATATTAATTTATTAATTAAATTGATTGCTCTTATTAGGGCAGAGAAAACGTAGGTTAGCTTAGAAGTTTCATCCTTCTTTTTTTTGATTTCTTTTTTTATTTATCAAAAATTCATTCTTCTCATATATTACCTATGGTTACAATTGTTACAAATAAAATTCACGTTGATATAATAAACATGGTGCTCATACTAGTCTGGCATTATTTTTGCTTCAGAAAATCATATACCGATCACATAGACTCCATGTGAACATGTACAATGAAATTGCTGCTGCTGCTGCTGCTGCTGCTGCTGCGTCTTCTTCTTCTTCCACGGCGTTGCTTCAGAAAGAATCAAAGTGCAACAATCATAAGAATCCATATTTGTTTTAGCCCTGCTTTGTAAACAACTTAATGGAATGGCTCTTTTTAGCGAGACAAGCGATTTATCATGATGATGAATATCATTTATGGATTCTACATGCATGGAAATCAAGACGAATAAAAAGAAATCCGTGTCGTTATTTTAATCAGATCTTGCATATTTATCATCCCAACACGAATGCTCTGGACCATCAAAGTGGACGTACCTGGTCAAACCCACCAAGATCTAAATGGATGGGTCCATTTTGAAGCAATCTGAGGCAAATATTTATAAAAAGGAGAGGAAGTATAGTGGAACAGAGATGTAAGATCCACCTGATCAAAGGAAGGTGACGGCAATACTTCTTTCACCAGATCCCGACCTCTCAGGATGGGATTGCTTCCGGTCTGTTTTGAGTCTTTTAAATGCCTATATGGGCTTTGGGGGTGATCTTAAGGCTATCCTATTGAGCGGTTCTCCGAAGAAGGGATTAAAAAAATGTTATTTTATCTTTGGATGCATCAAAGGCGTCAGAACTAGATGGTTTCTCTATGTGCTTCTTCAGTGGTATTAAGAGTATTCTTACGGATGACCTTGTTGCCTTACCAGAGGATTGTCGTAGAGGTTTGCTGGATACTAGTAGATTTAATTTTGCTTCTATTACTTTTGTCCTTTAGAAGGAGGAGAGTCCCATCCCACCCTTAGGGATTCTTTCTCTACAAAATCATCACAAAAATGTTAATGATTAGACTTACAAAGTTTCTTTCTCTATTAATGGATGATATGCAGTCGGCATTCATTAAAGGGTATACTATCATTGAGATTCATCTGAATGCTCATTAGGTGATGGCTCACTATCATAAATTAGAGAAAGTCGATATTCTTTGCAAATTAGATTTTTAAAAAAGCCTTCAATAAAGTTAATTAAAGTTTTCTCTTCTTCTTATTGTTAGCTCGTGGCTCCTCTCTCTCTTGATTTTTTGAATTTAGAGCCTCCTTACATCGACTTCTATTGGTTTGATTGAAAATAGTGTTCTAGGTATATGGATTGAATCAAACAGGATGAGAGAGAGAGAGAGTCGAGGGTCTTCACTTTGAAAACAATTCTCTCCTCTTTTGTACTACTAAAAAGAAAGATATTATTGCAACTAAGGTACATTTCTTTATCTTTGAAGATGTTTAAGGCTTAAAATCAACTTTCATAAAAACTTGATCATATATATTAATGTAGTAAATCATGAAGCAAATGAATTTGCAAAGATGCTCAACTACAAAAAAGAACCTTCCTTTTACTTATCTTGAGTTACTACCTTATGATTAATAAAAAATAAAAAAATTAAAAAAAAAAAAATTGAAGACATGTTGGTTATTTCTAATTGAGAAAGTTGTTTCCAATCTAGTTGCTTGGAAGGAGAGATTGTTGTCTATTAATGGTCACCTTACATGGAAGAATCTTTTTTTTTTATTATTTTTTTTTAAACTGGCGTGGTGTTTGTTACTTGCTTCGCTCTAGGCATCTCTTGGAGAAACTAAACAGGGCAAATAAAGGAGCCGAGAATGCGCCCATCAAACTTTGTGAAATTCAATGATCAGAAGAAGCTAGTCCCTGGGAACTTTCTCTGCGGAGAAATGTGCCCAGCTGATTTCATTTATATGAGACCTGGTAATCGATAAATTAAGAATTAATTTATGTGGACACAAGACGGCCATGCAATGACGCTTCTGGATATCCTTCTACTTTTCCTTATATTTGCAATTGGATCCTTTCTGTCCAGGGTACAAAGAAAAAAAAAAAAAAAAGTTCTTGGTCCAGTGAGTCACTCTTATTTCAGGTAAATCTTTATTTTTAGATTAGATTAGATTAGATTAGGCTAGATTAGATTAGCAGCAAGCATAAGGTAAGATGAACCTTGTTCTGAAGACGCAGTCAGCTCATTGGCCACAAATGCAAATGGTATGATTTTGATGGATATTTTAATTGTGATTATGGTCTATATATTATTTGAAAACCCATTCGGCAACAAGTAAATTCTGGCTTCTTTTTTTTTTTTTTTTGTTTTTTTAATGTACGTTGTTTGTGATGATTTTATGATTCTATGAGGGCTTGGTGAATCGCTTTGCTCTCCATTCGTATAACCAACCGGCTTCTACTTGCAGTCAGTCAGTCAGTCTAGCCCTGTATTTGCTGAACGATCATGTATCAGTTTGTTGTTAGCATATTGGATCGTTGATGTTGGTGACATTTAAATCGGAAGAAAAATGTCGGCGGGGGGGGGGGGAGGTGGTGGCTCAAATAGATTGCCTCGTCTTGAAAAAGGCGGAGCTGAGCTGAAGAAATAGAAGGGGTTCGGCATTTAATTTAAGAAGAGAAAAGATGAAGGAATGCGTTAAAAATTCCACGATAACTAATAGTTTTCTCCCAAGTTTTATAGAGGCATTGCATGTTTTACGTTTTTTTAAGCTTCATCTCCCGTGAATTGATGTAACCTGGGATGGTAAATATGACAGCCATATTACCGCCTCCACCCATCAGATTGAATATAGAGAGGAAAATTTTGCAAGAGACCAATCAGATTGAATACATAGTGCACCTTCAAAGCACCAAAATATACAAGAACTTGAAAAAAAAAAAAAAAAAAAGAAGTACTGATGGAATAACATTAAAAAAGAAATTGCTCAATTTATTACACAATGTATAGTGTATTAAATGAGTCCATCTCAACCATTCCATCTCATCTCAAAGAATTTTCGAAAATGATTTCGACTATTTCATTCCATCCTATCTCAATTATAATGCAATATAGTGTCAATTTTAAATAAATTTAACTTATATTAAAAATATAATTTTTAAAGTTTTAATATGTTTAAAATTAAATAAAATACTAAGACTTCGCAAATTTTTTTTTAAAAAAAAATTCTAAGCAAGTTGGAATACCTAATTAGATCAACGATTAAGATAAGACAAAATGCAAGATGTCTCGTTCCACAGAAAAACCAAGACGTTTCTATCCTATAAAATTTAAAACATTGAATGGGAGCATATTACTATAGGCTTCATGACTGATTTACTGAATACTCTTAGCGGCAATGGTGCAATTTGAATAATTATGAATAGACTAACAAAATCTACTCATTTCTTCGCCTATAGAGTGAGTTATTCTCTTGAAAAATTGGCTAGACTCTACATCAAGAAAATTATAAAATTGTATAGAGTTCTGATAACTAATATATCAAACAGAGACATCAAATTTGTGTCTCAATTTTTAAAGAGCTTGTATAAATCTTTAGAAAGTTAATTTTAATATTACCTTCCATCCTTAAACATATGGCTAATCAAAAAGAATAATCCAAATTCTAGAAGATATGCTTAGAGCTAGATTTGAAAGGTTTATGGGACAAATACCTACCTTTAGTAGAGTTTTTGCACAATACTAACCATCAGGCTAGTATTTAAATGGCTCTTTTTAAAGCATTGCATAGAAGAAAATGTAAATCTTTAATATATTGGGATGATGTAGGTGAAAGAAAATTATTAAATTTACAACTTATACAAATGACAATTGATAGCATACAATTGATAAAAAAATAAAAAATAAAAAACAATTATAACAGTTAAAATAAATGAAAAAATTATGTAGATAATAGAAAAAGAAAACTAAAATTTTAAATAAGAGAACATATATTTTTAAAGGTATTATCTATAAAAGATACTATAAAATTTGATATCCAAGGCAAGTCCTAAATATGTAGGTTCTTTTGAAATCTTGGATAAGGTTGGAGAAGTAGCATATTGTTTGGAGTTACCCTCTATGTTGGCAGGCATATATAATATTTTTCTTATATCAATGTTAAGACAAATCCTAATCATGTTGCTGAAACTTGAGTCTCAAATATTTAAAGAAGATTTATCTATGAAGAATAATCATTATTGTTGGTAGAAGGGATCTAGCTTTAAGGTGATGTACTATTCTCTATGTTGAAGTCCATGGGAGGAATCACGTAGAGAAGAAGACTACTTGAAGATTGAAGAGGAAATGAAGCAACAGCAACCCTTATATATTTAATAACTCAAGTATGCAAATTTTGAGAATGATATTTAAATAAAGGAGAGAGGATGCGATACCTGAGCCCATAACACAGAAACATTAGTCATCCCCTGAGGTGGTGATAGCTTTTAAACAGGACATGTGGCCCCCTATTTCTTCCGCATGGGTTATTTCTACACATGCTCTCCCCCTGTTCACAAAAGCCTCCTTTCCTCTTCTATTTCTCTCTCTATCTTCCCTTACCTCAATCTCTCCTCCAATTGATGTATAGTCGGGTTATTATTCAGGACAAGAACGGCAATCTGAATTACAGACCTTTCTTCTACAAAATAACGTGATTGAGGTCAAATTTTAAAGTGTCCAAAAAAATTTTAACGTGTTCAATTAGCAAAGAGATAAGCATCATTATCTACTCCCCTGAATTCTAAAAAATTAATAAATTATATGCATAATTATGATCCACATAAATCAGATAGTAAAATAAAATTATCCTTGTAATGTTACAGCATAAACTATTATTTTAAAATTGAGATAAAGTTTCAATCTGAATTTAATTTTTTAATTGTATTATAAATTTTGACATTATGTAATTATTGATTAGCTTGATTATACCTAACAACTATTAACATGTGCATATTTATTGATAATTAGCCTCGTTAAATAACTCGCCATGAGCTAAAAAGTAACATGAGGTTTTGCTGCATCATAAGATAGAATATGACATGAAAATTATCTGGGCCAAAATATGACAACGTAGACATATGTGACCTAAGCCAGGTTATAAAAATAAATTTATATTATGGAATGTGAAAATGATTTAGTATTAAATAAAATTTTATGGCCTATTAATTGTTCATAGTTAAATTGATAATCTATTATACAATTAAATTACTAAGATTTTTAGATATTGATAAAATTTACTCTAGGTTGGTGTGGGTGCGTGTATAATTGGATTCAAATTAAACTCTTGAGAGTGTACATTAATGTTGCTAAGCTCTTGGGCTCATAATTATTTTTATATTTTCATCGATGTAATGACTTTAAAGGCTGATGGGCTCATAATTATTTTTTTAAAAATTTTATTGGTGCAATGGCTTAGAGGCTGACAAATTGGCATTCGAGCGAGGGATGTTTATTTAGAAGGAAGGTAGTCTACTTTGTAATATAGAAATAAAATATAATTTTTTAAATAAAGAAGAGTTTGTAAATTAGAGGGATTATAAATTAACTTGATTTATTAGTAATAATGAATATTTCAATCAGAAATGAAAGTTTCTAGTAACCTAATGCTATTGGGATGCTTATGTATAACTTTTATTTACTGAAGAATCGAAACTATGTTTTTGATTAAATACTCAGAACAAATTTAGTGATAGTTCTGATGAAATACAAAGATGAAGTATTATAAAATGCATCTAAATAAAGTGTTGTTATTATTATTTTCTTTTTGCATCCCTCAAAGGATATGCAGAGGTATCACGTGCTTGATTTTATTTTTATTTTTATTTTATTTTATGTACATGATTAGGGGTGTCAGAAGGTAACACACACGGCATGCCCCACCTTAGTTTAGCCGCATCTTTGACGCTGGGTGTGTACGTGGACCCGCCTTGGTACAAAGAGCAGAAGCCAAATCCGATCAAAACCATCTTTTTAGGTTTCCTAGCTAGCCTGTAAAAACTGTCCTGATTCGTGTTCAGGTGATGACCGACGATGAGTTTAAAAGTACAATATAAAAAAAAATATTAAAAATTAAAAATTAAAAAGAATAAAAACCCGAACATTAAGAATTTTAGAACTGGTGTTTCCCAAAATCTACCTCCAATTTGTTTAACTGGAGACTGCCACAACCTTGGGTTTCCGGCACCGAAAACCATCGAACAAACACGATTGGCATATTTCACATGCGAATTCTAAACTAAATCATAGTCAAGTTCGTTTTCCATTCTTTCACAAGACGCGAGCGACGGGGTGCATATAAGAACTGAAGTTGCCTACTGCCTCAGCCACAGCCACTGATGGATGGATATCAGGTAAAAAAAATAAAAAAATAAAAATAATAAGAAAAAAAAAAATGAGTGCGTCATTTTGAGTTACCGGACCATCAAGTATGTATATATATATATATATATATGATCCATAAACAAAAATCCACTGATCCAAAAACCCTCCAGCTCAATGCACACTTAGCGAGATCCCACCCGATTTGATGAAATCCTTTCATTCATCCATCCAGATCCCCCATGTTCTTTCTAGCAAGACAGTCCGAGCAATGACGAAGAAACTAAAACAAATCCCTTTGGTAACACCTTGAAAAAACAAGGTTAACCAGCCCCTTTGACGCTCCCCGCTCCCTTCAGTCAGTCACAAGCCAGAAAAATTTATAAAATAATAATAATAATAATAATAATAATAATAATAGCTCCTACGGACAGCTTGCTGGTTTTAGGGAGACCCTTGGAGAGCGTATGCACCGGTAGGTAGGTTAGGGTACCGATGATGCTTGAGATTAAATATAGAAATGGTTAACAAATATTAGGAAGGTAGGTCATGCTGTTGAGGTCCTAAAGAACTACGGTGGTGGTGGTGGTTCGCTATTTATTTAAAAAACCGTTCCGCACGCATGAATTTAGCATTCGATCCATCATGCCCAATAACGAATCCCAGCTTACTTAGTAAATTAGAGTTAGAGGTCAATCTCTTATTTCAACGGAAATGATTTCCCCTGTATTTGTTTATACACTAGCTGAGATAATGAAGATTGAAATTTTGAGCCCGATGATGCCTAAACAACTCCATACCTCAGGCCAAATTTGAGGCTTAGATAAAAAAAACCTTAGCTACGTAGCACTTTATTTTATTATTATTATTATTATTTTTATTTTTATTTTTTTTGGCGACAAGCAACAAAAGGCAACAACCAAAAAATACAACAACAGCAATAACCAAAAAAAAAAAAAACCCTTTTAACCCCTCAAACTTTGAAAGCATTTATGATTCCAGTTCTCTCATTGAGACTAAAAACCACATCCATTTTCCAGTTAAGTAAAGGATCACAACAGAAGGGCATTATTTTCAGGAGTTAAGTTATAGCCAGAGTAAAACAGCACATCGCAAACAATAACAATGGCAGAGCTGCACCTAAAAAAGCCACACTCAGAAGCAAAACCACCAGATATCCAGAGTCAATTTAAACATAAGAACGTTCGGGAAAAAAAAAAAAAAAGCGCAGAGAGATCATTGTTCAAGAAAATAGGAACACAAATGATCTAAGAACCCCTACGTAACTGTCCAAGATAACCAATTCTGCTCGACATGAAAGCAGAACCTGCAACTAAGTGTCTGCTAAAAAGATGACCTTACCTGCAAGGTGGCAAGCAAAGCCTGTTGTTGGCCGACATGGAAGCTTTTGAACTGGCTTACAGGTCTTGTAAGTTCACTTAGGCAAGCGCACACTGGACCTGCACAAATTTCATGTAAGCTGCATGAAAATGAAGCTGACACAGACGCAGGGATACCTGGACCTGCAAAACTTGTAGAAAAATTGTTAAGCATATGTTTTTAAGCATGACAGGAAGAACAACCGAAGGTGAAAGGAAAAGGTTCGCCATCTACCCCTGCATGTTTGCATGATACTTAAAGCACCCTGTATCAGAAAGCAAGCAATCAAGCATGCACAATAGATACCAGAGATGCAGAAGTGGATCCTGAGCAGCAGTCTCCACAATATCCACAAAACTCACAGCAAATCGCAATCATCACAAAATTTTGATTCTGTAAAAATAAATTAGGCTTTCTTCAAAAACTGGTTCAAAACCAAGAAATATTTTTAACCTTCCAACCCACAATATTTGCAAGCAGTTCAGCATTTTCCTCAACACTTTTTCTTTTTGTTTACACAAAAAAAAGAAAAAAGAAAAAAAAATCCTGAATTACTTTTTCCTAAAAAGATCAAAATGCCAACAAGGGGGGGAAAAAAAAGAAAAGAAAAAGAAAACACATGCAGGTGATGGTTGCAAACTCAAAGAACACAACATGGTTCTCGGTGCTTGACCATGATCATTGAAGCACACACAATTCATGCACACTCAAAACTCAGGCAGCTGCTGCCAAAAATAGAAGAAAGCATGTTTAGGTTTAAAAAACATCCCACAGCACAGGACATTGAACCTGCACACCACCTGCACAGTGGAAAATGGGCTGTAAGCTATTTAGTAAAACAGGTGGTTTTCAAAATGACCAATGACTTCTCCCCATTCCCCAACTTCCACACGGCACAACAAAATGAAATCTTTGGAAAGAACAATGAACAAACCTACAAACCTTATGCATCAGTTATCGTATCCTTGATTCTGTTGTGGCTGATCAGGATAAGAACCACCATTCTGAGATAACCCATTGCCATCATGACTATTACTTTGATTGTTCTTGTTAGCCGATTCTGCCTGCTCTCTTTCCCTATTCCATTGCTCAATTTTGGCCCTCCTTTCAGCACTACTTTCCCTAACCGGGCTCCTATTCCTCCTCCCACCAGGACTCCTACGTCCCCTCCCCCATCCTGGGCTTCGGCTCCTGGGCCTCCTGCCTCGCTCATCATGGAATTGATCTCTGTCATCATGGTGCCTTCCATAGCCACGGCCAGCATGACGATGATCTTCATAGCCCCTGTGCCTGTGGGGGCTACGGCTCCTGCTGTGCCTTCGACGGTACTTCCCAAATAACTGCCTCCTCAACTCTCTGGTTATGGAAAAAATAACCAACTCCATTAGGAAAGATGCGAATCCAATTTGTTTTCCCATTTAGTATGAAATTCACAATGTGGTCTTATTATACCTGCTGATTTTCTTTAAGTGCATGAAATTGCAGTAACCACCTCGGTTGCAAGTGTTTTCCTCGTATTGTCTACATGTGGCCTCACGAAAATCAGTAACCGGAGAGAAATCAACAATAATAGGGCGCCCTGTAACATGATCAATTAAACAAACATCATCGCTATATATAAATATGAGCGTTTAGCATGAAATGAAACAAATTCCAAATAACATGAGGGAAGAAATAAGACTGGCACGCATCAGAGAGAGACCTGCATAGAATCTTCCAGTCAGATTGCGGAGGGCATTAGCAGCGTGCTCTTCCTCTCTGAACTGAACATAAACATTACCAACCTGCAAGTACAAAACATTCACCATGTTCATATTTGTTAATTCAAAATTTTTGAAAGTAATTCTGCCCCACTATGACTGAGTTAGTCGTTTTTAACTTTTGAGAGATAATTGTTAAACCTAAAGTCACGACCTAGCCTTCCTGTTTTCAAACTTCATAGAACAGGAGGAGAAGTTTCCAATGGATCATTTGAAATAACTAATATGGAATTGGGTTTCAAACAGGTGCCTCTTCACTGGATGTAGGAATGATATATGCCTCTATAGACAGATCACACAATGTACAATACACCATCACACCACACCATGTGAGTTATTCCATGTCTTTGTATCAAATTTTGCTCCTTTTTTTTCTTTCTCTCTCTCTCTCTCTCTCTCTCTCTCTCTCTCTCTATATATATATATATATATATATATCTACAAAAAGGTATTCGGACATCAAGAGGCAGTCATAAGTCTGCACGCTAAATTTTTCATTTGATAAATTTATTTTGAAGTAAGTGAGGGGTGGTTAAGTAAGTAGCTGTTCTAAATTTTGGAGAGACAACTACTGCTAAACCACAAGAAAAGAGATGCGAAGGAAATGATCGATTTACCATGTGATCGGCGAGATTGTCGCAGATGTTGAGGCTCTCGATGTGGCCGTACTTGGAGAGCTCTTGGAAGAGATCCTCGTAGAAGTCCTCGAAGTGCTGCTGGATCTTGTGGGGGTCCATGGGCTGGGCCTGGGGGCCCGGGGTGAGCATGTCGGGGCGCTGGTACATGTTGGAGAGGAGGAGGGTGGGGCTGATGCTGGGCCTCGTGTGGAGACGGGAGCAGCGGTCGCCGTGCCGGCATGCCCCGATCTTGAAGTAGAACGGGCAGTTCACCCGGTCCTTCTCCGTTCCGAAGATCGAAGCCAGGTGCTCCGCCATCCCTGATCGATGATTGCTTAAGTTGTTACCTTCCCCTTTCCCCTTCCCTCCAACCTAACGGACAACGCCAAACCCTAACCCTCACCCTAGATCTGGTATCTGACCGATTTTACGGCGGAAAGAACCACGACGACGAAGAGGAATTCAGCAGAGGAGGACGGAGAAAGAGAGCCCCAACAATTTAATAATAATAAACAAATAAATAAAAGAATCGGGGTAGCTTCTTACCGCAACCGGGGGTGAGATGGAAGAGAGAAAACCAAAAAAGAGGGACGAGAGGTGCCGGGCTCGCTTGCCTCGATCGCAAGAGACCGCACGCGGAGGTGGAAATTATTCTTCCCTTGATTATGGCTCGTATATTACCTTGAAATATTAATTCTAGACCTCTCCAAGGGACGGCTGGTTTGCCCGAGTGGTTAAGGGGGAAGACTTAAGATCTTCTGCACTCAAGTGCGCATGGGTTCGAACCCCATAGCCAGCAGAAAAAATGTATTTTTTTTTTCAATCACATCTGCAAATCAGGCATAACCCTGCAACCTGCAAATGAGCTGGTTCAACTTAAAGGATTAACTTGGCTCCTTTTTAATATTTTTTTTTTAAATAAAATTATATTTTATTATTAAATTTTAAATTTTAACTATAAAATAATAGCTGAATATTTAGCTTAAATGATAATATGATCGAGTTCTATCTCGAATCAAAATATTTTAGGTTTGATATGCACTATGATTGACCTTGAATTGATTCAAACAATCTTTTAAATCTAATAAATTTTTTTTATGAGGCTAATTCGATCCAATCAAATTAGAAATAAATTGAGTCCGAGTACAAAATTATGATTCAAATATAAAACTAAATTGAATTAAGATTAAGCAGGATCTAGCTAAGTCCAACATATTTATAGCTCTATTAACGAATCTCTCTAATATTTGTCGAGCTGCAAATGTACCTTCAGAGTATTTGTTGTTAAATTCAAAATTAGATTTCTTTATATCACAAGCATTCTAATCACGAACCATTGACTAATTGACCATACAACATATTGTTAAGGGATCTCTTTGCAAGCAATTTTTTTTTGGAACTGATTTTATCGGTACGTTACTTTTACTATATTTTTACATGACGTAATCAGATGGAAGCATCTTCGTAGCATCCCACCCGATAACAAAATTAGCATTTGGTAGATCCTGGATGAATTGAAATTGTTTTAAAATCTTGTTTGGCTTGTTGCTACGTTCTCATCAGTTTGCAACATCGCATTGCATTTGAAAAAGAGGTTTTGTAAATGGAACCAATGGTTGGATGAGAAAGATATGGCATTTGGTAATCAACCTCAAAATACGTGCGAGGGTGGAATGGATAATGCTCCAAGTGATGTTTTTCTCATGAAAAATCATTGCATAAGCACATACCCAAAGCCATTAAACTTTGTGGGAGGTGACGCAGAGATTTTTCTTTTTCTTTTATTTGCCTTCTTTTCATACTTCTTAAGTGACCTGGGCAACGTCCCACGCTTGTACTGATCTGGGCGCTGTTTTTTTGCAATCGCATCACGTAGATTTTAAGTTCTGGATGGATTTGAGTGTTTTTTTTTTTTTTTTTTTTCTTCTTTACTTCTTACATGAAATATAAAAATGAGGAAACAAATCGTGCATATATTGTTGACCGGACGTATGAGATTCCGCAGAGAGGTGCCAAACAACTCCCCACCAAAATAAAAGATGAGACTGAAAAAAAAAGAAAAAAATTTAAAAAAAAAAATAAAATAAAATATCGAGAAGTCAGAAAACGACTTACCTCATCCCAACCCCCCCTCACTTTCTCCTCGCCCTCTTCGACACCGCCCGCCTCGTTTCGTTCCCCTCACCCCTCCTCTCCCGTCGCCACCCAATCAGACTGATCTCCGCCTCCTCCGCCCTAGCTGCGGCGACCACCATCTTCGTCGGGGACAAGCTCCCGGACGCCACCCTCGCATCCTTCGACCCCGCCGATGAGCTCAAGACCATCACCGTCTCGGAGATCACCAAGGGCAGGAAAGCCATCCTTTTCGCCGTGCCGGGGGCCTTCACCCCGACCTGCTCCCAGAACCACCTCCCGGGTTTTGTGGAGAAGGCCAGCGAGCTCAAGGCGAAGGGCGTCGACACCATCGCCTGTGTCTCCGTCAACGACGCCTTCGTGATGCGGGCGTGGAAGGAGAGCCTCAAGGTCGGGGACGAGGTGCTGCTGCTCGCCAACGGAAATGGGGACTTCGCGCGCGCCCTCGGGGGGGAGCTGGGCCTCCGGGACCAACCCGCCGGCCTTGGCGTCCGCTCCCGTCGCTACGCGATGCTGGCCGACGATGGGGTCGTCAAGGTCCTCAACTTGGAGGAGGGCGGGCCTTCACCTTCAGCAGCGCCGACGACATGCTCAAAGCCCTTTGAGAGAGTTGCTGCTCTCACCTATCCCTTCACCCCTTTTCTTTCTACTTGTTTTCTTCCCTGCAGGTTCTTTGGTCCCCTCTCTCCTCTCTGCCTTCTGCTCCTTATTAGCTCTCTTGGTCATGTTCGAATTCCAATACCCTGTTATCTATCTAGTCTAATTTACCTGCGTTGGATGCTCGAATGGTGTTTTGTTTATCGTCAGTCAATCACTATCAGTTTGATATTTAATATGTTCTCACTTAAATTAACATGCAGAATGCTTGTTTGTTGGAATGCCGAACTCACCTTCAAAGTTTGAAATATATACATGTACACAAGGCCAACCATACCGGTACCAAATTGATACAATTCAATACTATACATATCACATTAAAGTAGCATATTGGTCAGATGAATTGAAAGGCCTTACCTATGTTTGCCATTACTAGGCTGAACCAGATGGTTTGATTCAGTATAAAGCAATTTCGTATGCTTCGATACACCAATATGGAAGCGATATAGATGGTTCACCTTTTGTACCGAACTAAAAGACCGAAATAACTGAACCAATTCGGAACCAGCATGGTTCAACTAGCCTTGCATGCATGCTTGTTGGAATGATGCCAAAAACATCTGAAAATAAGTAATGAAAAAACTTAATAATAAAGCTATGCACTATATATATATATATATATAAATATATAATTAGATGACGAAGGTCCTACATTGATGATTCAGTTTGTTGAATATGATCTAATATATTGAAATTACTTATTTTGCTAAAATTCATATGGTTTGAAGGTTGTTGGCAAAAATATGTATAATTTTATATTATTTTAATTGTCTAATATTTGATTGTTTAATAAACAGGCTCGAGCCTTCAAATTATATAATTTTTGATAAGTAATTTAGAGGTAGCTGATCATATATAATAATTTAGATTATCGATGTAGGAATCTCATCATCCAATTTAAAGAAAGATGCAAGTCAATAAAAATAACTCGAACTTAACATACAAGCATACATACATATAGGTGCGGCAATGAGTGAAACATCTACATGTGCAAAGTAACTGCTTACCTCTTCCTCAGGCTAATTTGTTATGTGCTTTAATGACTTCCTATTTGCAAGGACTCGCTTAC
This sequence comes from Metroxylon sagu, assembly GCA_017589505.3. NCBI lineage: Eukaryota > Viridiplantae > Streptophyta > Magnoliopsida > Arecales > Arecaceae > Metroxylon > Metroxylon sagu. Next base: position 227,937 of record JACVBY030000369.1, on the reverse strand, counting down.
TTTGTTGGATTCTCAGACTTCTTCAAAGATGCTTATTAATGGGTTGCTCAAATGCCACCCTATATTTTGAATTAACTAATCATGGAGAATGAATGTTCTTGCTTTCATAGATCTTAGAATGAGACTGCACAAGTGCAAAGACAAGCCATAATGGCAAAGGAATGCTTTGAGCATGGAGCTATATTTACTCAATCCCTTCTGTTTAACCCAAAGTACCCTGACCTGACTCAAACTTGATTATGTTGTATGACATCTAAGTGTCAGTTCGCAAGCAAAAATTCTTAAAGATTACAAGGATTTGATTTGAATTAGGCACCTGCCAAAAAGGCATTCATGAGCTTGACATGTATAATCAAATGATACTCGAGCAAACTGGTGTCCAGAATTGGATTTGGTGTTCAAGTTTAACCTGGGAGCTTGATTACTGAATGATCCCAAGGTTATGTTTGGTTCCTGAATAATTTTAACCAATGTATTGAATAACTTTGTTCGAGCAGGTACTTATTCTCTGTTAATCAGTTAAAGTGATTTGGCTCTCCTCCCTGAATTGTTTTAACTAGGTTAAAACTGAATCAGCACTCAAATGTGTTTTTCTTTTTCTTTTTCTTTTATTTTTGAAGTCCTGAAAGTGCATCTTGTGATAGGGTTTTATTCAAGAGACAACAAATTTTTTTTTTTTTTTTTTTCCTTTTTCTGAATAAACCTGAATAAAGCTGGAAGAGTGAACTTTATTTAGGTTTGTTCATATTTTATCTAGTGACCAAACAGAGCCTAAGTATACTTAAAACCAGCACTGTCGTTTGAATAGAGAACTGAAGCTCAAGCAAGTCATTCAAACGGGGTAATAGAATAAGGTACTCAAGCACCACACTGAATTAATTTCGTAAATCTTGATTAAACATGAACTTCTACTATAGTAATCATTCACAATAAAATCTAGTGTACAGTCGGCACTCTTTTCTGACAAAAAGTTTACCAGTCAAATTAAATGCCTGCACATATCCAAAAATTGTACTTTGACCTTCTAAATGCCTTCCAGTGGTATAGAAAATTTCAGATATATGCATAGCAAAAAACATGATGGAAAGTGGGAATCAAAATCTCTCAGACATGAGATGGAGGGGTAAATGATAATTGTGGGAAATTGGAATCTTGTAGGCTTGACTACCTGTCTACTCATGTCCTAATGGGTTTGTGGGCATGTTTGTGGGAAGGGCATTGCATTTTGGTGTACAGTGATCTATTTTGGGAAGTTATCAGTCATGTGAAACAGACTTCCAGCATATAAGCCTTCTTTGCTGGAGATTCATAAAAGAAAGATGCATTAAAGAGTAAAAAAAAGCAGGACTGATATATGGATTGTAGAGGATGGATTTCAGATATACAAGCCGCCCCTGATATTATAGCCGTACCATAATCATGAAGCCTTTTCTAAAGCACTTGCACTAATACCTTACGAACCATTCATTATTCACCCATGATTCCTATGAAGGAAGGATTGCATATAAGCATGATATTTTGGAGTGAAGTAAATATGAGAGAATCAAGCGTTGTCTGTAACACACAACGGTAAACATCTCGCTCACGGTCACTAAGCTAAGCTTGATGGGAATAGATGCTCTGTCTTCACTTTGGTATCAGTCATCCTGGATTGCTGCATGTGCTGCTGCAGCAGCAGCAGCAGCAACAATGCATACATTATTGATTTGAGTAGAGAGGTCTCCCAATGCCCCACACATCTACATGCTAGCTTCAGGCACGTGTTTAGCAATGAGAGCTGAGGAGCAAGTGCTCAGAGCTCATGGTCTTTATAAAATAAAAATTAAGAGGAACACCAAAAAAAAAAAAAAAAAAGAAAAGAAAAAAAAACCATCATTCAAGGCCCGTCGTGTGGTCGAGGATCCATGCGGGCATTTCTACAGGTACACGATTAAACACCTCGCAGTCGCAGCCATTGCAGCCTAGTGGGCTTCCAAAACTACACACCTCCCACTACACTACCCATTGTTTAGAATCGACACTGGGAAGCGGAGTGAAGCTGTGCGGAGATAACCACCAGACCGGCAGCATATGCGTATCGTGCCATACTCTGGTTTTTATATTAATATTAGTAGTCATACCTTTTGGACAGAATGTTACATATCCTCTTCATCTCATTTAGGTAGCTCTTTCATGTGGTGGTCACGTACGTAGAACCAGTGCTTGCTCAAGGTTAACAGCTATGTAGGATCCCATTTAGCAGCGTGGTTCCTTTGTATTATCAAAATCTATCTGTTGTTACATTATTATACACCGATCGATCATTACGATATGATAATTATAATAACATAATATTATTTTTAATATTATTATAATATAACCTTTTTATTATTAGTTAATAAGATATAATTTACTTCATTATATATATATATATATATATAGTGTTATATCAACAACATTCATAATTGTCAGCGCGTACTACTCGGGCTTGCTGTCAATAAAGCATAAGGAATCGCAAACCTTTGCCCCATCGGTCTAGGGTGGTTGCGAGACGGTCAGTCCTTGGGCTCGTATCTTGATATAAAATGATGGGCTAACCAACCACGCTAATTGTGCAAGGGGTGACCCCACGGAAGATATCCTCCTCACGCGGACTTTTTCTTTTTTTTTTTAAATATATATCTTCCCTCGCTCAAAGTCCGATCTGCTGCTTTACTAGCGTCCCTCCCACCCTTGTGTTCCCGAGAAGGACATTATAATTCGTCCAATTTTAAAACCCCCTAAATTGGCTTGAATTAATGCCCAAAGTTGACCGTCTTCTCTTTTAACAAAATGGCACGCTAGGAGCTTCGCTCCAATTTATTATTATTATTATTTTTCTCTTGGATCTTAACACATCAGCAGAACACCTTCCAATGTGAGGTAGTTCAGTGCTGTTGTTGTTTTGTGTATGGCTGGCTGGCAAAGCCCCATCATAAGTGGCACGAATGGCGGAATTGTGGAACTCATGTTGTTTGACTGACCATCATTTTGCAATCACGTTTCCAATTAAGTCATTTTCGCTCTTTTCTGAACAAGTACCTGAAGAAGATTTTCTATGTTTCAGCCGGTGATTATTATTAATATTACTCTAATTTTAAATAATAAATAAAATAAATAAAATAAAATAAAATAAAATAAAATTTAAAAAAAGAAAAAAAAACACATTCAACAATATTAAGACGCCACGCAAGAAAATCTAACTAGATCCTCTTAGCAAACGCGTTTTAAATGCAAGTCAAATAACACCATGATGATGCACGCATTGCTAACAACGTAAGACACGGACGAAATCCTACAGAGTAATGTAGCAGTTTGCAATTGGGCCCCCTTGGCTGGTCCTCTTTCTTCACCTTACAGAGGATTATCTTCCAGATCTATGAGGCCATTGCAGGGTGATTTCGAGATTTTTTGAAAGGAAATTTAACGGTGAGATGCAATCCAATCGACTTCATTATCATCTTAAGAGTTAAAAGAGTTCAGTAGAATACTATCTACATGGAAAGTACAATACAATACAATACAATAGTTTGTTCCCTATTAGAACATCAAAAAGCTCACAGAAAACTTCACTAGCACCAAACATGCTTTCGCTAATTATCATAAAGCAATGTTATGCTATGCTATGCTAATTCAAAAAAATCACTCAAAATAATCACTCAATTATCTTCCGCCGTTCGCGGCGCTTCATCATGTGGCAAGGTTCAGGTATGCAGGCACGAACAGAGCAATAGAAACACAAGACGCAAGCCGACTGATTTTTTTTTTTTTTTTTTTTTTCAAGTTAAAATTACGAATTACCAAAGCATTCCTATTTATCATAATAAACCTGGTAGATTGGATGGCAGAAAGTATCATTATGAACCAGTTCATCGAGGTCCTTAATTCGCTGAAAAACAGCCCCCTTAATGATGGCACGAGTGGTTGTTCCCGTTTGCTTGTGGACTTGCACATGGTAAATTTATATATAAAATACTCAGAAACTAGCCTAATGGTGGAAGCTGGATTTTCCTATTTTTACATATACAGCCTTGTATAGTTAACTATTTAGAATTACTTGTACAAACTTGCATTATATAATAAGATTTTTTTTATTTTTTATTTTTTTATTCTCTTCATTTAAAGTCAAATGTGTGGTTGTGTTGTGTGGCTATCTCCCTCCTCGTATATAGTTAGGTGAAATATATGAATTACATTACATATTATTAGTTGTGTGGCTGTCTCCCTCCTCGTGTAGTTATGGTTGATCATAATTTAGCTAAGCTAATAATTTATGTGCTCTTGTGATAATTACTCCATTTGAAAGAATAAGCACAAACATTATAGTAATAAATAGTAAAAACTTGGTGTTGGATAGGTTTGATCATAGCTGTATCAGTGTAGATAGCAATAAAAAAAATGATAAAGAGAAAGCTATAATGAAATAAAAGAAAAATACTTAATAATAATAACTAATTAGAAGATAGTAAAGACTAAATAGGGAGGAGATAAATTGAAAAAAAAAAAAAAAAAAAAAAAAGGTAAGTTCTCATCTTTGCTTTCTTACTTTACAATAAATACTAAGCAAACAAAAATAAACACTATCAAAGGATAAACAAAACCCTATTAAGATAAATATATAATTAGGAAGGATACAAAAATAAATAGTAAAAATCTAGTTTTAGAGAGATCTAACCACAACTGTATTAGAGTAAACAATAATAAAGAATGATAAAGAAAAATTTAGAATGAAAAAAATTAAAAATACTTAATTATAAATACCAAATGAAAGATAGTAAAGACTATATGAAAAGAAAATAAACAAAAAAATTTAAGTTCTCATATTCATCTTCCTGCTTTGCAAAAGTTAATAAGCAATAGCAAAAGAAAGGCAAACACTAATTATTAGATGATAAGTATTTGCCTTGCAAACACCTGGCCTGTATGGACAAGCACTAACACTATAGAAAAATAGTAAAACTCTGGTGTCAGGTTGGTTCGATCACAATTGTACTAAAGTAAGCAATGACGAAAAATTTAAAAAAGAAAGTTATGATAAAAGAAATGGAAAATGCTCATTAATAAATATAACTATGATATAGAAAATAATAAATAGGAAGGAGATAAACAAAAAAAAAAAAAAAAGAGAGTTCTTATCTTTACTTTCCTACTTTAAACTTGTGATAAACACTGATCGAAAAAAAAGCAAACACTAACTGCTAGGAGGATAAATAATTATCCTACCATAATAAACACTTAGTTTGTGAGGATAAATGGTAAGATTATGCAAGCTGTTTCTATTCTTCAGTCTTGATTAAATTATATTTTTTTAAACATTAAATTATGTTTATTTAGACGTTAACTTAGGCATCAACAGTACAACTAAAGTGAGGGAAATAGCTCTTTTAGTAAAATTTAATCGTTTTAAAATTTAATTTAGTATAGTGGGATAGTTTAAGTTTTTTTTTTTTTTTGGTAAGTATTATTTGATAGGTGATAATAGAGACATTCTTTATAACTTATCTTCTCTTTCAAATTTCCAACCATCATCATCATGCAAGTCAAATGAAAGATTTATAAAAGATGATCTCTTGCTTTGACTCTTAATACTTATATACCTTACAAATTTTAAATCATAATGTTATAATGTAATAAAGATATAAGAAATATATAAATTGTCATTGCATAAGAATCCTTGCTATGTCAAGGGTGATCAATCTTTTATAACGGTCCCCATTATATAAGTTTTAAACTTAGCTTGGGATATGGCTAATATTAAGATAAAAAGAATACAAGATCATTTTGACAACTTCATAGCAACAATTTTCCTTATATTTTACAAATTATAAAAAGCATTGCACCTTAAAATCTACATATCATATGATAGAAATAAAACCCTGGGCCATATTAACAAGTTCATACCTATTTATAATAGTATGGAGTAAATAAATATGGAACAAGCAAAAATCCTTTTTCAACTTCATCTCTTAACCCTTAGTTACAAACTTGGCAATATTTTATAGCATGGAGTCAAGGAGTATCATCATCCTTTACTATAAATTGTGAGCTACTCATAATTGACTCTATAAAGTGCATCGCATAAATAGCATAATGATGTCTATATAAAATGAATAAATAGTTCACGAGAATAATATATAACAAACAAAAGAATGTTTAAATTTTTTATAATCAACTATAATGAACATTAATCCATATTACAACAAAAGATAATTGGACAACTCATCCATCACCCCACAGGGGACTCTCTAATTTCTTTTTTGTTTTTTATTTTTTATGCTAAACTATTATAAATTTATTGGTATGGAAAGATCATTGGAATAATTTGGCCATAACAAAAAAATAAATATTTCAAAAATATTAAAAATTGATTAAACAAATAAAGACCAGGGAAACACTAGATATATAAGGATGATGATTTCAATCCATAAAGGAGGGATTTATCCCACTCTGCTTCATTCAAGATAGAGATTTCTCACCTTTTGTGGGAATAGGGATGGAGATTGGGAATGGGATTAAGTATATCCTTTTCCCAATCCATTCTACCCGTTGGCCTTATATTTAAATATTATAATACTTTTAAATATATATATATATATATATATATATATATATATATATATATATCCTTATATATTAATATTTTTTCTTAATCCTAATCTTTCCTTTTTATCATCGTTATTTTTATTTTCAACTATATTATTAATTTTCTAATTTTTACTTGAAAATCATATATATCATTTAAGGAGGGATGGGGTATGAACAGGGACTGAATGGGGATGAAGCAAGGATGAAGATTTATCATTTTTCATAAAGTAGGAATGGAAATGGAAATAAACCTTATTTATAGGAGCATAAATTATTTTCTTTGATAAAGACGAAGATAGAGATGGAGATTGGGGTCTTCGGCCTCATCCTACCATGTTGTCATCCCTATAGATATGCCACTGCTTCTTTTTTGATTTTAGTAACGATAAGTATAACCTACTATGCTTCTTTTAAGAGAAGATTTAGAAAAAGCCTTGTTTTACTAGATCCAATATTTTAGTTCATAAATAATTAAAATGGAAAGAATAATAAAATGTATTGATCATATAAATTAAGTATTATCTTTTGTTGGCAAAAGTATATATTTTTAGATCTTATCCTCACTCCTGTAATATAAGAAACCCATACCACAAAAAAGATATGATATGTTGATGCAAAATATCATGATGTCAGAAATACAAAATATAAAAGCATGTAAGTAGCTTCTAAACTATAAGTAAATATAACAATTATATTAGAAATATAAAATTTTATAGTCATACTTTGTCTCTATAGAGAAAAGAAAATAAAAAATAATTTTAAAGACAGACCAATAGATACCTATATCTTGTAGAGGGCTAAACATGGCTCCATGATTCTAATTCTTGCAAATATAGGTATAGAGAGAGGGGTATGATAGAGAGTAGAGGTTTTACATTCTATTAGTTAGTGTTGGAGAGTTAGAAAAGAAAATGCAGGAAGGAAGAGGGATATAGGGAGAGGAAGGAAGGAAAAAGAGAAAAAGGCTAAAAGGGATCTATCTTTTTTTTTTTTTTTTAATAAATAGTTTGCTTCGTTCCAAGCTTTGTTAGCTGCTCAGCTCCATTAACTTTATGCTTTAATATTTGTGCCAGATGTATCATTCGAAAGGCTATTGAATCTTCTCTCCATTCTAATCCATTGTAATTAAATTTATCTCCTCTCTTTTTTTTATACATGTGTATATATAAATATATGTATATAGACATACATATACATATACATATATACATATACATACATACATACATACATACATACATACATATATATATATATATATATATATATATGCTCTCGTACAAAAGGAAATAAGATGAGTGTATTATTATGATATAGAAGAAGCTTTGACATATTGAAAGAAAAAATAATTAAAAAAATTTGAAATTAAAGTTTTATGATTGCACAATAAAATTTCTCAAATCTTTTATATTTCTCCTTTTTTTTTTTTTTTTCCCTAAAAGCTCTCATGCATTTTAATGCAATGTAGATGGAGCGGAGGGAATATTGCCAGCAACAAAGCCTCCCTTTTTCCTATTACAGTTGTAAAATATGACATTATGCTCTTTAGGTATCTCCTTTTTTTTTCAATATATATATTAAAATTTTTTTGCTAGAATTGCAGCATTGTTTTTTCAAGAAAAAAGAAAAGGAGTTGCTGAGCAAGGCAAATTATCAAAAACTAAAAATTTTGGTCACTGAGGGCCCGATCTTTTCCAACCATTCCATGCGCTCATGACCTTGATCCTTCAAGTCATCCATCCTCCGTCGACGTTAGCGTAGGATTTGCTTCCCCCATCGATGCCGATCGATGTCCGCATTGGGAAGGGAGGAACATCAACCCCTAGGACCCCTGCATGTGAGGCAACTCCTGCGTGTTCGGTGGCCAAACTGTTTGACATCTCTTTTTTTTTTTAATTTTTTTATTATTATTATTATCATAATTATTATCATTATTATTATTATTATTATTATTATTTTAAAAAAAAAAAAAATCAAATCCTTGGAGGGATTCATTCACAAATGCTGTTGCGGTTGTGGTGCGGCGACAGTATCTCTCGACCCTTCTGGGGCTCACGAGTGAGATCCCGTGCGAGGGCCGTTACAGTCAACGCGAGCATCTTCCTATTTCACTTTAACGAATTTGGAGAAAAATCCAAGGCTGCTGCCTAAATAAAAATATTGTTATATTCGCATTTGATGGGTCCTGCGTGACGCGAAAGAATACTTCCATCAGCCGACGTGTTGATGGACGGGGGCGGTTGATCTCTTTGATCATCTTGATTCTCGACTTCGGCAGGCAGGCACGCAGGCACGCAGGCACGCAAAGCGAAGGAAAAGAACAAGAGAGAATGAAAGCCGCGTGAGGGAAGCGCGGAGCGAAAGAGCCAGAAACGGCAGGACAAATAAATAAATAAAGAAAATTAAATATAAACAGTTTTGGGAGCGGAGGAGGACGGCCTGGATTTGCCCCGAGAACGGGATTTAGCTATGGCCTTTTGTTTTACTCGCTTCACTTGCTGTCCGAGACACAAGTGTTGTTCTTATATGAAGACCGGGTGGTTATAACCTTACAATTGGCCCTCTGGGGTTCCGGTTTTATCTCCCTTCCTCTCTCTCTCTCTCTCTCTCTCTCTCTCTCCTCCCCTCGCTGCTTGTGAGAAGCCCGAGCAAGGAGAGGCTGCTTCTTCTCCTCCTCCTTTATATATATATATATATATATATAATTTTTTTTAAGTTCTTCCCTTCTCTCCTTTACGATGTTCCTCTGCTGGGTAGCCGTGCCTGACCTTCTCTCTCCATACATAAATTGATCACGTACAAGTGGCAGCGGAGGAGGTTAGCTTGCCCTTGTTCTCTCCAGCTGCATTGTCGTGCCCCTGGCTCTTTGATGGGATGGGTGTCTAGGTGGGAGAGGGGCAGATCTCGACTGGGGGTGTGGGTGCTTCCTGAATCGCTCCCTCCAGCAAGCCTTCTTTTTCTCCTTCTCTCTGTGTCGAAATCCTCTAGGGGGAGGGGTTCGGAGAAGGTTGAGGAGAGGGCGTTGAGCCAAAATGACCGACAGTCCAGCTCCACCGCATTGCCTTGCGTAGTTTTCCAGCAAGTCTACCTTCATCCAGCCAGCCAGCCAGCCAGCCAGCCAGTAGATGTAGCATCGAAAAGGAAAGAAAACAAGACTCAAAACTCCTGCCCGCCCTGTTTTCTCTTTCTTTTGTTCCTCCCTTGTCGAGGAAGGGGGCCCTTGTTTTGCCCTTATAAATCCGTCCAGATCAGGCCCCTTGTTTTCCCCGCGGGTGGCCATTCCCAATCTCTTGCTTCCCCGGAGAGAGAGAGAGAGAGAGAGAACATGGAGAGGGTATCGTCGACGGCGCTGCTCCCGGAGGCGTTCAGTGGAGCTCGGGACGACCTCACGGAGCAGATGGGACTGGTGTGGCAGCAGATCAAGGCGCCGGTCATCGTCCCGCTGCTCCGCCTCACGGTGTTCCTCTGCCTGCTCATGTCCGTGATGCTGTTCGCGGAGAAGGTCTACATGGCCGTCGTCATCGTCATCGTCAAGCTCGTCGGGAAGCGCCCCGAGAAGCGCTACAGACGGGAGTCCATGCGAGATGACCCCGAGCTCGGCACCTCCGCCTACCCCATGGTCCTCATCCAGATCCCCATGTACAACGAAAAGGAGGTCCTTTTCTATCTTGCTCTCTGTAGTCCCATCCCTCTTCCCTCCCTCCAACGAATCTTCTTCTTTCTTTCTTGCTTCACCTTTGCTGCCATGCTTCTGGTGGTGCGTGCGTGCGCATATATATATATATATATATATATATATATATATATATATATGGTGCCGTGAATAATAAAAAGCAGATGAATGGAGTTGAAGCTGCGTTTCAAAATATATATATATAAAATAATAAGTACAGTAGATGAACTCTTCTTTCATTTTTTTTTTTTTTTTTTCTTCTGTTTTTTCTAATATCTTGCTCACCTCTTTGTTGTATTTTATTTTTGAGACCTGTAGATTAATCAGAGGGGTCAAAAAGTTCTGACTGAATCGTTTGCCGTAATGACGGTAATGTGCAGGTGTACCAGTTGTCCATTGGAGCTGCTTGCGGGCTATCATGGCCGTCGGATCGGATCATAATCCAAGTGCTGGACGATTCCACCGACCCCGTTCTCAAGGTGACTTAATTTCTCCGGTGGATTGATTTTAGTATTTTAGAAATGTGTGCATCCCTCCCTCAATTTGTCAGGGGCTTTTTCTGTTTGCCAGTGGCCTCTGCTTTCAGCTTTGCTCCCGTGCCACTGGGATTCGAACCCCTGCTTAATTTTAGTCCTTGCCTTTATTATATCTCACATGCAAATCCTGTGCTCTTTGGTATCCGGGCTCCCGTCCCTCTCCCTCCCAGACCCTTCTTCGGAGGCGTCGGACGAATGCTGGAAAACGATGAAACTTGATCGCAAGGAGGGGGGGGGGGGGGGGGTGGAGGGGGGGGGGGGGGGAAACCGAAAAAAAAAAAAAAAAAGAAAAAAAAAGAAAAAAAAAAAGAAAGTAATTAATGCGTTGCATCCTTCGCCGTACCGTAAAGTACAAATGGGAAAGGATTATTCCCCATTTCGCGTTGCGATCTGTGCAGCAGATGATTGAGCAAATCCGAAGCGCTTTGTTGAGAGATGATCGGATGGTGCGTCGGCGCGAAGAAACGAGCATCCTTCTTTTGTGCGTATGATGCAAGCCGGTTCCAACTTCCAATTAAGATCGATCCATTAATCAATAGATAATTTGCGCGATTCAGATGATCAGATAACAATCACAATTTTTTTATTTATTTTATTTATTTATTTATTTAATGTCTTGAATGAGGAAATGTTATGTGGTGGTGGTAAGTAGCCAAGTTGCGCGCGCAGGATCTGGTGGAGCTGGAGTGCCAGCGGTGGGCGAGCAGAGGGATCAACATCAAGTACGAGATCCGGGACAATCGAAACGGATACAAAGCCGGGGCGCTTAAGGAGGGCATGAGCCACAACTACGTCAACGACTGCGACTACGTCGCCATCTTCGACGCCGACTTCCAGCCCGAGCCCGACTTCCTCTGGCGCACCATCCCTTTCCTCATTCACAACCCCGAACTCGCTCTCATCCAGGCCCGCTGGAAGTTTGGTACGCCGCACACACTCTCTCTTAGGCCCACGACTCTTCCACCACTTTCTAAGATTTTCTTTTTTTTTTTTTTTTTTTGAAAAAAAGAAGAAGAAGAAGAAGAAGAAGAAGTTTATATTTGTTTCCTCTGCTTCTTAATTTCACGAGTCAAATTTTGCAAGTTCGTGTGATGGGGACAAAGAGTTTCCCCGAGTGAGCAAGCGGCCCCGTTAGGCGCGTTGTTCATGTTGGCAGATTTCATTCAACCATTGTGGCGGCAATAGAGTAGGTGAGAGGGGGGAAAAGAGTGTCGGTGGCAATTTTGACCATGCTTCATCGTCCTCGCTCCCCCTCCCCCTCCCCCTCATCATCATACATTTTGCCCGGACGATGGTTGGAGGGACGATTTTACCCTTTCTATCTACTTCTTCTGGTTGGATGATATAGGTTAATAAAATCCATCCTGGTCGGAAAAAGAAAAAGTTATGGGGCGATCATGCAGCAGGGGAGAGAACCAACTATCCCGCCTTTCGCCTTGCCCTCACGCGCATTGCCCAATCTCTCCTCCTAACCTAGTTACCGGCATGTCATAAAATATGGGCTATCCGTATTACATCCTAATGCCTAAATGGATTCAGATCATGACAATTTATCGTATGAAATAATTAATCAGATAGAATAAAACTATTATTTCATAATTATTCATTCAATAAATGTTAAAATAATTAGAAATTAAAAAAAAAAAAGTTTTACTATAAAATTTATGCAAAGATAATTAAGAAGGTTGTTTAACGGTGCTGTTTCTATCCATAGCCTTCATCTTATGTCATTGGATCTGAAAAAAAAAATAAAAAATAATATATATATATATATATATATATATATATATATATATAAAATATCTTATAAGCTCATGCTCAATAAATAAAATCAATTATATATTATTTAAATAATTAAATATGAATTAAAAAAAATGTATGTTATTAAATAGTTGATATTTTACTATGTATATTATTACATATTGTATAAATTTTGAATAGTTCACGTTATCATGATAAAATTTTTATATTATTAAATTTGAATAATTTAAATATTTTGCATGTCATTATTTCTTAGATGGTTTTTATGTCATCATTTTAAACAGTTTAAATAGTTTTCATGTTATTTATTAAACATCTACTGTCAACCAAAGCCCGATCCGATCCCACTCGTTAATAAGAGTCCAAGTAATTTCACTTTCCAACCTTGTGTTTTCAATTAACCATATCCACCTGTTGATTGTGATCTCTCCCCCCCTCTCTCTCTCTCTCTCTCTCTCTCAGGTCTATGGTGCTTGGGAATGGTTTAATAATCCGTGGGTTAGATGGATAGCGAATAACTCGATTTGCGTTATGTTTTACAGTGAATTCGGATGAGTGCTTGATGACAAGGATGCAGGAGATGTCTCTGGATTACCACTTCACTGTGGAGCAGGAAGTGGGATCCTCAACCTATGCTTTCTTTGGCTTCAATGGTAAACCCTCTGTTTTTTTTATTTTTTTGTTTATATTTCTGAAGCTACTTATGCCATCACCGTTACATATCAAATAACTTCAATTAACGGAAACAAGACAAAAACTTATTTGTCTTTTCTACAAACAGCTTGAGAAGAGACCAGGTAAAATGTTCATCCTTGGGAAGTGGATGTTGACATAAATTGAAATAAAGTATGCTAAACAGAATTAAAAGAACAAAAAAAAAAAATATAATTTTATTTGCTGATTAAAACAACAAATATAAAAGAAAAATGAAAAATTAAAATCGAACTTGGGAGATATAGAGCAAATACTGTCTTTAGAACTGTGAACGATCGAGGAGTCATTCCTAAAACTCCTTCGACAGCATGAACAGAAGGAGCTAGTCCAATGCCATAATAAAATTGGAGAGGAAATGGAAATACAAGAGAGAGAGAGAGCCTTTTGATTTTTATTTATTTTTATTTATTTTTTTTAATGGTTTTGCATATGTGTTCCCATCCTTTGCTTCTCTATTTAAAGGGAGAGAGCAGTGAAATCTAAATGGACGTTTGTCCATTTTGCAATGTCGGCCCGGCAATTACCATGGAGATCTCGTGTAAGCAGTCAATAGAGGTGCTGGAGGTGAACCAAAAAAAAAAAAAAAAAAGAAAGACTTGGGGGAGAAGGGTCAGCGAAGGCACCACGTGGATGCCAGCGTGCTTTCCTTTCTCTCCCTTTTTAAGTTTTAAAGCTTTAATATTCTAATAGTAAATAGCATGCATGCATATAGTGTTTACCCTGATGACAAGAGCATTAAAGGTTGGAGATCATCTTGCAACAGCTATTTAAATTTTATAAATTAAAATTTGAATAGGAAGGAAAGAAGCCTTGGAGTCACATATAGGTAGCATTGTATAAACAAGTAGAACAAATGATAGGCACAAAAGAACTTTATGCGTAAGAGGATTCAACCTTGAAACAAAAGAAATACACAATGGGAATGCTTGTTCTTCTTTGCAATCATTGCTAACAAGAAGTTACATGGAATATAGTTTTTCTCTGATGAATCATTCTTTCTCATGATGATATAAAGTTGACTGGCTTTTCCATACAGGCACTGCTGGGGTGTGGCGGAAATCAGCTCTCAACGAAGCAGGAGGTTGGAAAGATCGAACCACAGTAGAAGACATGGACTTAGCTGTTCGAGCAAGCCTTAAGGGATGGAAGTTTGTATTCCTTGGAGACCTCAAGGTTAGAACAAATTTTTAAACATTTGCCATATCATTGGGTGCGTAATGTATGGATCCTGAAGATGCCTTATCAACACTCTAAACAAATATCTGGGACACTGTAATATGCACTTCATTCTTAAAGCCCAAATCTCTCTTGGTGTGGCTATTTGGATAAAAACCAAAAGTCATCCAGTCTAATCTTACCCAGTTATCGAAACCCTTCAATTCTAGATTCCAATAAAAAAGGCCTGTTCTTGCCTGGTTCATGGACTACATGGAGAGATGAAAATAGATTGGATAATATCCATTCGGATCCACTTTCATATCCGAATATATCTAGACATGAATATGTATTTGAGCATCCAACTAATGTCCATATCTATATCCATATCAGTCAAAGAAAAACAAATATAAATAGACAATTATCTGATCCATATATGAAAATCTGGTTTTATTTGTAGTCCTATTTAATGTTATATAGCACTCATGAACCTTAAAAGAAAATCAGTGGCTGTATTAGTATGGTATCAATTTATTTATCTTTTACTTGATGATATCTTTGATTTAAACCATCTAACTTCATCCATATTTGTATCTATTATTTCAATATCTGATCAATCCGTATCTATTTAAAATAAATAAAAATATTAATTTATGTATCCAACTAATATCCGTATCAGCATTCTTACTTGCCAAACAAAAAAAACGGATGCATGTGCATATAAATGCACAATGATATCCTAATCCAATCCATATCTGATCCATTTTCAGCTCTAACTGCAAGCAAGTTTTCTTTTTTTTTTTTTTTTTCTTTCTTTTATTCCCCTAGTTCCCTTACAATCTCTTTACCTATGCAAGTACTCCAAGATTCTATTTATTCTAGACATGATTTCCATCGTACTTTATCGCATTGCCTATGTGTTGCATTCTAATGCTTTATATATGATTCATGGCTGGAAGAATCAGTGTTGTCACCAGATTGCTGAGTTTATTAATTTCCCAGATTATTTAATCAATTTCAGGTTAAAAATGAACTACCGAGTACTCTGAAGGCTTATCGTTATCAGCAACACAGGTGGTCTTGTGGACCAGCAAATTTGTTCAGGAAAATGTTGCTAGAGATTGCAAGGAACAAGGTCAGTTCAACCTAAAGGTTGCAGACTGGAGAACTTAGGCGGAAGTTGCATCATAATTTTCTAATCGAGCTCAAGTTTTTATCTTAATGCAGAAAGTATCTCTCTTCAAGAAAGTGCATGTGATCTACAATTTCTTCTTTGTCCGGAAGATTGTAGCTCATGTTGTCACATTTGTGTTTTACTGTCTGGTAATCCCTGCAACTGTTTTGGTCCCTGAGGTGGAGGTACCAAAGTGGGGTGCAGTTTATATCCCTTCGATCATTACCCTTCTCAATGCTGTTGGAACGCCAAGGCATGGAATGACATCCCTACAAAATCTCTGTTATTTATTTATTTATTTCTATTGTGGTGGTCTTGTTGCACTAGTTTTATTGTTTCTGGATGAAATAAGTTACTAACTAATTTAACCACAAAAGCATTAAATTGCTAATTTAAATAATCAAAAAGAAAAATAAAAAGACATCCAATTTGCTATGTTCCTTTCTATTTTCTGTTTGTGCACCTATTTATTTATTTATTCTTTTTTGGGTCAAATCTTTTTAAGTTCAATTTTCATTTGGAACGCATGAACTTCTCTGCGGTCACAGGTCTCTTCACTTGCTTGTCTTTTGGATTCTTTTCGAGAATGTCATGTCTTTGCACAGAACAAAAGCAACTTTCATCGGTCTATTGGAAGCAGGGAGGGTGAATGAATGGGTGGTCACAGACAAGTTAGGAGATGGTTTTAAAAAAAAAGTGGCTGCCAAAGCATCCAGGAAACCACGGATCAGGATAGGTGACAGGTACTTCCACACACACCCCCGCCCCCTGCCATTCATAGCCATTCGAAATCATTCCATTGTGTTTCTTCCATCAAAAATCCCATTTTCACTGGAAAGATAATTTTTAGGTTTCTTATGGAGGGTCTGTAATGAAGTTATGTGCAGAAAGAACCATTTTAATTTAGATTTCAACTGCATCCATCTCAATCATTTTAATTTGCTCATTGATTCTGCTTTATTAAATTTAGATTGCTTCTGTTGGAGCTTGGTGTTGGAGCCTATCTCTTCTTCTGTGGGTGCTACGACATGGCCTTTGGAAAGAACCATTACTTCATATTCCTCTTCCTCCAAGCAATCGCTTTCTTCATTGTTGGTTTTGGTTACGTTGGCACCTTCGTCTCCCATTCCTAATGGTGGGCCTGGGTTGGACAAATTGTGAAAGCCTTCGTTATTCATTGTCGTCCTGCCATGTCTCTTAGTTCGGGCATAGAATCATAAGCAACCTCATTTGTTGTTGTTCGTAGCCATGGAACAAACTCATGCGCATAAAGCTCCATCAGTCTCCACTGATGCGAAGTATTCTTGCATGGATCGAATTTGCATGTGAATATATTCTATCATAGAAGTACAGGTGTTGTCTACTGAAATTTGTTAGATACAGAGGAGATGAAAGACGATGAACAAGTCGGAAGTTTTGGCTCTCCTTCACAGAAGCAGCAGCAGCAGCAGTAGAGAAATAAAACTTTAATCTGAAGTTGATAACATGTGAAGCAACACATCTAGATGGATTGTTATCTTCTATTTTTTTTTTCAAAATTTGCACCCTTTTCTTTGCAAGTTTATGGAGAAAAAAAAAAAAAAAGAAAGAAAGAAAAAAATGGTGATAATTTAAAGGTAAATTTTGGAAATTGTCATTTTTAAAGCATCTTCTGTTTGATGCTTGGCATACCTAAAGAATGGCTCCTCTTGGTTTCTTTCCTACAGCAAATCAGATGTTCAAGAGACGATCAAAATGCAAGGTAACCAATATCATATGAAGTAACCTTGGAGAAGGCTGCGATATGTTTAAGCGAAGGCATGGAGTTCTGTTTCATATTGTAAATAGGGCTACAAATGGGTTGAACTCATGCTATATCTGCATCCAGACACAATAAGATAAATTAAATTCAGGACCAGGTTCAAAATTATAAATTTAAATCCATATCCAAATACAAGTAATAGCCGTATTTGAATTTTGATTGGATTCTTTTTTAAAAGTTCATGTCAGCACATGATTTTGGTAGGCCACCTGACGTCAATTATTTTTCGAAACTAAAAGAACTTTCATTGTAAAATGTCTTTTATATATAGGGCGCTTCGGTTTTGAAAAAAAAAAAAAAATCAGACACTTTTAAGAATATTTATATATACAGAGGTTTCATTTTACATTTATTTTTTCTATTTATGCTTATTTGATTGAGATAGAATTAAAATTCAAGTATCAATTGGAATTTGGGAATTGAAATAGTAACAAGCAAGAATTATAGAGCATGGATGAGATAAAAGCACAAATGTATTTCATATTAAATGTCACCAATCTTCTTTATATTTAAATTTTTATTTACTATATATATATATATATATAGGATAATGTACTGTTCAAGTTATTGGGTTTTTAGATTTTTAACATAGCTACATTTGAGTTTGATATGAGAAATTAGATTCTAAATATGGAATCCATCTTCAATGTTAGAAAGTTTTTTTTATAAAAAATAAAAAATAAAAAATAAAAATTATATTGAATATCTGTGCGATTATTATAGGATAATAGTCTGTTTAAGTAATCAGATTTTTGGGCACCATTTAGACGCATAAGCAACATAATTCATCCCATTCTCGTTTGATCTTGGCTGCGATTCTACTCTTATCATTATCTAAATCAAAAACAGAATGCATTTGATGTTAGCAACCATCCGCTTTTTTAATGCGAGCACTACTACTGTAGGCCCCTGCCAGTCTCAAGGCATTTTCAGCTCGACAACTTAATTAATCTCCGAAATAAACAAATTCTTCTACCACACTAAACGCGTCAACAGCGAGCATGATCACGGCTGTAATGTTTCCGGCTCCAATCATTGGCTCTCTGCCAGTTTGGTTGGCGTGTCCACATGCTCTCTTGTTGAGGAGCTGCTGTCAAATCTAATCAAGGTTATTAGGTCATTGAATTCTGAGGCACTGTATTCCTCCCTCCCCTCCTCTCCCCTCCCCGTTTGCATGCAGTCCACAAACATCGATTTCAAAGTTAATTTCAAGTACATAAAGAAGAAGTTACACATAAAAAGCTTTTATCTACCTACCTATCTATCTATCTATCTATCTATCTATCTATCTATCCATCTATTTATCTGTACTTGGATATCGTTACTACTACGTTAGCATGCTAGCTATTTTAGCAGTATCCTCACTTCCGTCTGTATCTTTTATGCGGACAAGGATGGTCGGTGCTATATATATATATCTTCTGTCAACAACCTCTTCTTCGGAAAAACCAGTCGCATTCCTTCCTTTGTTATTTTTTACGCCTTCGTCTCTTGTTTGGGGAATTGGGCGTAAAGTAGTTCTTAGCGAAGGGTCCGGCCAGACTCACCACTACATCTGAGCGGCGGCCTGGTGAACCACTACATCTGAGCGGCGGCCTGGTGAACGAAGAAGTGAAAGAGAGGCACTTGATGATGATGATGGGGGACAAGAAGTTCCTCGAGAATTATGTGATCAAGTAACAGGGTAAAGTGCCTGAAGTAATTGATGCCATGGAGGATAACAAGTTGGGTTTGTTTATGGGAAGCCTAGGAATTGATGGGAATAATAAGCATTTGAATGCAGCTTAAATAACTATGTCTCAATTTTATTTATTTATTTATTTTCATGAATGTTTTTTCGATTTCGCTCAGGGTTGAACTGTTACAGCATAAAGAGATTGTATCCTTCTTTGCTCCATCCAAAGCTTATTTTTATTTTTCTTAGATCAACTTTATTTTTTTAATCTTCTGTTTATTCTCCGATCTCTATTTTTTTTTTTTTTTTTTTTTTGTTAATTCCTTCGTGGTTCTCTTCTTTCAATCAATAGATTTAGGCAAGCTAATTCCTCCAACTTACTGCCAAAAAAAATGATTTTTTTTTTTTTTCAATCAAATTAAACTGAATTAAGGAGAAACTGACTTGCTTTGTTAAAATATCCAAAAGGAAAATTCGAAGTACCATGACGGCGTAACTTCTCGGACTATATATATATATATATATATATATATTCTGTTTCTCTGGTGAAATAGTGTCACATGGTTTAGATATGTTTTGGACTCTTCTGTGTTCCAATTAAATGACATGGATTCCGTCACGTCTTCATGCAATGTGCAGCTTCCATAGCTTTCTTGATTGTTTTTTTTTTTTCTTCTTCTTTTCTTTTCCTTTCTTTTCTTTTCTTTTCTTTTCTTTTTTTTTTTTGGTCAGAATTCTCTATAGCATTTACTTGAGCCAACGACTTTGATAAATGATAAATACAGGATTTGAATTTTATTTTTATCTCTGAGAGAAGATCCTCCATCTTCTCAAATCAGATGTGGAGTAGAGAAGGGAAAGTAATGCTTTCAAAAAATCTAATTCTTTAAACCACTATTCTTCATAACATTCATAGCTATTTATTTTAGCAAAATTTCTAATTTTTTGAGGTTTAGGTCTTTTTTTTGAAATCTTCTTCTTCCTTCGCTGATCAAGCTTTTTTTATTGTCCAGGCCAAAGTCTTTTTTTGAAATCTTCTTTTTCCTTCGCTGATTGAGCTTTTTTTTGTTTGTTCACCATTTCACTCTTGACTGTTTGCCACAAAAATAATCAACATGTATATCGCACATGCTCTCACAAAAATGGTGTCATAGGTCCAAATAGATGAAAAATTTTAAATGCGTAGACTATGAAATATAAAGTTTGTTATAATATTTTACTAATTTTAAAATTCAAATTGCAAACCCTTAAATTATAAGTTTTAAATTATAATTATTTCTAAAATTTATTTTCTTACATTCTTAGTTTCATATTTAATTTAATTTGATATAATATTTTAGATTATAGCTTAGCTTGCCTAATCTTTTATTGAGTATTTTAAAGCAGGTCACCCTCAAGGCTTGTGTAATCCTTGGGAGAATTTCAACATAATCATCAGGGAAAATCCAGGAACATCACCATTTCAAATTCCTCCACATTTGCTAGCAATACGGTCTTTTTACCTTTCACCATGGCTCTTGGCTTTTTTATTTTTTTGGACTTGTAATTGGGAGAGAAGGAAGAACTTCTCCCAAGCTTTTATTAATGTATTAGGATTAAAGAATATATCAAAAAAAAAAAAAGTCATGATGATATTAATATATCTTTCAAGATATTGTGAGGTTGAGCTACTTTGTCATATGAGATGTTCTTTCAAAAGGAGAAGATAGTTAGGATCTATTTTAAAATGATCTTAGGAGGTTTCATTTTATTGAAAAAGATTTTTAAATTAATTTTTTTTTCAAATATGCCACTATAGCAAGTTGATTCCATCTCCTAATCCAAGATTTTGAAATTTCTTTGGTTCTCTAAGAAGATAAAAAATGGTTGAAATTTTTAAGCAAATAAGGGAAACACAGCCTGAACAAGATTATGAAATAGAGTGAGTAAAAAGGCAAGCACAGAACAAGTGGGCTCACTAGCTTAGCACGCATGGGGCAGCTTGTTTTAATATTCCAACCTTTTTTTGCCGATCTTTCTTTGATTTAAAGTCTGCCTTTTAATGCAAGCCACACGAAAATTTGGGTCTTAAAAGGTGCTACAGCTTTCCAAATAACCTTGAAGAAGAATTATTTGAGGCTTACATTACGAAGAAAGCTATAAAAGGATTTAACAGTGAAGGTGTTAGAATTAAAAACCCTGAAAAGAGAGAATCTACTTAAAATTCTAAAGATGATCATTTTGAGATGGAGTGAGAGGTCCCAATAGATGGATAGTCCATTTCCAACTTCTTCTACTCTAGAAGTCTGAGACCATAGCATTTGATCTTGACGAAAGAATATACATGTCAAAGAATACGTCTCAAAGTGGAGTCGGACCCAATTAGAAATCCTCTTAGAATTTGATATCTTTCCCATCTCTACGTATATGAGATGTGGTATTTAAACTTTTCCAATCATTTTGCTAGCATCAAAAGTTTAAAATTATCCTTTTTTAAGTTTATTTTATTTTATTTTTTATTATATTTATATTATATTACTATAACATATATAACATAATATCATATCATATATTATAATATATAAACTAATATTATATTATTATTATTACACATAATATAATATTATATAATATATCTTATATACTATATTATAAATAAAATATTACTGTAATTACTTTTTTTTTTTTAATAACCAGATCCCTTAAATTCTTAAAAATACGAATCTTAATATTTTATTTTTATTTTATTTTTTATTTTTGGTATCCGTTTCCCTTGCAGCCGCGCATAGTCGGACGCAAAAGGTGCCATCCCGGCGAGCTACTTTTTCCTGCCGTTGACGTGGAAGAGAGAGATACGTGAAGGTGAAATCTCGTAGACGCAGCGCTTGACGACGACGACGACGATGATGGAGGCGACGTGGGCGGGAGGCGCTATTCCCCATCCGCTTGCGGGTGGAGCTTGTTCCTCACCGCCACGTCGCCCTCCTCCAACAAGGCGGCGCGACATGTCCAGCGCTCGGGAGGAGAGCGGCTGGGCTCAAATCACCGAAAACCTAGATAGAGGCCACCTTAAGACTATATCCGGCCTCTTTACTGTAAAGAGGCCCAATGGGCGAGAGGAGGAGGAGGAGGAGGAGGAGGAGGAGGAGGAGTTCATAGTATCACGTGACACCGTGATCACGGAGGAGAAGATGGTGTGGGGTGGGGGAGCAGGAATTTCTTTGCGCGCTGCCGCCTAAAGCGGACCGCAACCGTATACCATGAAATATATAATAGAACGGCAGGCCGAGACCCCGACAGGCGACGTCTCTCTGCTTTTCCTTTCACCTCCCCCCGGCCCCACTGCCGTGTTGTCCTCCTTCTCCTCCTCCTCCTCCTCCTCCTCCTTCTGCCCTCCCTCTCCCGACGGGTCGTCGAAGGATCGGTGGTCTCTCAAGGCTCTCCTCTTGCATCCGACGAGCCCACCACCACTGGGGCTATCCTGGCCGTAAGTCTCTCCTCCTCGTTCTCTCTTCTTCCTTTGCCCCCTAGCAGCAGTTCTTCCTTCCGAGAAAGGGAAAGGGAACGGGAACGGGAACGGGAACGAAAAAGAGAGCCCCTCTCTCCCTGTCCCCTGTCCTAACCGCCCTCCTCTTCCTCAAGGGTTGCCGTGCTGCCATGCGTTGATCATTGCTTGTTTGAATTTTTTCCTCCCTGCATCTGTGCGTTTGATCGATGCTATATTGTCGTGATTTCTGAGATGTCGTATGCATGCTTCCTCCGAACCCTCGTACTTTCGGTCAAACGATTCCGTATCCGTTAGATCTGCATGCCGCCTCTCCCGGAGGTCTCGTAGCGGGAGTATGTTAGATGCTTGGCGGATAACCTGTCGTAGTTTTTACTCTCAACCTTTGTCGTCATGGATGGTAGCATCGCTTCGATGGCCGACTGACCTGTTTGTAGTATTGTCATATTATCAAATTATTCTGACCGTGTTCCCTCTAGTGTGGGAATACATCTCCAGTCTCCTCAAACACATCTAGCTTTATATATATATATATATATATATATATTGTTGCATAATCACCGTATACCTGATTTCTATATCCGTAATCATGGGTGCAATAGTACTTTTCTTTTTTTTTTTTTTTTTTTTCCCTCCCTCAAATCTTTACGTTAGTAAGATATTAGCTTTTCTTTTGACCCACGACCTTTTTTAAAAAAAAATAATAATTTGATGCCATGTTTGTTCGATATCCCCCAATTCATGTTTTATATTCATAGTGCTGGATAAAAAGTGGTTTTATCGACTTCATTACGAGCCTTACATATGAGATAACGTTGCTTATAAATGTTGAACAACCACCTTGCTTTCCCTGATCAGATTCATCAATGACCCCTTAAATTTTTTTTTTTTAAAAAAAAGATAATTTTGAATATTTTACCAATATCGATTCCATTTGAATTTTGAACAACAGTTACCAGATAATTTGAATTTTAAGGAAAGAAAATACTCTCATGCTTGCACTGCTGATGGGTTTGAGAAACTTTTGCCGTGTTCCCCTGAACTTTCTGAAAACCAAGTTCAGAGCCCAATTGAACAAGCACTTGGATTCATTACCAAGTTCATGAAAATCATACCTAATTAGAAATTTATTTATTTATTTATTTATTTGGCGGGGAAGGCATCACACATGTAAGTTACTTAAGAATTATAGGTGATCAATATTCAAAAGAAAAAGAAAAATTTACAATTCTTATAAATTTGTTGTTAATTCTTTAGAAAAATAATAAAGAAATTTGATGTATACATGCTGAAATATCTCATTTGGGTGCTCACTTTTTAATGCTTCTGTTTTCTGTCTTTTTATTCTTAATCATTCGGTTTTTCATCTATATCAGATCAGCCATATGAAACAAGATGTTAGCCATCACACTTTGTGGACTTCTATAAAGTGACCCTTGGTATAAATCAACCATCTGAGTTGGTGTCAAATTTTTTCTAACAAGACAACTCAAGGCACATAAGGGCAAGTTTGGAGCCTAACACAAGAACTAGAATGCATTTTGGTGGTTAGGACCGTAGCACTACTACTGACTAGGAGTCCCTCTTCTTATATTTCATTAAGGCTGCATTTGTTTCCAGGTTAAAAGTGGAACAAGATCTCTACTCTGGTTATTCCACTTTGAACCACCAATTGCTAGAAAAATATCCTCTTTAAGGGCAAAGAAGTGTAAGCATGAGGTATTCCACCCTGGATGGCAGGGTAGTCTATTTTGGAGTGAAGTGGATTAGAAGTAAGGTAACCCATTCATTCCAAGCTAACTTTCGCTGCATCAAAATACATCCTTAAAGAAAACATGGTGCAATCATAACTGTGACCTTTATATGACTATTGTTTTAAGGATCCTTATATTACACAGCACAGAGTTAATGATTATTATCTAATAATATGCACATACATGCTATTTTGCATGAGTGCTTCCTTATCTTAATTCTTTTGGCAACTTCAGTTCTCTCTAAATTGTTTGTACACCCACTTCTATTCTAAGCAATTAAGGATCCATATTACGTGTTGAAAGTCTTGCTTGGAGTCATGTTGTAATTCATTTTCTCTCTGCAAAACACCTCCAATGATGGAATTTTTGGATGATGGAGTCATTACTACTATCAATTCTCGATGTTCAAATCATGAACTGCAAGAAGCTTCATATTTAGACTATGACAAAAGAAATATTTCCTACGCCAACAACCTTTGAGCCATGAGACAGATGGAGTGTATATGTGATTAATCATTGACTGATTTGAATGTTTCATCACATGTTCATTGTTTTCCTCTCTCTTTCTTCCTTTATTTCTTTCTTTTTAACAGAGGGACCTGTCGGAGATTGTCATTTAGTAGAAGCACCTCATGGCAAGAATCAAACCACAGGCATTATTACAACAAAGCAAAAGGAAGAAGGGCCCAACACGAATAAGTCTGACCACTATTATTACTTGCAACCTCATTGTCATCTTGATCGTTTTATCCCTATATGCCACTTACAAGCGCTGGTATAGAAGGTTAGCATCTTTATGCACCGTTTATATGTATATGTATATAAATTGTTAAGAGTGTAGTTATTCTTAGTTTTATGAATGCACAATCTAGAACCTAAATGAGACCTAGAGTACATGATAACTGTCAATTCAAGGTTTGTTATATAGGTTTTTTTGACTGCTTATTGTCTTGTTAGTATGCATTTAGGTACCTAAGTTTGATTAATTCATTGTAGGTCAAGCGATCAACTAGTAGTTGACTTGCACAATTTTAAGGTACGTTTATTTTAATCTCATGTTTTCCTCAACATCTTTTTTCACTTTTGCCAATTTTATGTAGAAGGGCAATTCATTTTACCTGCATTGGTGTGCATCACAAAGTCTTTATATTTACTTTTTAAAGACATCCTCTCCATTCTATTCTGTCATCAATTTTGCTTAAATTTATCATTTTTTACAATTCTTCTTTCTTTTTCTTTTCTGTTTGTGGTAAAGCACTCGGAAATCTTTAGTGTATCAAGGAAATACAACCTTCCAAGTTATGCTGTAAGTTTCTCCGCCTTTAACTTGTCAAGTTTAATATTAAATTCTGTTACTATAAATCTTCCAGAAGTTGATTTATAAATTAACTTATTGCATAATATTGGTCAACTTATTAACAATTTGATTAAAATAAACTGTTAGTTTCATGATCAAATTTATTTCTGTTGATCATCGTTCAGTGAATCCCATGGATATCAACTATGTTATTATGAATAATGGCACTAGTTCTGTGGGGCTGCTGGATACCAGTGCTATTGATGGTTATGTTTATAATTTTATATGCTAGTTTTTAAGCAGTTTATGTATCAACTCTCAAGAAAAATTAAGTAAATTTTGTCCCTAGCAATTAAGATAATAATGATTTCACAGCCTCATCTCTTTGTAATTAGCAACATCAATTGAATATGGGATCGGCCTTTAAGCCTTTGATTGGTTAACTTAAGATAATTTGATGGTTTTATCCATGCTATCATTATTTTCAACTAGTAGGCCACCTAAACCTAGAGGCTGCAAATGGATCTGGAGCATGGTTGACCCCGATCTAAAATAATTTCATAGTTGGGTTATGATTTTGGATCAGGACCCAATTCAATTGTTGATCTGGTCGATCTATTCGTGTCCAATCCATGGAAAGGATTTTAGATCCAATAGATCATATGGGTTAGGTTGGGGTCAAATATGATCTGGGTCCAACCAAAAATGTTTGGGTTCTGATTAGGATCAGGTCAAGTCAAGTTTGCATTAGAGTCGGGCAAGTAGCTATTCTTTTATACCTAATTTCTAATGATTGACAATTGAATATAGAATCATTAAATAATTAAATAAAACTAAAAAGATCCCGCTTAAAATTGAATTTTTCATTCAAAAGCTTCTAATTTCATCCAAGTAGTTGATTCATTTTTAAGTTTTACAAACTATGATTTTTAAAATTTATATTGATATACTTAAGGGCATTGTAAATAAGAATCTATCAAAACAAATAGTAAGATATGAATGTTTAAATATAATTAAGTCAAAAAAATAGATGAGAGATGTAGTTGTTAAGATAACAAAAGATAAATTAGTTTAAATGAGGGTTCATCCAATGAATTGGTAAAGGTAATTAGAGTGAAGGGGAAGAGGTTTATATGATTCAAGCAGTTAGGTTGGGTTAGATCGGGTCTGGATCATGTTGAGACCATTTTTGTTGACCCAAGCTAGATTTGGATGATATACGAGCCAAGTCGGTTTGAAAAATATATGATCCAGACTGGAACCGAAATTTAGATAGGTCTAGCTTTTGAATCCAACCCAATTCACAAGTCTTTAAACACATTTCAGGCTAGGACTAATCATGTCAGGATTGGTTAGGTCACAGGTAGACCTAACCCATTTGAAGCCTTCTCTGAACCTTTAAAAAATTGGCAACTTTGTAGAGTAGAAGTTATAATCTTAGATGTTCTATACTTTTAACATATTGCTATTTGCAACTTGTAAGGTTCAAAAAATTAGGATGATCTGCTAGATTTTTGGTTGGATCAAAAAATTGGCACTTATCGCAATGCTTCTTTACTTTCATACCTTTTTGGTTGTTTTGCTTCTTAGACCCTTGTTATCCTTATTGACTGAAGCTGACTGGCAAGAGAATTCGGTTTGCCCTTTTCATTACTTATTTGATCACTTATATGCTTTTTTTTTTTTTTGCTTTCAACTTTCTTTTTCATTTATTGATAAAGGAATTATTTCCTCGTTCCTTAATTAGAGGAATGATTCCATAACCTCATCTGTGTAAGATTGTCAATTGAGTGTGGGTTTATATAAGAAAAATGATATGCCATTTTGTGGATTCAGTGCTATAATTAATAGCATAGGAAACATCTTTCTTGATATCAATGTATGTTGATTTGCTTCTTAACCTAATGCTTGAAACACAATGGCCAATATTGCATCTCATATTAGACTTACTAATAAGTACCACTTCACCCTTTGTCTATATATGAGAATGAAAATTTATCGTAGTTGACACTTCACTGCACATGGTTTTAGGTCTGGACGTATTGTAGGATGTGCTTTTCTAAATACATTTTTCAGTTGAATCATGACTAAATTATTGTATTGTTGCAACAGACTTTCAACACTGCCAAAGGTTCAATAACTATGCAGCTGTACAAGGATGCTTCTCCTGATGTTGTAGACAAGTTTATTGATTTATGGTGAGCATTTGAAATTATTGCTGAATATACACGTAGATACGTGCTCCTTTTTTTAATTATTAATTTTTTGGTAGTCCCTGACTCACTGTATATAATTCATTCTCATGACATTAAATATTGTGGAATTTATTTTGGCACATCTGTTAACCTTTTGCAATCTGATTTATTATTTTGATTCCTGGAGTCTAGCAGCCCATCATTATCCCAGTTTGTCCTGCAAGAGATGAGATTTTTCTCATTTTCCTTTTAGTGGACGAGAGTTAATAAAATATATTAGCCTGTGTGAACACTAATGGGCAACATAGAATTTTGTAACCGCAAAAGTCTGAACATTATATTCTTAAACAGCTTGGCAGCAAAAGTATTGTCTTCCCACCTCTTTTTTTGTCAAAATAATATATATGACTAGCAAATAATCTATGATGCAGTCAAAATGGTTATTTCAAAGGGATGCCTTTTCATCATGTGATAAAGAACTATGTGATTCAAGGAGGTGATTCTCAGAGACTTGGAGCTGTGGAAGATTGGATATTGAAAGGAAAATCCCACGATCAACTTGCTATAAGGTTTGCTAGCTGCTATTATTGTGCTGGAAAGAACTGTCTCTGTGAAATTCCTTTTTCTTTTAAATGCATATAAGTTATGATGTGCAACCTGTAATTCTGTGCTGCTTTTCTTCTATTTTTTTGTGGACTGTTTATGCTTTAGTTTTATTCGAACATTCTTATCTGATATATGCAGCCCAAAGCATCAAGCATTCATGATTGGAACCACGAAGACTAATCCCAATGATAAAGGATTTGAGCTCTTTATTACGACAGCACCAATTCCTGACTTAAATGACAAGCTTGTTGTGTTTGGGCGGGTCATCAAAGGAGAGGATGTAGTCCAGGTAGCCAACTAAGTTCTCTCTTGTTTACCTATTGAAAGACCCACTTATTGTTAGGGGACTCTTGTGACAACTGCCAAACTACTGCCAGAATGTCATCACTGACTGTTGCACTCTCTGGAATTTGACATGTTCGTTCTCTTTTTGTAAATGGTATCTTGTCTTTGCAACCATTTGTGAAATGAAAACCATAACTGATCTGGCTATCTATTCATAAGTTTGTATTCCTAAGATGCTAGGTGAATTTACTATGCCTTGCAACTGCAACTCTTTCTATTTTGCTAATGAATCGGGATATGAGCAAGCTAACTGTGAATTATTTGGATACACTCAGGATTATGTTAATCATTTGTAAAAAGCAGTATCATAGCAGTTTTTCCATCAATGGTACTAGGTGTCCGTACAATTCCTTGCTGCTTTAATAATTATATTCATTGTGGAAAGTATTATGTATCATACAAATATAACGAGCACTATAACAAATCTTCATACTGGCATAGATTGTCACAATGTTTTAATTTGTCTTGATGATCTCAACTATTGAAATACGGGTGCTCTCTTTCACAAGCTTGTCTAGAATAACTCTTAAATTATAGAGTTGCGCACTTGGTCAAGAGGGCAAGCCTATGTCTGACCTATGAAGGATCTGCTTTTGTATCTTTGCCACTAATTCAATTTTTAGCTTGAGGAATCATATAATGTAGCATTTTGTCTGGATTTAGCGATGATAAAGCTTGTAGATCTGTTCATTATGTGCACAAGGAAATGATGAATGTTGTTGGTGGTAATTTTATTTTGTACCACGCTCTAGTGGTCAGGCTTTTTAACTTAGAATGGTGCCTTATTATCTTTTTGACTCTGCTAGAGTGCAAGTAGTGAGTGATGTACATTCATCTTGGATGTGACCCAATCAGCTAGTATTTACCAGCTCATAAGAAGATATATCCATTGTTTCTTTTTCTTTCCCAAACCTCCGTTAGGAGCTCTTAGATTATTCCAAAGGAGGTTACATGTTATTTTATTTTATCTTGTTGGATCATGTATCCTTCTACAAGTAGTAATGAAATCGTTGTTGAGTGCCCTTTTGCACATAAGACAGATGTGTGCCCTTCTTTTTCTGTATTATGGGTGTCCTGGATGTCTTGAATTTAGTGGAAATTTCAGGGTGTTCGCTGACCTCTTTCAAACTACATTCATTAACAAAGTTATTTTTGTTCATGTGCAAATTTATTTTATTTTATTTTATTTTATTTTATTTATTTATTTATTTATTAAAAAAAAAAAAAAACTTTTGTTGATGATACCCTTGAATACTTACTTGACTTTAATGATGTTCAGGAAATTGAGGAAGTTGACACGGATGAACACTATCGGCCAAAGTCCCCTGTGGGGATTATTGACGTTACACTAAAGCAGGAGCTTTGAGCAAAATGCAGATCCTTTTTGACCTACTTCTGAGATTTTGCTGTCACCTAATGCCTGATGGTAGGCGTGCGGGAACATGATGTTGCCTCCTGAAGGGTCTTCATGCGTACTTTCCTCTCTTTTTCTAGACATGGATTCCACTGCTTGGATTGGATTTGAGCTGCTGGGTTTTCATGTAATTAGTAATACTTTACAGTTTCCATTGGTTTTATGTATAAAATTGATAGATGTTGTTTGGACCAGCAGTTTTGATAGTTCGTGCATCTACTGGGAAACAAACATATATATAGCTGTAATTTGCAATGCTATGCTTGACCTTGGAAAGATTGCATTAACCGTTATTTTTTATATGACTACCGTTCGTTCATCTTCCACCTGCCACTTTTGATCCTACTTCGTCGGCTAAGCAAACTTGTGTTTGTTTACTTGAGACACTTTTATCACTAGCCGAGCCGGGGAAGATGCGGTGGGATTCAAACGACATAGGCTGGACATGGTGTGCAAAAAGAACAATAGCCATTCCTTTCCTTTTTTTTTTTCTTTTTTCTTTTTCCCCTATGGACACCACTTGGTATAAAGATGAATTACATAAATTGTTCGTCGACATGCCATGGGTGGTGGTAACAAATTAACAAAACTATTCCCAAATGAGTACAAACGCGAGCCATGAAACAAACATAGCTAGGGCCAGAAACAAAAACAAATGCATCCACGACGGGTAGCCTGCTCTGCTCTTGTTGTTGGGTCTCAACGAAGGGGACACCAAGACCGCAGCAAACCCAGCCCTGATCGGGCCGGCGAAACCCATGCAAAAAGCCGTCCAGCGAACTGTTGTGCCATGCCGGTCGGCCTATCAGGCCTTCTATTACGAGTGATGCTGACATTGCCTGCGAGCCTAGGGCCCTAACATGCCCCCTAAGCCTATGGTCCAATTAGTCTAGGCCATCTGCCCATGCCCCTGACAAACCAGTCCAACCACCATCAATTCTTTTAAAAATTTTTTAAATAATTTTATAAAAAAATAATATATATATATATATATATATATTATTAATAGTTCGCCATTGCATCATCCTACTACGGTCACTCTTCTCATCTTTTGTTTCTAATTTTTAACTATTCGAAGAAAAGATCTTCATTTTCAATCTTTCTTTTACCAATTACTTAGGCTTAGT
The DNA here is from genome assembly GCA_017589505.3 of Metroxylon sagu. Lineage (NCBI taxonomy): Eukaryota > Viridiplantae > Streptophyta > Magnoliopsida > Arecales > Arecaceae > Metroxylon > Metroxylon sagu. The sequence continues at coordinate 196,623 of JACVBY030000369.1, read as the reverse complement.
GGACCAAATAATTTTTTATCTTTATATATTTTTTTTTATTTTTTAAAATTAATATTATAGAAATAAACTAAATATATCTATTTTTTCCATGGCTTGCTATCTGTTTACCATAGACACATTGTCTTACCATCTTTGTTTATTTATTTATTTATTTTAAGCACTTAAAAACTGAAATTTGATTCTATGGATCCGGTTTTTAGCCCAAATGAATTATACTACAGGTCAACCTTGGATTAGGCTTGGGTTAGACTTTTGTAAAAATTTTTACACTTAAAAGTGCAATTTAAAGCCTTAAAAGATATTTTTGGGTTAGACTTTGGGTTAGGATATGCCGCCCAGCCCAACAATTCGCCAAACCCATGCCTACAGAAAAACAAACATATAATAGAGAGTAAGATCCCTTGCCTAGAACGATGTGGTGCCCACCGATGATGATAAATAACGCCTCCTAGTTCATCATCTCTCGTGAGTGGTGAGAGATTCACTCACAGGCTCTGGCACAGGTAGATATCATGGGCGTGCAGAGAACAGAGATCACAACGTGGACGGCCGTGACCCGATCGGTGCTCGTGAAGAGGAGCTTGTGCTTTTGAGGAGCTCGAGTTCATTTGAATAAATGGCTTTTCCTTTGTTTCAATTCCTGCTGAGGGAAAGTGGCTCCAAAGAAAGCAGAAAGAAACAAATACACTGCTCAGTTGGCATGCCATGCCATGCCATTCTGCTCTCAAAAGTGGAAGGCCGCCTCCAGAGCATAGCTGGGGGAGAACAAGAAGGAAGCTCGGTCTCCCATTCTGTGACACAACGATAGACCGATGGATGAATTCGCCCCCGCCCTCTCTAGGAAGAGCATCGTCCAGCTTTAACTACCGTCTTAGGACAATCCTTAAAAAGGGTTTTCTTTTTTTTAAAAAAAAAAAAAAAAAACAGTTATCACTTTTAGTTGAAATTCTTGTTTAGTTACCCTTTTTCTTTATATATATATATATATATATATATCAAGTTACTCTCTCACATAGATGCATCTCTAAATCCTCATTGCCTATATCCAAACCATTCAAATCGTCCTTCTCTTAATTTATCTTCAATTAGAGCTACCTCTATTTTTTTATAAATAGCTTTATTTTTTATTTTATCTTTTGTTTTATTACCACATATCCATCTTAGTATTCTTATTTTTGCCACATTCATCTTATGCATGTGTATTTTTCTAACTGTTTAGTATTCTATGCCATAAAGCATAGATGGTCTTATGGCTATCCTATAAAACTTTTCCTTCAACTTGCTAGATATTATGCAATCACATAATATTTCAATTACACTTCTTCATTTTATTTAACTTGCTTTAATCCTATGGATAACATCATCCTGAATCTCTCCTTCTTTATGTATAATCAATTCTAAATACAAAAAATGATCATTTTTAAGGAATGTCATGGTCTCCAATTTGTACTCTACATTCATCTTCATTTATAATTGTATTAAAATTGCATTCCATATATTTTTTCTTACCCTACTTAACCTAAAACCTTTAGATTCTTATGCATTTCACCATAATTTTAACTTACGATTAATTTCAGCCTTAGTTTTAACTATTAGTAATATATCATCTGCAAATAACATGAACCATGAAAGTAAACTCATCTACAATTAAAGCAGAAAGATAGAGATTAAAAGCATATCTCTAATGTAAACCTGCCATCATAAGAAATTCACTAGTATTACCATCAATAGTTATTACACTAGTAACTGCCTCATCATATATATCTTTTATTATGTTAATATACTGAACATATTCTTTTTTCTTTTTTAGCACCCACCATAAGATTTTTCTAAAAACCCTATCATATACTTTCTCTAAATCAATAAAAACCATATAAAGATCTTATTTCTTTACTTTATACATCTCTGTTAACCTCTTAAGAAAAAAATAGCTTTTATGGTTGATCTTTCTAGTATAAAACTAAATTAATTTTCTGATATTTTTGTAGTACATCTTAACCTATATTCAATTATTCTCTCCCAAAGTTTCATAGTTTGACTTATGAGTTTGATACCATTATAATTAGAAAAGTTTTGAATATCTTCTTTATTTTTATAAATTACTACTATAATATTCTTCCTTTATTAGTATTTTTTAATTTTTAAAATTTTATTAAATAAATTTATCACCCACTTTACTTTGGTATTATCTAAATATTTTCAAACTTTTATAAGAATCTTATTAGATCCCACATCTTTTTTTACTTTTATTTTTTTATAACCTTATTTACTTTAGATGTTCTAATTTTATGAATATACACTATAACTTTATTCTCAATGAAGCTAATAGGGCATTTTAAATTATCTGCATGATTTTTATTTAATAATTTATTAAAATAACTTCTTTCATCTTTCTTTGATCTCTTTTTTCTTAACCAAAACCTCTTTATCATTATCTTTAATACATTTTAACCTAAAACATATCTCTAGTTTTTTGTCTCTTACTCTCGCAATTCTATATGTATCTTTGTCTCTATCTTTAATTTTTAACTTATGATATAATTTTTCGTATACCTTATATCTAGCCTTCCATACTGTCTTTTAACTTCTTTTCTTAACCATCTTATAATTTTTATATGTTTCTTCATTTTTACATTGAGGTAATTTTTTATATTACTCTCTTTTAGTATTAACTGCTAATTGAACTTTCTCATTCCTTTCTCATTATATCACCAAATTTTCTTATCATATGATCCTTTTTTTTCTTTTGACTCTTCTAATACCTCTATAGCTATTCTAATACTATTAGCTATCTCTTTCCATATGATATTAATCTCTCAATTTATATTCGATTTTCCTTCATTCATCACTCAATCTTTAAAGGTTATTAATTTCTTTCCTTTCAAATTTCATCACCTAATTCTTGAATTCTTATGCCTTGTAGTTTTTCTCCTCTATTTTTGAATACATACATTTATAAGCATTAATTTATTTTATATAGTTAAACTCTCACCCAATATAACTTTGTAATTTTTACCAAACATTCGATTAATCTTTTTAGTAAGAAAAAAATTTATTTAACTAGTATTATATCCACTTTTAAAAGTTATCAAATAAAAATTTATTTTTTTTAAAATATATATTGGCTAATAGTAAATCATAAGCCATCACAAACTCTAAAATGATATTTTTCTCATTATTTCTATCTTCAAATTCATAATTTCTATGTACTCTTTCAAAACATATATTATACTTTCATACATGTCTATTTAAATTTTCTTCAATAAATATTTTTTTCTCGTAAGAATCTCTTGAATTAATCCATCCATATCCTTCCAAAAATTTTGTTTTATTTTATTATCTAAACCTATTTGAGAAGTATAACCACTAATAATATTTATTGACTTCTCATTTATCACTAATTTAATTAAAATTATTCTATCTCCTATTTTCTTAATGTCTACCCCTTCATTTTTTTTAAGCTTTTATTTACATTAATTTCTATTTCATTTTTATTCTTATCCTTGCCTGTATACCAAATCTTTTATTTACATTAATTTCTACTTCATTTTTATTCTTATCTTTACCTATATGCTCAAGTTTAAAACCATAAAACTTTTTTACTTTTTACCTATCCAATTAATCATCTGCAAGTAATCATTGTTAAATTGCTAAACATATTTTACTTTTTTTATTTTTATTTTTTTTTAAATTAACTTTTTTGGTCACATCCCAACATTGACGCAACACACTGATATATCCTTTATTACATTTTTTTTTTTTTTTTTTGGGACTAGTATCGAACACCTTAGGTAATTTTTATTAAATTAAATAATGTTCTTCTAAATATAAGCATCGGTGCTAAACACTAGTTAGAATATAATATAGTAATTTGCAGTGGAGATTCTCAGGAGTCCCCCAATCCAGGTTGACCGGTCGCATGTTGGCAAGGAACATAAATAAAGTTTAATTAAAAGACCTCACCCTTTCTCTATGAAAAAAGGAGAACCATGATTGACCCACATGGATATCACCATGGCATGACTCAGAAGTCTCATCAGAAGCAGTTTCTATGAATTCCATCTAGCACATAAGCTTTAACTAATTGAGAAGAGGAAGAAGATGAAGAAGCAGCAGCAGCAGCAGCAGCACCACCACCACCACCACCAACAGCAACAACAACGACAGACATGAACCTCAGAACGATAATAAAAAACCAATCAATCATCATCATCATCAGGTCACATGTCCTGACATGCTTGCTAAATTGTCCCTAGCCGAAAGAAACACCTAACAAAAAAAAAAAAAAAAAAAACCATCATCACTCTGCATGTTAGAACAGCATGATAGCGTTAGGAGTGAGAGACAGCCACAGCCGGTTACCTTGATTCTACTCTCCCCGGGTAAAGCATATTTTAACATCAGGATAAGATTTATGCTCCGGTGACTGCAGACCTGAACACCTAACAAAAAAACAATACTTGCTAAACTGTCCCCAGCCCAAACAAACAACCTAACAAAAAAACATCATCACTCTGCCTGTTAGCATACGTTAGGAGTGAAAGAAGACAGTCAGTAACCTTAGATTCTACTCCCCACATAAGCAAGCATACGTTAATATCAGGAGAAGGTTTATGCTCTGGTGACCGCAGACCTTGCCAACCAGATGATGTCTGGAAAGAAGAAGAGGAGTAGTTTGGGTTTGTGGGGTTGCTCGTGCTGTTTTCCACATCCCCACGGCTTTGCCCAGGCACTGTTGAGGTCGGGGTTTCGCGGTCATCATCAGGATTTGCCTGAGAAATGGGCCTTGCGGTCGTCAACACTCCAGCAGATGTCGGCGGAATCAGTGAGAACGTCCACTCCAGGTTAGCCTTCCTTCTATGCTCTTTTAAAAACGCTTGGCAAGAAACTCCCAACCACCACCTGAAAAAGCAGTAGAAACCACAAGCATCACTTTTTTAACTTTTTTTTCAAAGAATTCTGCAACAACATGATATGGTAAATGAGTCGCTGATGATCAACTGATCCAAAACCATTTCACACAGAATCACCATTCATTCATCCCCCAACTAATAATAGAATCTCGAAAGCACTAAATAACCACCACATTAATTCTTTGTCCCATCTAAGACAGACCATTACATAAGAGTTCCAATGACATAAAAAACCAAAGGACAGCAGCAGCAATGAGAAGAAACATGAAGAAAACAAGCAAAGAATAGCTGCATTCATGCTATGACACCTGCATCTTGCAGAAAGATTAATGCATTATCATGACTGTCTGAGTTAAAAAAAATACTCCCATATGCTATTGCACATCATACAAAAGGTCAAAGGTCTGAAGATAGCTCAACCAGGACATGACCTGCAAAAAGGCTGGCCATTTTGAATTCTCTCTCAACCACAGTTTGGTGTAAATTTGTTCAGGCTCGGCCCAAACAGCACAACCTGTTTTCTTGAAACCCAGGGACCAATGATATGGGATAAACATAAAAGTATTTGAAAAAACAAGCTAACAAAAAGCAGAATTTTTAAGGTGACTGACGTACGCATATTTCTTCAATTTATTTCGTCCCAGATGTAATAAATAATCATAATTACAGTCCCAGATGTAAAAAATAATCATAATTACATTTAGGCATACGCTTGCCTAGCTTAATCCAGGCTCATTCTTTATGATTTATGAGTTAGTGTAAGGCTTGGGCTTTGCTCATCGAGTACAAAATTTGAACCACGTCTTTAAATTCTTTAACACCACTAACTTCATTGTCAGTCCTAAGACTGCACGCTGCTAAATAACACAACCTGATTTCACAAGAATGGTTCAGAGCAAACTCACAAGAATATAATAATTACTTCCAGTACAGTGAAGCGTTCAGAAATCAAGATGTTACAAAAAATGTCAAGTCTCAGTGATGTCCAAGTCAGAACTCTGGCATACTGAATGTCTTAGAAAGCAAGCACTTAATATTACGTGTATTTCAATTCCCTTTTTCTTTAGTAGAGGGCAACTTGAAATATACTAGCCTTTTTGCCGGATGTAAGAATACTGTGTATTATAGTTGAGCCTTGGCAGAGTTCTTAATTTGTTTTTTTCATACATTTTGATGAGTCTTGTTTATGATGTAAAATGCACACTAATTTAACTAACTATAGTAATAATTCATTTATACATAACAGAAAATAGCAAATGGTGCATGTGCTACTGTTTTCCTTAATCTTCATGGTCTTTTTCCAGATTAAATATCAAATGAAGCTGGCCTCATCCCATCTATCTAGGGTAAATTAGTTTTTGAATTAATAAGCTGACACATACCGAGTGACTTTAAAAAGCATTGTTTGTTCTGCAGATTGAGATTCAAAACTTGTACACTATCTGCTTATATAGCAAAACATGCAAGATCCAGAGCAAAGAGGTTCATTATATAAATCACTGCCATGCTAGCACATTAGGAACTACTCTTGATTCATTTGCTTAAGGCCTGATAAGATAGCCTCTCTTTAGCTGCTAAAATTGCGTAACACATAAAAGGTTGATAACTTCCTTCTGCATGGTGCCAAACCTAGAAAACATAGGTTTCATATAATTTCTGTTAGACATTATAATGTTGCACATGCCATAGTGGCCTAGAAGACAGCTATATAACATGCTGCCATATGCCACAGTAGTCAGTGTAAACGCTTATCATTGAAGCTTGCCTATTAGCAGCCACTTTTGATATGTAATCCCCTCTTCATCAGAGCTTAGTAATATTAACTGACTGCAGTTTTGTGCAGAAAAGCTTTCTTGGTATGACACATGATGGTGCAATGTACCGTGCAAGGCCTAAGAACAAGGCAGAAATTCATTAGCCAAAAAGAGAGGTAATATATTACTTGAATTGGACTAGCAGCAAGCAGTAATCCAGCAACTCCTCCACCAACCACACGACCATCAGAGCCAGCAAGTGAGACACTTATCCCACCAGCTCTACTGCATACACCACCGCTCTCTGTGATTGTGAAGGAACCAGATAAAGATAGAATCTCAAAGCGGCCCTGCATGATAACATATGAACAGCTTAAAACCTGTTGTATGATATTTTTGCTTGAGGAAGATAAAACTAAATAATGAATATAAACAACATTCAGCAAAGGGAGAGGAGGCAAATGAACATAGAGGTTCGATAAAGACTGGTTTTTGATCAGACAGTACAGCTGCTGACTTGTTAGTTATTAAGTGTTTATACATACCAACTTGGTCTTTATCTGATAGCATTTTTGTTTTGGTTTATGGTTTTATCAATCAGGGACTTTGGTATCCATGCCAACTGACCTTTTAGGCAAATTCAACAATTCAGTGCAAGGTCCTAACAGATCATGAAGCCATATTGGCTGCAACAAAGGCATTAAATCCTTAGCAGAAACATCATTTACTCTTTCTAGTGGAGCGCATCAGGCATAACATGAAACCACATGGAAGTTCTCTTAAATGACCTAGGCAGCCTTAAAATTTTTCAGACCATGACCTGTTTTTCTCAGGCATCAGGATGTTTTTCTCAGGCATCAGGATGAAGGCATGATCAAAAGCCAGTAAGGTTGAACTCAAGTTCTTGCAGGTAGACATAAGTAGAGGTATCCCTACTTTAATAGATGTCCAGATGCAGCTGTGTGAAGATTAACTCAACCTTCAGAGCTACCATACTTAGGTAAACAAGCTGGATCTTCCAGGAAAGATATGAGTTGATATATAGCAAAAGACTCACGAAGTCTCAGAAACAAGCTTTGGAATGGATGACCACTGGGCAAGGTATTTAGCTTTAAGTTTTATGTATGAAGATAGTGTGCATCAAGATAGCGAGCATGAGTTGTAGACATGTCTCTGTACATTTATCACTCAAAAAGCTTCAAGGAAATGGGCTTCCTCCTCACAATGGATGCTTGGAATGGGATTCTCGTAAGGATGCCAAGAGTGAAATCGAAGGATGGAGTATGGTACCGAGTACTGTATTAGTACATTGCTAGTTCGATACAGTATTGTATATAGCCCATGCTGAGATAGGAGACTGAATTCTTTTCTCACTCTTAACCACAATACCACTTGGTACTAGAAAGTATAGGATGGTTCTACTCGCTTCAAACTAGTTCGGTTCATACTGAATCATAACTCAAGATTATATTGTTACCTTACCAATACGGCATGACAGACCTTAGGAGGGAATGTTAATAAGCTAAGAATCTTGCATGAAAAAGAGAAGACTTGAAAGAATCCTTGTGGTGCGATGGTGTTTGTATGTCCCATTACCAAGAATCCTTTTGAAAAAAATTGAGCCAACAAAAACAAATTAAAGGTCTTTGCTTAAATGAAGGTTAACCATGTAAGTCATAAAGTTGGTAAAGTACTTGACGGTTGGACCAAGTGACCTAGGATCAAATCTCTCTTTTATTAGGAATTGGGATGTTAAGGATATTTGGAGGAGAGTTACCTCCGTTGTGTAGCCCATTGTATATTGGCCCTTCTATTAAAAAAAAGAGAGAGAGTAAGTTATAACAAGCATTGTAATGCTTGGGTTTAGTATGCTAATACAAATCTCCTATTGCCTAGAGGCACACCCTCTAAGTGATCATTTTGGGTGGCTGAACCCTTCAAAGATATCGTTTTTCTTCATCTTTCTCTTTCTTTTTTTTCCTTCTATCTGTTTTTTTTTTTTTTTTTTTTAAATTGAAGAAATGTGGTGTGAATGCCATATTTTGGGTTCAAACCAGGAACCTCTTCCCTCTTTCAATGTAAATTATTAACATGCATGAACGTACTTATTATTAAACATTTATTATTGAGTACACAAATGAATTGCCTTATACTCAATTTAACAGCATGCAAGAGCAACAAATCAGCCATCTAGGTTGAATTACCAAAACCATAACTGCATGAAGTTGGAGTAACACAGTAGCATGTGTGTGTGTGTGTGTGTGTGTGTGTGTGAGAGAGAGAGAGAGAGAGAGAGAGAGAGAGAGAGAACTTTTCCTGGCAAGCTCTAAAATTGCTGAAGTGAAATTGCTAGAAGACATGGAATTTGCTTATTTTGCAAAATTTGGTCACTTAGCGATTGTGCTGGAATAGTCAACAGCCATTTTCTCTCACTTTTTTTATGCTGAAACTGATGAAAGATATTATTCCAGTGTTGTTATATGTTTCTTGCTAAACAAGATAGAAGGCTAATGCAGGCAATTCCCATTCTTGGACCCAACTTAAGCAAAATAGCAGGTTTTGGATGGAATTGGTTGGGCCCCATATATATTTACTGGAGTAGAGGCCAAATCGAGCATTGCCGAATCTCCTAACCACACACCCCGCCCCGCCCCGCCCGGGCACAAAAAGCCTCCTGCCCAACCTTTTTCCCAAAAAAAGAAAGAAAGAAAGAAAGGGGCAAAAAGAAAAGGAGCACCAACATGCTTTTAATTTTTATTACGGCTTATATTCAGTGCAGCACCATCAATCCATCATGAAATTTTAATATCTAAACAAACTGCATGACTGATATAACCTAAGTTCCTTGACACAATATTAATACTATCTCATGCAAAGACATGGTGTACATTTTTTTTTTTTTTTAGTCTCTCTTGTTTATATAGATAGGATGCTTCTAGTGATGTTAAGCCTTTAACCCCGACAGTTCTTTTGATCTGGACAAAAAAGGTTTTTGTTACCTTCAACCATGGTTGATATGCACAAAAATAAACTACTCATAAAGAATTTTTTAAGGTTTAAATTTGATACGGAAGAAGAGTGTAGGAGCTTAAGTATCTAATCATAAGATGGCAAGGTTAGGATGAAGATAATCAGTAATGGAATGGTTTCGCAGAGACGAGAAAGGAAAACCTGAATGTCCATATTCTAAGCAACTTTTTTAAGTGTAGAATAGTGGCCGGCCAAGGCATGATGATACACTAAGAAAAGCTAATATGTCTCATCTACAAGCAAGTAAACATGAAGGCCGGAGAATTAAGTAGTAGTTGTAGCTCATGCCTCGTATGTCAAGGTGCCACCAGAAGAACCTGGCTGGCGTAGAGTGACATTGGAAATAGCTCCATTTGCAGAGAGAATGCAAATCGCCCGCGGGCCCTTTTGGGAGAAGGAGAGTATCCTTGCCGCAACATCCTAGTCAGGCCAAAAGAATTCGATTTTCAGCACAAAGCCTGACGACTTATGCAATCTCTGAATGCGTGGTGCCATGTAATGTAAACAGCACTTCGGAAAGGGATTATTCAAAAAGATAATGAAAATGATGATGAGGAGGAAAATCTCAGCTTCGTAGTTGCCATGTGTTACCTCCCCTGTGGCTACGGTCACAACGTGGGGCGTGAAATTCCCTCCAGATGAGTATGCAAACCACTCCCCTTCAAAAATCAAAAGAGTTTTGGATGTGAGATGAGACAAAAGTATTTCATGGTTCCAACCTCTAAACGATAACATAGCGGTGCAGGTGCCATCATGTTCAGAGGTTACAAGTCCACAAGGAACGCTCGAAAGGCAGGGCCTTTGTCCCACCACCACAACCACCACCACCACCACCACCACCACCAGTATTAGCTGCCGAGACTCTGACAAAAGCCACCGATGAAGAACAAAAATAGAAACGGTAGCTTTCCATAATCTATGAAAACGAGATGAAAGAAATAAGAAATGTCGGTTCTTTATGGACTAGGCTTTCCTACAACTAGGAAATTTATCTACCAGAGTTTTCCCTGTAACCAACTACTGACTGTTCAATATCACGACAATGTAAAACTTCTATATATATATATATATATATATATAGCAATCGCCATCACCATCACCAACTCAAACAGTTACGAAATATAGGGAGGAAAAAAAAAAAAAAAACGGTCTGCAAGCAAGGGAGGGAAGGAAGGTGGAGGGAGGACGGACTTGGAAGGGAGCTCGGAAGAAGAAGGGGACAGAGAGAGAGAGAGAGAGAGAGAGAGAGAGAGAAAGAGAGGAGGGGGGAGGGGCGCTGGGGACTGACCAAGAGCTGCAAGTAGCTGACGCTTGCCGGAGCCTGGTGGCCGCCCTCTACCCCCGTTTGCCGGAGAAGTCGCCGCCGACGGGAGAGAAAAGGGAGGAGGAAGAGGTGGGAGACAGCGCCAGGGCCATGCTGCTTCCGTCGGGCCCGTACTTGTGGGGCCTACCCCGCTTCTTCCGGGCAAGGTCCTCGCTGCCGCCGCTCCCCATGCCTATTCCCACGCCCAGGCTCATACCCGTCGCACTCCCCATGCCCGACAGCGGCACCGCCGCTCCCATCCAGTCCGCGCCTGGAACAGATTGTGGGAGACGGCGATAGGGTTGAAGACGTGTTAAAATTTAATTCTTTATCGTTATTATACAATAAATATTTTATTAATAAACCTAATAGTTTGGTTAAATTTAAAAATTAAATAATTAGTTGTGAGTGAGTAACATACTGTTGGATAGATAAGTATGATTTCAATGGATAGATAAGTATGATTTCAAAATGAAAATATGAATTTTGGATGTTTCACTTCTTTCTGTCTTTTTTCCTAAGAAAAAATTATGACTGAAAATATAGTTATCAAACTGGTATCAGAGCATTACCGATGATCCTCCACCGAGTTCTTTCTTCTTATAGCAACGCGATGCTCCCTTCTGTGTGTCACCGGAACATCAAAACGAATAAAAAAAAAAAATACGGACGTAACACAGACAGTATCTAAAAAGAAGATATCACTTCCATGCGTGCGTAGGCGACGAACCTGGTTTCCAGATATCGATCTTAAAAAAAAAAAAAATTCAGAGAAGGATACATCCAAACAGTCTTCACACGCTCTCAAGATATTCGACAAAAGGCTTGAGTGAAGATTCCTCCAAGCAGTCTCAAGTTTTGGAGATGACGAGCAATTAATCTGTAAGTGCTCAACAATCACAAATTCTCATTTTTTATGGAGAAAACTATGATTTCTGGTTTGTGAAGATGAAAACAGTTTTTTTATCATATGATCTTTGGGAGTATGTGAAAGATGGGTATGATGAACAGGATGATACAGTTGCTTTGAGTAATGCCCAAAAACAACAATTGAAGGATCAAAGGAAGAAAGATGCAAAGGCTCTAGCTTTGATTCAACAAGGAGTTGCCGATAAAATTTTTTCAAGAATTATTAATGCAACAAGATCAAAAGAGACTTGGGATATTCTTCAAAAGGAGTATAGAGGCACTTTCAAGGTAAAAACAGTAAAGCTTCAAACTCTGCGAAGAGATTTTGAAAATTTAAAGATAAAAGAAATGGAGTTGTTGAAGGATTATTTCACTAGAGTCGTGAAGGTTGTGAATCAAATGAAGATATATAGGGATACTATTTCTGATCAAAGAATTGTTGAAAAAATTCTTATCAGCTTGCATGAAAAATATGATCCCATTATTGCTGTTATTGAAGAAACTAAAGATCTTGAATCTTTGAGTGTTGAAGAGTTGATAGGATCAATTAAAGCATTTGAGTAAAGGTTGAACAGACGTTCTGAAAAATCAATTGAGGGTGCTTTTCAATCCAAGCTCAATGTTTATTTAAGACCTCATAATAAAGACTCTAAAGAAGAATATTCAAGAGGTGGAAAATATACAAGAGAAAGAGGTAGAAGTAACTCAAGAGGAAGAGGAAGAAGCAACTTTAGAAGACAAATTAATGAGGAGTTCACTCAACAAAAATGTAGAATTTGTCAAAGAAGTAGCCATCTAGAGAAAGATTGTTGGTTTCGAGGAAAGCCTCAATGTCACAATTGTAAAAAGTTTGGTCACGTCCAAAAAGATTGTTACTTGAAAAAAAATCAGCAAGTAAATTTTATTGAAGAAAAAGAAGGTGAAGCCAATCTGTTCTATGCTTGTCAAGCAGCTATGGACCGAAAACATGATGTTTGGTTTCTTGATAGCGAGTGTAGCAATCATATGACCAGCAATGAAAGAATTTTTATAGAGATTGATTCAACTACCAATTCTCAAGTAAGGATGGGTAATGGTGCCTTAGTTCAAGCAAAAGGAAAATGTGTAATTGCCATAGAAACAAAGAAGGGAATAAGATATATCCGCGATGTGCTGCTAGTTCCAGAATTGGAGCAAAACTTGTTAAGTGTTGGATAACTTATAGATCATGGATACTCAGTTCACTTTGAAGAAGACTCTTGCAAAATTTTTGATAAAAGAAATCAAGCTGTAGCAAAAATCAAGATCAAGATGGAGAAAAATAGAAATTTTCCTCTAACTTTCTCTTACAAGAATGATGTAGCTTTGAAGATGGATATAGTTGGTGACTCATGGTTATGGTATAGAAGACTTGGGCATTTGAATTTTTAAAGCTTGAAGAATCTTCAGCAGAAGAACATGGTATATGGGCTGTCATCTATACAAGAATTAAAAGAAGTTTGTGAAGGTTGTGCACTTAGGAAGCAACACCGAGAAGCATTTCCAAAAGAGAAGGCATGGAGAGATAGAGCACCATTGGAGCTTGTTCACACAGATGTATGTGGTCCTATGTCAACACCATTTCATGGAGGTAACAAATACTTCTTAACCTTTATTGATGACTTCTCTAGAATGACATGGGCATATTTTATGAGACAAAAATCAGATGTGTTCAGTATCTTTAAAAAATTTTAGAATTTTGTTGAGAGGCAAAGTGAACATTTGATTAAAGTGTTAAGAAGTGATAGAGGTAGTGAGTATAACTCGAATGAATTTGATAATTTTTGTGAAGATATTGGCTTGAATAGATAACTAACGATTGGATACACTCTACAACAAAATGGAGTGGCTGAAAGAAAGAATAGAACCATTATGGAGATGTCAAAAGCAATACTTCATGAAAAGGGATTGCCTTTGTCTTTTTAGGGTGAAGCAGTTTCTACTGCAGTTTATTTGTTGAATAGATGCCCAACAAAAGCAGTGATTAATCAAACTCCAATTGAAGCTTGGAGTGGAAAGAAGCCATCAGTGAATTACTTAAAGGTTTTTGGATGTATTTGTTTTGCTCATGTTTCAAAGAATGTTAGAAACAAACTTGATGAGACTAGTGAGAAATGCATTTTTGTGGGTTATAGCTCAAAATCAAAGGGCTATAGACTTTTCAGCTTGAAGAAAAATAAGTTGATTATTAGTAGAGATGTTATTTTTAATGAGAAGGGTACATGGGATTGGAAAGAGAAGAAAGTCTAAGGTCATGCCATTATTCTCAATGAAACACCAGAAATTCAAGAATATGAAGAAATGTTCATGAAGATGCATTACAAATGTCTCCACAAATATGTCCAAGTTTATCATCAAGCTCTAGTTATTCATCATCAAGTATACCTTTAAGAAAAATGAAAAGTCTTAGTGATGTGTATGCTAGCTGCAATTTTTGTGTTGTTGAGCCAGAAAGTTTTGAAGAAGCAATTAAAGAAGAAACTTGGAAGAAAGCTATGGAAGAAGAAATTAATGTGATTGAGAAGAACAAAACTTGGGAGTTAGTTGAAAGACCAAAATACAAAGAAGTGATTGGTGTCAAGTGGATCTACAAGATGAAATTCAATTTGGATGATATTATCCAAAAGAACAAAGCAAGGCTTGTAGCTAAAGGGTATTCTCAACAACCAGGAATTGACTATGAAGAGACATTTGCTCTAGTGGCTCGGCATGATACAATTAGAGTTCTTATTGCCTTGGCAGCTAAATATGGCTGGTTATTGCATCAATTTGATGTAAAATCAGCGTTCTTGAATGGTACTCTGAAAGAGGAGGTTTATGTAAAGCAATCTCAAGGCTTTATAGCAAATGGAGAAGAAGAAAAAGTCTACAAGCTAAAAAAGGCTTTGTATGGCCTCAAACAAGCATCCCGAACTTGGTATAGTGAGATTGATGCCTACTTTAACAATAACGGTTTTCAAAGAAGCAAGAATGAGCCAACATTATATATTAAGAAGTAAGGTATATCTGACATTCTTATTATTTCTCTCTATGTTGATGATATGGTGATTACTGGCAATGATGAAAGAATGATTGCTAACATTAAAATGGAGATGAAGCAAAAATATGAAATGAGTAATTTGGGTTTATTACATCAATTCTTGGGCATTGAAATTTATCAAGAAGGAGTATTTATTTGCCAAAAGAAGTATGCAAAAACTCTTCTTGAAAAATTTCGAATGGTGAATTGTAAATCAGTTTGTACTCCATTGGTTGTGAATGAAAAGCTAAGCAAAGAAGATGGGAGCAAAGAAATGAATGCATCACTCTATAGAAGCTTGATTGGAAGTTTATTATATTGGATAGCTACTAGACCTGATATTATGTATGCAGCAAGTTTGTTATCCAGGTTTATGCACAAACCTACTCAAATTCATTTTGGGGCTGCTAAGAGAGTGTTGAGATATATTCAAGGTACTATTGATTTTGGTATTTGGTTTGAGAAGAATGTTGATGCAAAATTATTGGGATTTTGTGACAGTGATTGGGCTGGATGTATTGATGATATGAGAAGCACTTCGGGATATATTTTTTCTCTTGGTTCAGGAGCAGTTGCTTGAGCTTCTAAGAAACAACAAACAATGGTACAATCATCAGCCGAGGCTGAATATGTTTCAGCATCATTGGCAGCTTCGCAACCAATATGGTTAAGGCGTATTTTAAAGGATATTGATGAAAGGAAAGAAGAAGCTACTCCAATCTTATGTGATAATAAATCAGCAATTGCTATGACTAAGAATCCAGTCTACCATAAACGTACAAGACACATTACCATCAAGTATCACTTTATTAGAGATGCAGTGGAGAAGAAGAAGATTCAAATCAAATATTGCAGCTTCAATGATCAAGTTGCAGATATTTTTACTAAAGCACCTTCGAGAGATAAGTTTTAGTACTTTAGAGAATTATCGGGTATCACAATAAGAAATTAAGGAGGAGTGTTAAAATTTAATTCCTTATTGTTATCGTTATTATACGATAAGTATTTTATTAATAAGCCTGGTAGTTTGTTGAGTTTAAAAATTAAATATAATTAATTATGAGTGAATAACGTATTGTTGGATAGATAAATATAATTTTAAAATAAAAAATATAAATTTTAAATATTTTATTTTTTTTATATTTTTTTTTTAAAAAAAATTTTAGTTGAAACTATCGTCATCAAGACGAAGAGTCCTTCGCTCCTCCTGCATCCTTTACTGAGCTTTAGGAGGCCCGCTCACCACGACGCTCTCCCTCCCTTCCATGCATAAACTAGCGAGCTATGCAGACAAACAGCCAGCAGCACCTCGCAAAGCGGAATAAAAACGGAGTGGTGGGTCGAACTTCGATTTTTTTTTTTTTTTTTTTTGTTTCCTTCCCTTCTTCAACCTTCTCCCCTCCTCTCCTTTCTTTTTGGACTCCGAAATAAAGTGTCGACGAGAAGGGCGGGCGCGTCCCCCTCTCTCTCTCTCCCTCCGTTGTCGATTCGGAAGGAAAGAAAGAAAGAAGAAATATGTGCGTATATAATATGTAAATTCTTTTTTTTTTTTTCTTCCTTGATGAGCTTCTCCCCGCTCTCCCTCCTACCGCTGGTGCTGCCGCGCTCGAGAAAAGAGAGAGAGATTTCTCTCTCTCAATGACTTTTGTACCCCCTTCGAACCCCTTCTAATGACATGACGCCATCGGTTAGGACGCGCGGGTTGGTGTCCTCGGAGACTTTCTTTTCGGGTGTTGGGCCGGGAAAAGTGGAGGAAGCGAAGGAGGCGGCGGAGATTCCGGGACCGAGGGAGAACCTAAACCTATATAGGCCTCCGAGGGGGAGATTTCCGGGCAAATCCGCTCGGGTGCGGTAGAATTAATTAATGGTGGATGGCAACGGGCCAAGTGCGGGACATCCTCCTATAAAGTATAAACTTATTATTATTATTATTATTATTTTTCTCCTTCCGAAAGTGAAAGGACAGTATTATTACCAAGAAAGTGAAAGGATAGTATTATTTTTCTCCTTCCGAAAGTGGATGGCAACTGGGGAAGGCTATTATTACCAAGAAAGTGAAAGGACAGTATTTAAAAAAAAAAAAAAAAAAAAAAAAAAAAAGAGCGATCAAATTAATGCATTTATTTATAGATCGAGAAGGCTGCACCGAGTCGTTCAACCATAAGGGGATCAAACGGCTGGCACTAGAGTTCTTAGCCCTATGTCTTTACTAGTCATTAAACTACAGAAAACTAAATGGCGCCGATAGATTTAAGGGAGATTTTTTTTTTGGTTAGCTTCTTCCTGAGTCGATACTTTTTGGGATTTATCAATGGAAATCATTTCTTCAATAAAACAAGTGATGGAAGTCATATAAATTTAGGAACGAATTTTAGTAATTAGGACAAATATCTTTCATTCTTCTGACTACATAAATATCAAGGCAGTTTTGTTAATTCATTTTACTACCCCCAACAAAAAAAACAAGTAGAATTATTTTAAAAAAGTAGGGCGGCTTTCGACTTTAGCGCCCCCACCAAATTCGAATGGAAGGAGAGAAAACAAAAAAAAATAAAAAAGACTTCAAACTTTTAAAAGGTATTTAAAAAAAAAAAAAATCGCCCATCCACACCATCAATGGAGGAAGGGTATGCGAAAGGAGATTATTTTACTTTCGCTGTAAAAGCTAACCCTCCCATTTTAAATCAATAAATAATCGATACTTATAGCATAATAATTAAGCATTGGCGAGGAGGATACAAATTCCAACAATTCTTCCGTTTCGGAAACCAAATAAAATCCCAACGTCGTATTTATAGTGTTTTTTTTTTCTCTCTCTTTTATATAAATAAAATTAAAAGAAAAATAAAAGAAAGATGTTCCTGCTAGTTATAATTATATTTTTTATTTTTATTTTTATATGTTTTATTTTATTTTTTAATATTTTATTAATAATTAATTTTACTTTTATTTAACATTTAAAATTTATCCAAAATATGTTTTTCTACCCTATTTAATAATTTATCTTTCTGGTTTTAATCTTTTTTTACCATATTATACATAATTCCCATTTGCTAGTATATGATGCATAATCCTTTGAGAAATATTTGATATGACATTATAGTGCATCCTGCTTTGTGGTTTGGCTCTTGCTGCAGCTGGCTCGTCCACGAGCTTGATGTGGAAGTATATTATATTCTTCTTGGATATGGTAGTGTATCGATCGCTTTTGCTGCAGTGAGCTAGTCCACCAGCTCCACCAGCTTGATGTGGAACTTTATATCTTCTTGGATATGGTCCACGTTTTCTTATTATTATTATTATTATTATTATTTTGTAAATGGAAGTTGCCACCTGAAGAATCAGATGCGAAAGGCACCAAAAAAAAAAAAAAAAAAACTGCATCATATCACTCTATTCATCTTTGATTTCATTTCATAGGATGCGAACGGTGAGGCCATCACATCAACATTCCGCTCAACAGAACAAGACAAGAAAGGACAGTTGTTTTTGGTGTTCATATTGATGCTGGGTTCTATGGTTCCTGTTGCTTGAATGAAATAGAATTTTCACTTTGGTTTTGATTGCTAATTATAATAGGAAGGGAAGAAGGGTTTGTGAATTGAGTTTATGTTGGGTTTTTTTTTCATATATTTTTATTCATTGAACGACACCTGATTATTGAAGTGCTCGTGATCCCACTTACACTGCTCCGGCTCTCTAAAGAGAGAGAGAGAAGAAAAAAAAAAAAAAAAACACTGACAGAGAAAGCCTATTATTATCTTGGTTAGGGTAAAATAAGTTTACTTTCAATATATTTCTATTTATTTTTTTACATATTTATATTTATTTTATTAAAAATTTTTAGAAAACAAAAGAGATAATTAACAAATGAGTTTTTTTTGCTTCAATGATTGTATGGATCTAATAATGAAGAAACATAATCAAATTTGAGCTTGACTATACAAGAATGTAGCCAAATTCATTATATATATATATATATATATATATGTGTGTGTACGTATACTTGTATATTTCTATAGTAAAAACGTATGTTGTATTGTTTCATTTTATAATTTTTTTCTTTTAGAATAAGTAATAATGGTTAACGAATGACTTTTTGATTTCAAGATCTATGCAAATTTAATGGTTAAGGAGATAAGCAAATTAAGGTTTGATTATATGCGAAGCTCATGATTGAAGAGTCACTACTTTCACACTTCTCATCAATGCTCGCAAATCATTAGATGCCCAAGGTGCAAAGTTGATGAAGAAATGCAAAAGCAGCTCAAAAGCTTCATTGCTTTAATCTTTGGCAATTTTTTTTCAAAACTATGTTGCATTCAATAAAACCATATCCTTCTATTAGAGTTTGACTCGAGATTTATAAGTTAATATGGAGATAACCTGATATTAAAATATTTCATATGTGAAAAATGTGGATCATAATCCATATTAGATCCTGTGAATGTTTCTATAGTAAGAAGAATACGAATCCTAATTTATGTAAAAGACTATGAATTTCTTGTCTATATAAATATATATAGCCTTAGTTTTTAAGGTAACACAAAGGGTTATTGAGAAATTCAGAAGAGTTTTGTTGGGTATAAAAAGATCTAGTGTTTCATGAGAGAGTCTATATAATCTTTAGTTTATTTTTTATGGAATTATTTTTGTCTTTGCTAGGATAAATGCAGTCAATCTGGTCGAACTACCATAAATCCCTTATGAGTTTTTCCCGTGGTTGCATGAATCTCGAGATGACATAAATCTTGAAGTAAAGCATCAATGTTCATTATTCGCCAAAGTATGATTGCACCAGGGCTAGTAAAGAGTCTTTCTTTCCTATTATTGGTAAAATTGTTTCCAAAAGAAAGCTATTTGAGGTTTTGAGACTTTTCTATCTTGCATGCCTATAGGATCTATTGGTCTAGCGATTGAGACACACAAAGGTCTTTTGAAAACTATGTATGAAGATCTGAGTACAGTAGCCGTGTGTTTAATTCCACACAGACTGTGCATTAAAGATAGCTTAGGTGCATCAATAAGGATAAGTATTTTTCAAATAATATACTTTCTGATTAGTGCTTTTCAGTGAGGTTCTGAGTTATATATGAATTAAGGGATGTGATATAATAGATAACAAAGATATAAAAGATGTCTTGGAATGTTTCCTGTTCTTCCAAATCATTATTAGTCCAAACGTAGTATGTAAGGTTGACATTGTTTTATTTGTAATCTGGGTACATCTAGAATCATTATTAGTCCAAACGTATGATCAATATATAATGATGTAGTTATTTTGACAGCGTTAGTATGTGTCAGTAGCTTTGGTTATATCATGTGTCTTTCTAGTTGTATGATGTGATTCCATCTTATGGGCACAAATGCATTCCAGGTTTGTCGACAGTGTGGTTTGCTAGGTTATTACAATCGCAAATTGAGGGCTGCCTTTTGTTCGATGTGCAAAAATGGGGACAACATATCTACTGCGAAACTTCCATAAGCTTGCAAGCTTATATTTCAAGCAATATGCGATCAAATCCTTCTCATTTGTGTACCAGGCGTGTGCGTGTCCATGCTTTCTTGTTTCTCTGTTTTTTCTTCGCACCCACAGTTTGCATGCATGCATGCACACGTAAAATAAATATGCAGCGCATGATTTAAGCGGACACCTTTTCTTTTCCATTTTGATTGCTGGAACAAATTGTTTCGACCAGGACTTTCCAGCTCCCCTTCCTATCCTGGCCTATTCCTCTTCCCTCTAACTTCTGACTCCTCCGTCCAGTCCTCCTGGCTTTTATGAGAAGGTAATTTCTGAAACTTGAGAATTTCTTGGTGGATTTTAAAATATTATCTGATTTCCTTTGATTACTATATATTTTCATGATATTCCCTTCATCTTTTTCCTTCTAATACTATGCTGCACTATTGCACCAGGTGTACAATATATATATATATATATATATATATATATTTGTTCTAAAACTTGAGCAGCTTTCTCGAACAAAAGTAGTGGAATCGGAAGTACATTTCAAAATAAAGAGTACAGGTGCCTGAAACAATGAGAACATTAAGTCACGTTTCTGAAACTCTAACTGTTAATTTAGATATAATCATATCGGACTCCCTTACTCCTTGAATATTGTAAAATCTGTTATAAGATTATTTTGTCACGACATATTGGTGATGCTTTTTAGCGAGATTGTTGGTCTTGAGTGCTTGAAGGAGTGGTCTGAGCTGAATGAGGTCTTTGAAGGAGATTTGGAAGAAAAGCAAGTCTTGAATAGCCTGCTAAAGATTTCTATGTCCATGATGGCTGCCTGATGCATGGGAACCAGCTTTGTGTGTTCTGTTCCTCCTTGAGGGAGAAAATAATTCGTGATCTCTGCATGGTGGTAGTGGTCATGCTGGTCGTTTGGGGTGGGGTGAAACTATTGCAGCAGTGAAAGAGAGAGGTTTTACCAGCCCAAGTTGAAAAGAGATGTGAGCAAATATGTTGTTGTTGTTGATAGATACTCTAAGATGAGATGCATCTCACGTTGCCAAATTGTTCTTCAAGGAGATTGCCAAATTGTTCTTTTTAAGTAGATTTCTTAGTCACTTTTGGCGCATACTTTGGAAAATATTTGACTTGCCTTTAAAGCATAACAAACAGCATAGCACATCCATAGACTGATGGTCAAATCGTCATTGAACAGGACTTTAGGGAATTTAATTCACAGCATTTGTGGGGATGATAAACTAAAACAGTGGGATTTTACCTTTGGCTCAAGCAGAATTTGCTTATAATAGCGCTGTTCCTGACCTGCGCCTAGCAAGGTCGTCGGATGGTAGCCAATTCATCTAATTATATATATATATATATATATATATATATATATATATATATATAAAGTAAAGCTCCAACAACAACTCGGTTTTAACTCTAATTTGGTGCCGCGTGCTGCCTATTTTTTCTAATTTTTATACATCTTTCGCTCTCAGCGCGCAACCGTCGATCTGGGCTTCGGTCCACGGCTGGCTCACCCCAACCGAAGGGTGCGGCGACCCCCGCAAGCTCTTCCGCTCTCCCTCCCTCGTCCTTGATCGTCTCCGCTCCTTCAACCTCAACCGCTACCGCTCCGGCGACATTCCCCTCGAGACCGCCCCCCACTCCGTGCCACTCGAAACGCTCCACGCCTTGCCGGATCCTGCCGTCGCCGCCGAATCCGAGGCCACTGAGGCGATCCATGCCCATCCCGCCAGCGAGGAGAACAACCAGTTCAGCCGGAGCCAGTCGGACACGCACCCGACAGCGGGAGAGGTGCCGGTGAAGCTGGCGGCGAAGATGAAGAAGTTGGCGGCGGAGGTGGTGCGCTGGCCGGTGTAGGGGGACTAAGAGGAATTATGTAAGCCCGGAGATGGCTCGAAAGCTAGATCACATAGCACAGCAGAAGCTAGAGGGAGGGATCCGGTCTGATCCTCGAACGTGAGGACTGCATGGCGGCCACCACTGGTTAGAACGCAATTACAATCTGTGATGGGTCTCAAGAATTTCATCTCCAAGACCGTGTATGCTTAGTCTTTCATATATTGCTTTTGTTTTTATGTGGACGTGTTTGGATGTACAATCAGTAGTAGTAATAAAAAAAAAAAAAAAAAAAAAAATCCTGATGAGATTTTAGATTTGTTAGTTTTCAGCATTGAAATTTCTACGAAATATTTCATTGTCATGAAATTAGAAAATTCCAGTTTAAGTGCAGAATTCATATGATCATGACTCTCCTCTCTTCCAACAATTTCTTTTTAGCTTCCTCCTTTTAGCAATCAAAAGGCTATTAAAAATTTTGATTTTCCAAATCTTAAACTTCTTAAGTAAATAAATAGATAAAATCATAATATTCAATTTTAAAATGTTTAAATACTATCTTTATTTTTTATTTTATTTTATTTTTGCTGTTCGCTCCTGCCCGTTGGCTTGTGAAGAACAATTGCTTGCATCAGACATTCCGATGTGTTGAAAAGTAATTTACTTTTCTAATTTATTAGGTTTCGTCCCATTAAACAACTTTTTTTTTTTTTTTAAAAAAAAAAGTACAATATAGTTATAATATAAGTAAGGTTCATCAAATTAAAGCACGGTTGGAAATCATACTAGAGCTTTACTTTACATAAATATAATACCTTTTAATTATGATTTATTAGTGGACATTACCTTTGCAAGCTTTCTGGAAGTTTTAACTTGAAGTAAAATTGGAGTTTTGATAATTTGAAATAGAAAGACTATTTGGAAAGAAAAAATATAAAAGAATATAAGAAAAAAATAAAAAAATAAATAATAGTTCAGGAATAGCTTTGTTGGTGTGCTTATATTTATATATAAGTAAGGTTATATTAAGTAATTAACACTGTATGCACATGGAACCATTCATAATAGTAAATTTATAAATCATAAGTTCGTGTTTGTAAAATTACATTTGGAGTTAGATTTTCTATCAAATTTTATCAAAAAAAATATTTTTGAAAGTTGAATAATTATTTTGACTAGAGTTTATTTTCCTTGCCAATAAAGTATGATCAAGCTTCTACGTGGGCAATAAAAGAATAGCTGAGACTGTTATCAAAAGAGCACCCTACACCAGTATTTCATGCAATCATCAATACAAATTTTTGGTAAGGTTTAACATTTTATTTTTGTTGCTTGCTTGCTTATAACTCATTCTTTGGCTTTTTATGATCATATCATTCTTAAGCTATTTTTATTTTACTTTTATATCATAGAGTTCTCTTCTATTAGTATTAAGATAATTTGCCTCTTGAAGATCAACGAACAGACTATATAAGTGGTATTTTATTAAGAACACATTACGCTTAAAAAATATGTAATTTTTGACGGACTATACAAGTGGTATTTTATTAAGAACACATTACGCTTAAAAAATATATAATTTTTGCTGTTACTTGGGATATTAAAAACATATTACACTTAAAAAATATGTAATTTTTGATGTTACTTGGGATATTAAAAGATGCTTGCTTCATCCTTCTTTATTTTTATCTCTTTTCATTTCGTTTCATGATATTTTGCATGGCATATCCTACAAATTGCCTAAGCTTAATGATTTTTATTTTTGGTTTCCAAGTAAGATTGAGGTCTTGGCAATTTGGAATGGTAAAACAGTTTTGGAAGAAAAATCATGAGAAAATCTGATTTAAAAAAAAATAAAAATAATGATTCAAAAGTATCTATAAGTTTAGGTGAAGCATAATTATTTAGTCCATATGTTATACTTATTTGTACTTAAAGTTACATTAAATGGCTAGCATCATATGTAGACGGAATTATTTATAATAATAAATTTATAAACTCTAATTTAATTTTTAATGTGCATCTAATCTTTTATTTATTTATTTTTTAATTTATCTAACTTAGCTTAAAAATCAAAATTTTTAACCAAACAGGGTGGCTTCAATTATTATAAGTGTGAGGCGAGGCATAAAATTAGGTAACCACATTTACGAAATCTCACGTTGAAGGAAAACTTAAATTTTTCATAGTAATTTACATGACGATTATTATTTTTTTTAAATTTTTTTAACACATTTTATTAAGAAAATAATTGATATTTAAAAATAACCGTGCGACATTTGGGCACGTAACTTGTACGTTTATATTGCACAGTGAAAAGGTCGTCTTCTTACTTTATTATTTATTAATTTTTTTTATTTATTTTTTGAAAGGGGGAGAGGGGGGGGAGAGGGGCTGGCGGGCGGTGGTGGGCATTGCGTTGCGGGGACCCACCCCTTGGAAACGTGTGCGGTGCTACTTAACGGAGCCGTCACACCCCGTAACGGTTCCGTAGACAATAAGTCACGGGCGGCTCCCACCGTTACCCATTTAAGCGGCCTCCCGTGAACGATCTGGCTCCCCGCTACTAACGTCGTCTGCCTCCCGTCCCGTCGCGTCCCCCTTCCGCCTGGTTCGGATCCGGGAGCCCTAACCCTAACGCCGCCACCGTCTCCATGGCCACCTGCGACGACGACTTCGCCCTCCTCGGGGACGAAGCGCAGTCCCATCCCCCGCCGCCGCATCAGCAGCAGCAGGCGGGTGCCTTCGCGGCGGCCCACCGATACGTGACGAAGGGCCCGCTTCACATCCAGTCCCGCTCCCTTCCCCCCCTCGCCACCATCGCCAGCCCCAAGAAGGGGGTCCCCGGCGGGGGTGGCGGCGGCCACGAGGACCCCGAGGACTTCGGCGAGGCCTTCGGCCAGGCTGACGCTTCCAATCGCCCCGGCGGCGCCCCCAACTTCCCGGATGTCAGCCCCGTACACCACCACCACCACTGCTTCGCCGACGACGCCAACCCCTTCGGGCCTCCGCAGCCCCTCGACGACGACGACGACGACGCCGACGCCGACACCGACAACAACCCCGAGCGCAAGTCCCGCGGGGCCGCCACGTCCGCCTCCCACCCCCTTCCCCACCACCACCATCACGGTCCGGCAGCCTGCCGGCCGGAGCCCAAGCGCAAGGACCGGGACGATCTCAGCGACGGCGAGTCGCCCTACTGCTACAACAGCGCGGCAAAGAAGGGCCGGCATATGTCGTCCTCCGGGGACTACCGCAAGGACCGGGAGGAGTGGAGCGACACGGCCATCGGCAGCCTCCTGGACGCGTACACGGAGAGGTACGTGCACCTGAACCGGGGGAACCTCCGGGGAAGGGACTGGGAGGACGTCGCCACCATTGTCAGCGACCGCTGCGACAAGCAGAAGGCCGGCAAGAGCGTGGAGCAGTGCAAGAATAAGATCGACAACCTCAAGAAGCGCTACAAGGTCGAGTGCCAGCGCCTCAGCAGCGGTGGCGTCGCCGTCAGCCACTGGCCCTGGTTCAAGAAAATGGAACAGATTGTCGGCTCCTCCTCGTCCTCCTCGAAGGCTGCTGGCGATGAGGACAAGTCCGGCGCCATAGGTGGCTCTGGTGTGGTCACGAGGCAGATGAAAAGGTCCGTGCTTCCTCTTCCCCTTTTCTTCTCTATTCTTATTATTATGTTGTCGCTGTTTAATTTGACTCCTTTCTTTATTGTTATCTTTGGCTTCTTTATGCTAATGCTTCCTTTTGTAAAATTCCTGCATTTCTCTGTCCATTTAACGGGAGACTAGATTCTAAGCTGATACAAGGTAGACTCTCAGGAACATTTCCATTGTACCAGGTCAAAAAAAAAAAAAAAAAAAAAAAAAAAAAATCATCATTTTTCCAAGGACCCGAAGCAAGCAGTGTACAGTCCCTTTTCATGAACAAAAGAAACCTGTCCACGTTATCTAATTGTTGCAGAGTTATGAAAGTCCCCAGACTATGAATAAACTTGGTGTTATAATGATGAATTAATGATGGTGGTTGCCCTGACTGGATTATAAACAATAAACAGAAGTGTGGAGTTTGCATGTCTGAACAGAAGATTGGGGGAAAAAAGTACATGCACTTAGCAGAGGGAGATCAAGTGAGTCACGATGAATTGGGGAATGAGGATGAGTCATGCTTCAAGTGGGAGGACATATTATTAATTTCTAGCTGAACAGCAGATGGAAGGTATTTTCATTGAACAAAGCAGTTGCGAGTGTGGAAAGCATCTGCAGCTCTATCAGGATTTGGAAGGAGGAAAAAGGTAGGTTGGGGTTGAGGAGGAGGGCTGGTTCACTCTGAATTTGATGCTATACAGGGGTATGGAGAAGCCTTGGCCTCTAAACTGGAATTAATGCTGTGACAACATGAAATTTAAGTCATAACAATGACCTAGTCATGATTAAATAAATAGAGACCAAAAGATCTTTTGGTAACCTATCTCACTCCTTAAGTCCAAAACAATAAACACCAAGAGATTTTCTCATTAAACAGTCTAGAATAGCTGTCTAGTTATTTTAGTTTTTGTTGGATACTGTTGCTTACAAGGTTTTAAATCTCGTGAGATAGAGGTGTTTTGATTTTTTTCATGAAATGACACACCCCACATTCCATTTTGTATTGATCTTCGATCTGGTTAGGCATTCTAATATTTGCTTAAAATGCTTTTTTTTAAAAAAAAAATATTTATGAAGCTTCAGTATTTTATTTAATTTTTAAATATATTTAAACTTTAAAATTTATATCTTTATGATAAATTAGATTTATTTAAAATTGACACTATAATGTATGCATAAATAATGAGACCTGTAGGCCTTATATAGCCTCATCCCCACCCTCAGTTCTTTCACTACTAATGGGTGGCTGGAGCAAGAGGTGGCAGCTTCCACATCGAGCGAAAACATGGAAGGGAGAAGGCTCGTGGACTTGTTTCAAAGTGTGGTCTAGAGATGGCCATGGCCTCATTCTCTTTGGTGATTCTGGTACCATTTCTCCTTGGAGGTGATCGAAAACCCTAGAGAAATCATGCAAAAAATAAGATGAAACCGAAAAAGCTCCCCAACCACCACTAAGGGCAAACCTATCATTTTAAAAATTTGGTGTCATAAGTGGTTACATGACATGTGACCACTTCTCCGTTTCTTTTAACCTCAGATTTAAATGGTAGGAATAATTGCAACTGAAATTAAAATTAGGGGTTGATTACAAAATTTTTTAGTTTAAGAAGGAAAATGCAAATACTCCATAGTTAAGGGGGCTAAATGGAATTAATCCTATTTTTTTATAAAAGAAGTTCACCTGAAATCGTCTCTTCAAGAGACGATTTCATTGAAACTCTGCCCCCCACCTCTTCGATGAAAAATTTTAATAACGTTCCGGAATTCAACATAATTTTTTTTTTTTTTTTGAGGGGGGGATTGGTGGCTTGGAGTAAAAACACGAAGAGATGATTGCCTATGATGTAGCATGCAGATGGGACAACACAAAAATTGGTTTCAATGGTTTGTACCCATAAACATATGACAGAATAAGGACATAAATGTGATTGTAGAAACATGGGCATGGAAGTGCATATGTGACGTGACAAATATGTGGTCATGACAAGCCATACCACCCGGATATAAAAGATGGCATACCTTGGGCAACACGATATCCCTATGGCTGGAATGTCGAATGTAAACCAACGGTCAAGAATACGGCTACTTCTTAGATTATAAGATGAATATGAGAGAGAGATATTCGGATTATAGAGTGTATTATGCTGTCCTACAACATGAATGGGTACATCGCATGGAAGAGGCTGAGAGACTCATTGAAGAACTACATATGCTGGAAGCTCTTGTTGTGCATCGTTAGTCAATTACAATGAATAGGTGTAACATGACACATTACGAGGTAGTTAGTAGAAGGATACGAAAGAGAACAACCGCATATTGGTGCACCAAGGTTGATATTATATGCTGAAGCTCGCATATGAATAGGTTGAAATCATAGGAAGAGAGTTGGTACAAGAAGATAATGTCCTTCATTGCGATAAATATCTTTTCAATGAATGCCTGACAAGGACTAATTGTATGATTGTTCTACAGTATGATGAAGCCTTTAACTATGTTTATCTGGAGCTCTATTAGTATTCTCTTTTCATTCTGCATAAGGCTAAGCAGGAAATAAATTTAATCAATGGATAAAAGCATGCTTGGAACCATTTTGAGATGAGACAATGAAATTGCATTACAAACGAAAGATTCGTAGTGACATGAAAAGTCATCAACTTTAGGCATCATCATCTTCGTTCAATATGTTCACATCGGAAAGGCAATCCTTCTCCCTGCTTAAACGAGCCGATATGCGTGCTTTGATGTTTCCATCATGAGCAAGCTTGCATGCGTGGTGTATAAAATAATACCTGTTAAGATAAATTTTAATGTAGTTATTCTTCTTTCTAATACGATAAAGGGACTTACGAAGCAAATTAACATGAACTTGTGGCATGCTGTTCGCTAGTGTTCGAGGAACAAGAACGTTGTAAGCTCTTGCTTCCGTCCTAAGATTTGCAACTTTACTTACACGAAAAGATCATCCATCATTATGCTCATCATTGCTGGGGTATTTTACATCTTAGGATCTATTGAATAATAGAAGTCATCCTTCAATGCCCAGTGACAACCAATAGCTCGAAACATGTCGCTTGAGCTATACATTAAACTTATCTTCGATTAATGTGAACCTATGATTTGATCTTAGATGATATCCTAATACTAGATATGTTGCTTAAATAGGATTGATCGATCAAAATTAAGAACCCAGGTGATGGTGCCCTCATGCAGTCGCGTGACCTTATGATTTATTATCTTTGTTGTAATAGTCGCCTTGATGTTGTAATAGTCGTCCATGTATCTATAACAGTTGAGAGATACTTATGCACATGCTGGCATGGCATGTGAGCAAGGAAACTTCAATGCTGCTGTTGAAGTATGCTCTCGCAATTTGATAACATGCGTTTTGCCTCCGATTAGTCGGATGGTCATACATCATGACGACTTGGAAGATCAATGACTGTCAATTGAACAAAGTGATCCGATGGGAATTGGCCTTCTGCCTTTGTCTCTCCATTTGACTTTGAAAATACGTTGTATACCTCGCTCCCATTCTCGCATAAGGGGCTATGGCATCACTTCGATGTTTATCAAAGTAGGACACATGATGCAGGTACATGTGGTGTATCAGAGTAGTGACTAGAAGACGTCGAACACCTTTCAGAACACTGTTCACACACTTGGATAGGTTAGTGGTCATGTGTCTATATCGACGTCCATCATTGAAGGATTGGGTCCAATACTCTTTTGGAATGTTGTCGCACTACTCGGCAGCCCTCCTATCCATTTCATAGATTTGATCCATTGTATGTTGAAACTTTATCCCTTGAAAGTGGACGCCTGCATCATTTAAGAAATATGAATTCTTATCTATTTCATGGATTTGATCCATCATATGTTTCATAGACTCCTATCAAATTATTTGGTGTGTGTCTGCATGGTATACCATTGCCTTTAATCTTTGCGGTTGAAGTTACTTATTACATGGCATAAATAGAAGTGATGATGCGTACTGGATGGTTGCCATCCTTAGACATTCTAATAGCATTAAATTATTCCTACATAATGGTTTGATATGAGACACATCCAACCTTCTTGTAACATGCAATCTGATGTAGGACAGGAACCATGATCAGCTACTTCTATTCTCACCCTAAATAATGGCAAATGTAATTGGATGTATCCAATTATTACCATTAACTGATGTGGCGATCAACAAAGTACCTCGATATTTGCTGGAGGAACGCGCCATCGACTTGGATTATGGGTCTACAATAGTTGAAGCCATCAATGCATGGTCTGAATGCCCAAAAAAATATGTCAGAATATCTCAAATTGCTGCCTTTCCATGTTCATCTCTACAGTATCCCATACGACGTTAATTTTGGGGTTGGATTATTGCAACGCAAGCATATACTTAGGCAACTATCTATATGATTTGTCCTAGTTGCTGAAGATCTTGCAATAGCTTTTTGCTTGCTACACTATGCCTTTTTGTATGATTACATACGGTATTTTGAACTTGCTTCTTATCTCCTTCATCGTGACTACAACTAAAAT
>JACVBY030000369.1:17500-166058 GCA_017589505.3 Metroxylon sagu | reverse complement strand
TGACGCTTCCAATCGCCCCGGCGGCGCCCCCAGCTTCCCCGGATGCTCGAGCCCCGTACACCACCACCACCACTGCTTCGCCGACGACGCCAACCCCTTCCGGGCCTCCGCAGCCCCTCGACGACGACGACGACGACGCCGACGCCGACACCGACAACAACCCCGAGCGCAGAGTCCCGCGGGGCCGCCACGTCCGCCTCCCACGCTTCCCCACCACCACCATCACGGTCCGGCAGCCCTGCCGGCCGGAGGCCAAGCGCAAGGACCGGGACGATCTCAGCGACCCGGCGAGTCGCCCTACTGCTACAACAGCGCGGCAAAGAAGGGCCGACGCATATGTCGTCCTCCGGGGACTACCGCAAGGACCGGGAGGAGTGGAGCGACACGGCCATCGGCAGCCTCCTGGACGCGTACACGGAGAGGTACGTGCACCTGAACCGAGGGGAACCTCCGGGGAAGGGACTGGGAGGACGTCGCCACCATTGTCAGCGACCGCTGCGACAAGCAGAAGGCCGGCAAGAGCGATGGACGGCAGTGCAAGAATAAGATCGACAACCTCAAGAAGCGCTACAAGGTCGAGTGCCAGCGCACTCCCTTTATGCAGCGGTGGCGTCGCCGTCAGCCACTGGCCCTGGTTCCAAGAAGAATGGAGACCAGATTGTCGGCTCCTCCTCCGTCCGTCCTCAGAAGGCTGCCTTGGCGGTGAGGACAAGTCCGGCGCCATGGAGAGTGGCCTCTGGAGTGTGGTCACGAGGCAGATGAAAAGGTCCGTGCTTCCTCTTCCCCTTTTCTTCTCTATTCTTATTATTATGTTGTCGCTGTTTTAATTTGACTCCTTTTCTTTATTGTTATCTTTGGCTTCTTTATGCTAATGCTTCCTTTTGTAAAATTCTACTGCATTTTCTCTGTCCATTTAACAGGGAGACTAAGATTCTAAGCTGATACAAGGTAGACTCTCAGGAACATTTCCCATTGTACCAGGTCAAAAAAAAAAAAAAAAAAAAAAAAAAAAAATCATCATTTTTCCAAGGACCCGAAGCTGAAGCAGTGTACAGTCCCTTTTCATGAACAAAAAGAAGAAACCTGTCCACGTTATCCTAATTACATTTGCAGAGTTATGAAAGTCCCCCAGACTATGAATAAACTTGGTGTTATAATGATGAATTAATGAGTGAGTGTAGTTTGCCCATGACTGGATTATAAACAATAAACAGAGAGTGTGGAGTTTGCATGTCTGAACAGAAGATTGGGGGAAAAAAGTACATGCACTTAGCAGAGGGAGATCAAGTGAGTCACGATGAATTGGGGGAATGAGGATGAGTCATGCTTCAAGTGGGAGGACATATTATTAATTTCCTGGCTGGAACAGCAGATGGAAGGTATTTTCATTGAACAAAGCAGTTGCGAGTGTGGAAAGCATCTGCAGCTCTATCAGGATTTGGAAGGAGGAAAAAGGTAGGTTGGGGGTTGAGGAGGAGGGCTGGTTCACTCTGGAATTTGATGCTATACAGGGGTATGGAGAAGCCTTGGCCTCTAAACTGGAATTAATGCTGTGACAACATGGAAATTTAAGTCATAACAAATGACCTGAGTCATGATTAAATAAATAGAGACCAAAAGATCTTTTGGTAACCTATCTCACTCCTTAAGTCCAAAACAATAAACACCAGAGAGATTTTCTCGATTAAACGATCTAGAATAGCTGTCTGCAGTTATTTCTTAGTTTTTGTTGAATCTTACGGCATTGCTTACAAGGTTTTAAATCTGCGTGAGATAGAGGTGTTTTGATTTTTTTTCATAGAAATGACACACCCCACATTCCATTTTGTATTGATCTTCGATCTGGTTAGGCATTACCTAATATTTGCTTAAAATGTACTTTTTTTTAAAAAAAAAATATTTATGAAGCTTCAGTGTTTTATTTAATTTTTTTAAATATATTTAAACTTTAAAATTTATATCTTTATGATAAATTAGATTTATTTAAAATTGACAACTATAATGTATGCATAAATAATGAGACCTGTAGGCCCTATATATAGCCTTTCATCCCCACCCTCGGGTTCAACTTTCCTTGCTAATGGGTGGGTTTGGAGCGAAGTGGCAGCTTCCACATCGAGCGAAAACATGGAAGGGAGAAGGCTCGTGGACTTGTTTCAAAGTGTGGTCTAGAGATGGCCATGGCCTCATTCTCTTTGGTGATTCTGGTACCATTTCTCCTTGGAGGTGATCGAAAACCCTAGAGAAATCATGCAAAAAATAAGATGAAACCGAAAAAGCTCCCCAACCACCACTAAGGGCAAACCTATCATTTTAAAAATTTGGTGTCATAAGTGGTTACATGACATGTGACCACTTCTCCGTTTCTTTTAACCTCAGATTTAAATGGTAGGAATAATTGCAACTGAAATTAAAATTAGGGGTTGATTACAAAATTTTTTAGTTTAAGAAGGAAAATGCAAATACTCCATAGTTAAGGGGGCTAAATGGAATTAATCCTATTTTTTTATAAAAGAAGTTCACCTGAAATCGTCTCTTCAAGAGACGATTTCATTGAAACTCTGCCCCCCACCTCTTCGATGAAAAATTTTAATAACGTTCCGGAATTCAACATAATTTTTTTTTTTTTTTTGAGGGGGGGATTGGTGGCTTGGAGTAAAAACACGAAGAGATGATTGCACATGATGTAGCATGCGAGATGGAATGACACAAAAATTGGTTTTGATGGTTTGTACCCATAAACATATGACGGAATAAGGACATAAATGTGATTGTAGAAACATGGGCATGGAAGTGCATATGTGACGTGACAAATATGTGGTCATGACAAGCCATACCACCGGATATAAAAGATGGCATACCTTGGGCAACACGATATCTATGGCATTTGGAATGTCGAATGTAAACCAACGGTCGAGAATACGGCTACTTCTTAGATTATAAGATGAATATGAGAGAGATATTCGGATTATAGAGTGTATTATGCTGTCCTACAACATGAATGGGTACATCGCATGGAAGAGGCTGAGAGACTCGTTGAAGAACTACATATCTTTGGAAGCTCTTGTTGTGCATCGTTAGTCAATTCTGATGAATAGGTGTAACATGACACATTACGAGGTAGTTAGTAGAAGGATACGAAAGAGAACAACCGCATATTGGTGCACAGGTTGATATTATATCTTTGAAGCTCGCATATGAATAGGTTGAAATCATAGGAAGAGAGTTGGTACAAGAAGATAATGTCCTTCATTGCGATAAATATCTTTTCAATGAATGCCTGACAAGGACTAATTGTATGATTGTTCTACAGTATGGTGGAGCCTTTAACTATGTTTATCTCGAGCACTATTAGTATTCTCTTTTCATTCTGCATAAGGCTAAGCAGGAAATAAATTTAATCAATGGATAAAAGCATGCTTGGAACCATTTTGAGATGAGGACAATGAAATTGCATTACAAGCAGAAAGATTCGTAGTGACATGAAAAGTCATCAACTTTAGGCATCATCATCTTCGTTCAATATGTTCACATCGGAAAGGCAATCCTTCTCCCTGCTTAAACGAGCCGATATGCGTGCTTTGATGTTTCCATCATGAGCAAGCTTGCATGCGTGGTGTATAAAATAATACCTGTTAAGATAAATTTTAATGTAGTTATTCTTCTTTCTAATACGATAAAGGGACTTACGAAGCAAATTAACATGAACTTGTGGCATGCTGTTCGCTAGTGTTCGAGGAACAAGAACGTTGTAAGCTCTTGCTTCTGTCCTAAGATTTGCAACTTTACTTACACGAAAAGATCATCGATCATTATGCTCATCATTGCTGGGGTATTTTACATCTTAGGATCTATTGAATAATAGAAGTCATCCTTGATACTTGAGTGACAACCAATAGCACGAAACATGTCGCTTGAGCTATACATTAAACTTATCTTCGATTAATGTGAACCTATGATTTGATCTTAGATGATATCCTAATACTAGATATGTTGCTTAAATAGGATTGATCGATCAAAATTAAGAACCCAGGTGATGGTGCCCTCATGCAGTCGCGTGACCTTATGATTTATTATCTTTGTTGTAATAGTCGCCTTGATGTTGTAATAGTCGTCCATGTATCTATAACACTTGAGAGATACTTATGCACATGCTGGCATGGCATGTGAGCAAGGAAACTTCAATGCTGCTGTTGAAGTATGCTCTCGCAATTTGATAACATGCGTTTTGCCTCCGATTAGTCGGATGGTCATACATCATGACGACTTGGAAGATCAATGACTGTCAATTGAACAAAGTGATCCGATGGGAATTGGCCTTCTGCCTTTGTCTCTCCATTTGACTTTGAAAATACGTTGTATACCTGCTCCCATTCTGCATAAGGGCTATGGCATCACTTCGATGTTTATCAAAGTAGGACACATGATGCAGGTACATGTGGTGTATCAGAGTAGTGACTAGAAGACGTCGAACACCTTTCAGAACACTGTTCACACACTTGGATAGGTTAGTGGTCATGTGTCTATATCGACGTCCAGCATTGAAGGATTGGGTCCAATACTCTTTTGGAATGTTATTCGCCTCTCGGCGACCCTCTATCCATTTCATAGATTTGATCCATTGTATGTTGAAACTTTATCCCTTGAAAGTGGACGCCTGCATCATTTAAGAAATATGAATTCTTATCTATTTCATGGATTTGATCCATCATATGTTTCATAGACTCCTATCAAATTATTTGGTGTGTGTCTGCA
This sequence comes from Metroxylon sagu, assembly GCA_017589505.3. NCBI lineage: Eukaryota > Viridiplantae > Streptophyta > Magnoliopsida > Arecales > Arecaceae > Metroxylon > Metroxylon sagu. Next base: position 161,303 of record JACVBY030000369.1, on the reverse strand, counting down.
TGGTATACCATTGCCTTTAATCTTTGCGGTTGAAGTTACTTATTACATGGCATAAATAGAAGTGATGATGCGTACTGGATGGTTGCCATCCTTAGACATTCTAATAGCATTAAATTATTCCTACATAATGGTTTGATATGAGACACATCAAACCTTCTTGTAACATGCAATCTGATGTAGGACAGGAACCATGATCAGCTACTTCTATTCTCACCCTAAATAATGGCAAATGTAATTGGATGTATCCAATTATTACCATTAACTGATGTGGCGATCAACAAAGTACCTCGATATTTGCTGGAGGAACGCGCCATCGACTTGGATTATGGGTCTACAATAGTTGAAGCCATCAATGCATGGTCTGAATGCCCAAAAAAATATGTCAGAATATCTCAAATTGCTGCCTTTCCATGTTCATCTCTACAGTATCCCATACGACGTTAATTTTGGGGTTGGATTATTGCAACGCAAGCATATACTTAGGCAACTATCTATATGATTTGTCCTAGTTGCTGAAGATCTTGCAATTGCTTTTTGCTTGCTACACTGTGCCTTTTTGTATGATACATGGTATTTGAACTTGCTTCTTATCTCCTTCACTGTGACTACAACTAAAATCGAGGGATTTGCATTTACCATACCCAGTATGTAATTGGCAATAACCTTCGAGGATAGCTAATAATGATCTCACGACATTCCATGATGCACACATGAATGTGGACTATTATACCATTTGATCTTCCATAGCCCATCACTCATCTTGGTTGTTCGGAGCCTCCAACTACAACTGCTCATATGTTACTTGCATTTAACGGTTTAGTATGATGGTTGTGACTCCATTATGTACTCCTAATGCCTCTTCAAAAAGTAGAGCCTTATAGTCATTTGAAAATCATCCTCGCTATGAAATAACATACCTTGTTCAAACTCATGATTTGGATCCCAATTTGTAGGCTATGTAACCCTTGGGAGCTATGGTGCATCAATAATAACTCAATTCAACTGGCCGTAATGTGTAGAGGATAGCATGTATATTTGCTCAATGCAAGTAAACTTGGATGCTATAATAGTCGACATGGGAGTATGAGAGGGTCTGCTACCATTGGAGCCATCCATCGGTACCGATTCCTCATTCTCCATCCTTAGGCCTGAGAAATATGTATTGTTAATTTGATCTTCTGCTATTGCTAGACAATCAAAGCGATGAGCTAACTCCCCCACTATACTTGGGGAGTATAACTACCCAGTAGATTCATTTCACAACCCACAACTCCATGCTCAAAATGGGACGTGTAACATATTGGCACTGTAGGAGTTTCAGATGTGGACGTTGATGACTAGTGCCTACTCAAAGGAAGAGATGTCAATGTCAACGGTCCACCATCCATCAGCAACTGGGTATACAAGTTGAGCCCGCTATGCTATGTATCAATTGTGTATAGAAATTGGGCCTATATCTTGTGATGGATTTTTTCATAGTGAAGGCACTGCCATGATACTTTCTACTTTCACGATCACCTCCATCGCAGACAATGCTGATTGGGATGGGTAAGTGTCAAGTATTATTTTTACATCATCATCATTTCTAATTTTGAATGGCATATACACCATTTGGCCTACTTGAATAACTGTGGGAAATCTATACACTATCTTGTGCACCTTCTGATTAGGGTTCAACTCCAGCACGTGATGAAGCTTGGTCACTAGATCACCATAAGACACACCATGCCTCATTCGACTCAGACTCGGCCAATGAACGTGGTGTCATTTAGGCCATGTGTAGTTGTCCCATTTGGATACATAAGGTAAATGAGTTGTTTGCTTATAGTGATAGCAATTCTATAAAACAAAGTAGTGTACCATTAGCCATGTGAAAAGCTAAGGGCTTATGTAATTGAATGACATCTTCAATTATTCACATGCTACGTTTCTCCAACTATTTAAACTATTCAAGAATTTTATAAATTCTTTAATTGTTCAAACTATTTAAGACTATTCTAGTCCTGAGGGCTTGTCTAGATTCACCACTTCGTATCATGATATTATAAAGATTAAAGCTCATTACAAATGAAAACTAAATCTATATTAATGTGTGTTGTATCATTTCAAGCAACTAGAAAATATCATATTTATTCCTAAAAGATCTTGTTAGGCCTAAATGTAACCAACCAGTTATTGTTAGCCCTAAATAAAAAACATATTCACACTTCACTATGTGTCACACTATGCAATAATGCTAACAAATTTTTTTTTAAAAAATTCAAGCAAAGATTCTAAATATTAATACGAATATTCATAAAAAAATTAAACAAAAGTTATAAAATCCTCACCGGCTATGATTGGCGGTGGGGTTGGGGGTGGGGGCGCCGGTGGCCAGGGGCAACAGGTCAGCTGACGGGTGGTGCGCCAACGAGTGGTGTTGGGGGGGGAGCGTGTGGCATGCACGGGGGCTGGCAAGGGGAGGGTAGGGCGTGCGTTGGAGGCCATAGGGGGTGGGAGTAGGGTAAGCGCAGAAAGTTGGCAGGGTTTTGGGGGGGGGAGCGCAATGGGGCACACACGGTGGGCCGCCAATGGGGCAAGGGCTTGTGGTGGGGCGCAGTGAATGGAGTGGTCCTAAGCCCCACCTTAAGGAGGTAAGTTTTCTTTTTTTTTTTTTTTGTTAAAAAAAAGTTATGGCTTAAAATCATCTCTTCAAGAGACGATTTAGGTGGGCCTTTTCTTTTTTCTACTGCTAAGTGTGGTGGGTCACTGTGTGGAGCAATATATTGCCCGTTGGACAGACGGTTTTAAAAATCATCTATCGAAACGATGATTTTGGTCCATTACATGGTAAAAAAAAAAGTGGGTATGCCATGTTGGCATCCTAGGTGGCACCTCAAACATTATTTGTGGAAATAGTTTCCACCAGATATTATTCAGAGAATATATTTTTAAAAGGGCATTATTAAAAGTAAAGACCCTCAGAATATGGTCTTTTTTCTATCCATGGATTCACTGGGCAACCTAATTTATAACCTTGCTAACATAGAGTTCTGATGCCACTGTAGATAGTATCATTACACCATTCAAATATCAGTTCTAGTAGACAGTAAATTATATTATCTTTAAAAATGAAAGATTCAGAATCTTTTGGGCAAATTTCAAGTCAGTGGAGTCCTCCATGGCTGTAGGGAAGCTGTATGGGTTTAGCAGGCAGGGTTTGTAAATAGTAGAAAGGTGCACAAATTCAGAGACTTTGCTAGACTGTGGGTACCTTCAGCAATGTAGTTAGATCTTAGTAGCAGCAATTTTTTACCTATACCTACTACGCAAGGTTCCAGGAAGTTGAACCTTCACCTGCTTCTTGAGCAATTCTTCCCTTCAAATATTCTTAGAATAGAGATGTGTCAATCAAGGATGGCTAAATCACACTGAACTGGGCCGTTTGGGATGAACCATATCGAATCGGCCCATAGCCAATATAGTTCAGTATAGGGACCGACTCTGTACCAACCCTGAATTGTACCGTGTCGAACCACTTGATTTGGCTCAGGACGGAGCGGTTCATGGGTTTGGGACCTTCCAGTAATCTAACCGATACGTTACTAGTTCGATACAGTACACCCCATATCAATCTGGTATCGAAACGGTATTAATTTTCAGTACGGCGAACCTTGATATCAATACTTGCTCTTGCACTCCTTCCACTTCACGCAACTAAGAATTTGATAGCCCTTGGCCTCTCCTACCATAGCCAATGAAATAAAATTTCTTGTTTGAAGTAAATTTGCATTTTTCTTTTTTGTTTTATTTGAGGGGAGGCATTGATCATGCCATGAGTTTAGGTTATGCCTTGAATGCCTTACTTTCTCATTTGTTTACTAATGCATTTTCTGTTTGACAATTTCTCAGAAAGATTGATTTACATGCACACACGTCTGTATGGATGTATGTTTGCACGCCTATGTATGTGTCTTGCTAAATTAAGACAAATTCTCACACAGGATTATAATTTCTTGTGCAGGTACCCACTTGTTACTTCTGGCCCTGTAAACTTAACAAATAACTCAAAAATGAAGTCATTAACAAATCCAAGGTGGAAGAGAGTGGTTTTGAAAATTAGTGGTGCTGCATTAGTTGGGGCAGGTCCCCAGAATGTTGATCCGAAGGTAAGTTGTTGGTTATCTCACTTTCTAGGCTGAAGTACAGAACTGTTTTGGGGCTATCAGATGGATACAATCATGCACCATAATGAACTGCTCTAGATGTATTCCGAAAGTTGGATTTTGTTCTCTCTCCAGGTAACTATGCTGATTGCAAGGGAAATTGCAATGGCTAGTCGTGTTGGTCTAGAGGTATTCTCGTTCTTCTTGAGGTCTATTGGAATGTTAATGCAGTTCTCATTCCTTGACTCAGCTTCTAAATTTGTTATATTCCATTGTGCTATCCTGGTTTGTGATGTTTATTAGGTGGCAGTTGTTGTTGGAGGTAGAAATTTCTTTTCTAGTGACACCTGGGTAGCTGCAACTGGCATTGATAGAGCTACAACATACCAAATAAGGTAATGCATTTGCTTCTATGTAATTAGTGTTAATATAGCATTTTTTTGTTTTACTTTTTATATAAAATTTCTTCTGACATAGCTAGCTGTTGATCCATCTTTGTACTCTGTGTAAATGCTTTCTCCATCAATAAACTTTTTTGGCAAAAAAAGCCACTTGTTTTCCTTTTTGCAGGTTCAGACTACTTTTTATTTACTTATTTACTTATTTGCAATGATGACCTAGTTCTACAAAATTTGGATGTGTTTGGCCCTGACTACGGCAGATATATTTATGCTGTATGTTTAAGTGCTATGGATACATTCTGCTGTATGTTCTAGTAGAGTCAGATGCAAATATTTTTAAAGTGCATGCGCTTTTTTCCCCTTTGTATGAATGTGCACAAATTTTATCATTGAATGCACACATTTGTTGAATATGCAAGGCACATTCATGGGCTCTAGTGTACCTGTGCAGCCAGGTGCTGAGGCATCCCAAAACTTTAAAATGGATCTTTCTGCAAAATTCCCTTAGAAAGATGCATTATAGAAAAAGAGGAGGGCGGGGGGTGAATTTATAGTTGATCTATTTATTGTTTTCCGAATTATGAGAAGTGAGTTTCAGTATTGCTCATAGGGAATGAAGTCAATTTACTAGATTTACACCTAATGACAATGGCACCATGTTACATGTAATTTATACATATAGGCCATGTTTAAAGTTGCCAAAAACTACTAATCAACCGACAATTAACAGTTACTATTGTTATAAATTATAATATCTGTCTGCTTCTCTAACTATATCTGATACTGTGAAACTTTCAATCCTGAACTCTCGGTGGATCATATGCTGAGAATTTGTCATGAGGTAGACGGATTGGCCATGCATTGAACAATAGATTACAGGTAAGGAATGAGAAACAAAGAGAAGCTAGTTCAACAACCAATGAATATTATTACAATTGGATGGTTATTGGGTATGGTATTGAATTCATAAGATGTGCTATGATCATGTGACTATGCACAACCATGAATGGGCATCGCAAGCATGAACCAATATTTGTAGTTGATGAGTCAAAGTCATCAGACAGGAAAATTAAATTCCAGAACTTCCGTTATCTGAAGGAAGTTTTGCCGTATGCCTTTTTGGAAATTTTTCTAGAATGCTTACCATCTTACCCGTTGCTTCTCTCTGCCAGCACAAAATAAGATATGGAAGCTTTTGCTAACCTTTTCATTTTATGTGGATTATGACAGTATGATGGCGTCGGTAATGAATGCTATATTGCTTCAAGCATCATTGGAGAAGATTGGCATTGAAACACGTGTACAGACTGCATTAATGATGCAAGAGATTGCAGAACCATACATAAGGCGACGTGCTATTCGTCATCTTGAGAAAGGAAGAGTCGTTATATTTGGTGGAATTGGCGCTGGGACAGGAAATCCACTTTTCAGCAACGACACAGCAGCTGCCTTGAGAGCTTCTGAAAGTATGTTTCTATGTGCATAACAGAAAACTTTCAAAAATTAGCTTTCTTAATCTGGAAGTCCGTGCATGCCCTTTGTCCTGTTTTCACCTTGAATTAGCGTCAAGGAAAGTGTTCTGATGTGTTGTGCTTATGGGACAGTTAATGCAGAGGTTGTTCTAAAAGGCACGACCACCGACAGTATTTATGAATGTCATTCCAGAAACGGCAATAGTGTTGCATTTGAGCACATTTCGTTCAGGGAGTTGGTCTCTAGAGGCTTTACTGCTATGGATATGACAGCAATTACATTTTGTGAGGAGAACAACATTCCAGGTTGGCTCTTTTATACCCTTCCATATTACCATTCTATAGAACCCTTAACAGTAGTGTTTTCCTGTTCCTGTTTTCCAGTTGTTCTCTTTAATCTGCTGGAGCCTGGAAACATTTCAAGGGCGCTATGTGGAGACCAAGTTGGTGTGCTGGTTGACGAGTCAGGGCGAATGAGCTGATGAGTTACAATGCTTTGCCTGCCAAAGGTACCAAAACCTGGGAATCCATCATCAAACCTCTTGTCAGAACAAGTTCATTTCATGCTTCCACTTCGGTCTGCACTTTTTGCTGAAGTGAGGTTTCCCCAATCCGATGTTTGTTTCTGCCGCAAAGGATGGCAGCTATTGAAAGTGTCATCGTTGTGCAATATGGTAATTTCATTGCTGGTTGGTTGTGGGAACATGTCAGCTTCCCACCATTACCAAGAAAGGCATGTGTTGCTGCTAAGAATAAAGTTTAATGATGGTGTGTTTATTAAATTTTGCTGTAAAATTATCTCAATATATCGTACAAAATGATTGATCTAGAAGAGCCCAAGACAGAAGTTGCAGAAAGGGTTATTTATGTTAAATGCTCTTAGATTGTCAAATGGTGGATTGGAAGGGTGCTTCATTTTCATGTTGATCATTTAAAATTCCTTTCCATGCGTGGATATTCCTTTTTTCTAGTCAAACATCTTCTTTTTAGCTACTAAGGGAAATAAAAAACAAGCTAATAAGATGCCGCTTGCTTTAATTTCATTTTTTTTATTTTCAGAAATAAAAATATTATATATATTTATATATATATATAGACTTGGCTATATTTAAATGTAGTCAAGTGTAAATTTAGTTATTTAATGCTTGAATTTACGTAATTTATATGTAAAAAGTGAAAAAGGTATGGTAGCTTAGAAATTTGTGTGAATCCAAAAATGGAAAAGATGATCGAATCTTAGATTTAGTGTGCTTCAAACGATTGTTAAGATGAGTTTTATGGTGATAACAGCAAGGAAGACTTAGATGAGCATGTGGTGCCATGTGGGATTAGTTGGGTAAGGTTAGAGTAGGGCTTGGGAAGCCATGAAGAGTGTTTCGTATGCCAACGTTCGATGATATATATAAATATAAAAAATATATATATATAAAAATAAATTTGGTTATATTTAAATATAGCTAAGTCTAAATTTGATTATTTTTTCTATTGTTGGATTTACATAGTTCATAGATTCTAAAAGTAAGAAAGGTGGGATAGTTTCGGGATCCGAATGGATCTAAAAATTGGAGAGGTGATCGAATCCTAGATTGGCTACATTTTCTATCTTTGAATTCATAAAATTTATAAATTTCAAAAATAAAAAAGGTTAGATGGTTTAGAATCCGTATGGATTCACCCAATTTGAATGTAGCCACGTCTAGCTTATAGAGAGAGATAGATTTGACTATATTTGAATGTATTTAAGTTTTATATCTAATCACTTTTTTCATTCTTGAATTTATATAAATCTTGAAGTTACTTTATCATTTTCACCATTGGAATCTATGATCCACATGGATTAAGAGTAGGAGAGCAAATGAATTTGAACTTAGTTACATTCGAATGTAGCTAAATCTGACTCTATATATATAAAGAAAGTTGGAAATGGTTATACTTGAGTGTAGCTAAGCTCAGATTCGATTACCTTTTCCATTTTTGGATCCACATGGATTCAAAGGTGGAAAAGATGATATCACTTTGAGATTCGTGTGAATCCAGAATGGAAAGAGCAATCGGACCTGAAGGTTGATCACTGAGTGCAATCAAGTTTAACTCTCTCTTTCTCTCTCTCTTTATATATATATATATATATATATATATTATCGAGACTTTTTTTTAAAAGAATTAAGTCCTGAAGGATTTTAAAACTCCAGATTGGGCACCCAAAGGGTTTTTGGGCTAAGCAAGGCTTAAACTTGATGCCATTCTTAGGTGAATTTGATCTACCACATAATTTTTAGACGAAATCAAAAATCAATCTGACGTATTTTTCTTATGAGGTAAAAGGCCAAATTGACTTTAGCAATACTATGCAACCATCCAAATAATGCACACGAAAAATAAAAAGAAAAACTAGATGCTCCTAATCTATGGTATAGTGGAAGTACATGAAACTCAAATCTTTTGGTTGAAATAGATGTTTACTCTGAAAATTACGTTGCAATTAGTGGCTAAGATTTAATTAGCTCTTGTTCAGATTAACATATTCTTTGCTCGATCTTACGATCAATTTATATTTGAAGCAAAGCTGTAAGTGGCTAAAGGACCGCACGTGAGAAGAAAAGTGATTCTAAAAACCCGCTGAAGGCGAAGGAGAAATACCGTACTTGGTTGTTTTTAAAATTGTTCTACGCGATCTACCAGAAAAAATTGTTCTACGTGATAGTCACTAAATTTAAAATGATTCCAAAGCCACCATCAAGGGGATATCCCACTCGCTTCAACAATTACTAGATTTTCTGCAAAATTTTTCCATGGAGCAAATTTTCTATACATCTCTTATGGATGACCGTTCCATCTTGAAGAATCCTCAATTTAAACCCAACGATTGATCAACCTTATTAATTTGTTTCACCCACCTATGAATTAAATATAACCTTTTGCTTGGTTACTTTATGTCATTCTTAGCCTACTAGAAATTTGTGAAATTCTTCTACTTTGAGTGATCCAAACTTTATCTACTTTATGCAATGAGGGACCTTAAAATATATATATATATTTCTTTTAGGATTATATACCATGAACTTTATTTTAGGATTATATATATATCATAAATTTTGTATGAAATAAAAATGTTTTTAAATTTTTTTAGAGAGCCATCATGGCTTTCAATCTCCATTAAGGTCCCCCTTGACTATATGAAACCTGTCGATCCATCAATTAATCAACACAAGAATCCTTTCTACTAACATGATCTCATGGGGATTGATAGATGTAGCGAAAAAAGACTTTGCAAAGGAATTTAGAAGGAAATTCTCTGATATCAAGGCCATGTAGTCAAACTATAGCGAAAGGCAAGGCCTTGCTTCTAAGCCCAAACCCGAGGGTGACTTTAGGACATAACATTCTACTACATTCGTGCAAAATTAAAATCCCAGCATGCAAGATGTCATATTTAAAATTAATTCCAATCAATAATTTATTACCAATAACAATCTATTTCACAACCAAAATAATGTTAAAATCCACAATCATAAAACAGTACTCAAAGGTAACTAATAGCACAACTAAATAATTTATAAAGCAAGACTAAATTAGCCCTCTAACTAATATATCTCTAACTAAAATCCATTAGCCAACTTCTATCCAAATCCCTCAGATGACTTGCTATCTAAAACAGAAAGATTTAAAATATTTATGAGCTAACGCTTCGTAAGTAACTATAACCATGATTAGAGAGATCAAGTATAATAAATATAATCTTTTTATTGCATTTGTCATTCATAAAATTTAAAAAAGTAGCATTGGTTTTCTTTTATATTATGCTTTATATATTTTTATTCATTCAAAAATCACTTTGCATTGAGATATCTTCAATCAAGTTTCAAATTCAAAACTTGTGGTAGTAACTTAATAACCAATGAAACTATGGCCATATATAATTCCTATGATAAGGCTTAGTAAATAATAATACCATATTTAACCTTTGTAGAGGAGGTCCTTTCACTATAGCATTTAATCCTTCCAGAGTAAATCCTTTTAGCACTTCATTTAATCCCTACAAAGTAGGTCTTTTATACTTAAAGATTCCAAAACTAATAGTAATCTTTGTATAAACTTCAATAGATTTAGTATACTTATACGCAGTCTAACTATGAGTTCATAGCATATACATATATATACATCACATCTTGATTTATATATAAATAATTCAATAATTACATTAAAAGTTCACATACATATAAACTTTCAAAATTTATCTAAAATACATATTGACATAAACACAAGCAATTTACTTAATCCAAAATTTTCATATAAACTAGATATGCAAACAAATTTATGAAATTTATAAATCATCCTTCTATTATAAAAAATTTATTAAATATATTTAATATTTATCACACACATAATTTTGAAAATTAAATGCCATGCACTTTTAAATCATAAATTTAAAATAAACTTTAATATAATTTAACAGATATAATAAATCCAAACATATAAATTTTTAAAATATGATAGTACTTTAATAAACTTATTTAATCTAGGTTTCCATGTAAATAGGCATATAAAATATTTTAAAAAACTTTAAAATTCTTTTATTAATCCTAAATATTTTTTTAAAAATACTCTAATTAGGGTAAAGTTATTTATCTACAATAAATAATCCTTACAATTCAATCTAAATTCCTTCAAATTGTCACTCCAAGACCTAGTATTAACCAACACACTAATTCATCATTATTAGAATAATTTTCTACAATTTTCTAAGATCCTTAATTAAATAATTAATTTCTATTGATCAGATGAGAATCCTAGCTTATCAAACTGAATAAAAAGGCTACATTCTTACGTTGGTTTAATGACTAGTAGGGATAGGCCCTGATTAGAAATGCATGACTTTGACTCTTAATCCTAATAGTCTAATGACATCAAATATCCTCTTTCAAGAACACTCAAAACTTTTGCCCTTACATCAGTTGCTTCTCACAAAATTTTATTATCTCACATTTTTATTAATAATAAATCACTCTAAAGCCATGAACTATAGAAAACTTCAAGATTTTTATTGATAAATAATTTATGTCAAAAGAGCATGACTAAAGGCTATTTGTGAAGTAAAATCTTATAAACATATTCCTTCCATGGCATCTCACTGACTAGTACTGATAATAACCCTGCTGCAGTTGTTCCTAGGCTGCTATCCCATTAGCAAACCTGATGGATCATGTGGTATGACCTCTACCTTCTGTAGTCATCTACACACAAAAATCACAAGTAAGACAAATTCTTTAAGCTTTTAGGATTTTAGTTTTTATTTAACTTTTGTTATGATAATCAGCCATCTTAACATCTTTAAATGTTTTTAGGGCCTACTCCTTACTTGTCTCTAGGGTTTACTCTATCCTTTTTATCCTAGGGTCTAAAGCCTAGGTTCTGATACCATCTTATGTCGCAATTCTCAATACAGAACCCAATCCAGGGACACCATGATACGGTCTTATACTTTTAAAGCGAACCTTAAAAGTATGCAAGGCTTACTAAAACTCAACAAAAGCAAACCATAAAACACATTACGAAAGCTAAAAATTCAAATGCATTAATTACTATATCAAGTTATCAATTCTTTACATGTCATTTTTAATTGATCAATACAAAATATTTAAAGTATCATATAAAAGAAATTTAAATCAATCCTTACTCATTGAGACCATCCCCAAAATTCTGATCTAGCAGGTAGACTTCATCCTTATTCTTTGAAAAATAGTAAAAAGGAGATAATGAGCCCAATAAGATTTCTACATATATCATCATGAATATGCTATTTAAACAGTATCATATATATATATATATATCAAAAATATTTATACAGAAGATAACATAATATTTATACAACCGTCGAAAAAAAATCAATCAAACCCATATATCAGAATAATTGTTAACCATTAATGTAACCGCAATTACAGTCAAACCATCCATGTGACCGCAACTACAATCAAACCATCCATGTGACCGTAACCACTCATTAATATATACTCGATCGCGGCCACACTATCCATGAACGTGCCAGTATGCAATGCATAAACAGGCAAGTCATTTTCTCAATACGTAATATATTACTAAGCTTCTCTCGCCATAAAACATAAGATAGTACGTAAGTAATACTAGGTAGTACCGTTGGTATATACTGACAAATCATATACCAATAATATGTATCGAATAACCTAACCTAATGATACTTCTTTTACTTATGTTGATTTATATATTAATACGATAAATTCGATCATGTTATTCTCCGTGACATTATTTTACACTGGCCCTTCTCTAATGATTTAGACGAGTTAAGAATTTAATTCCCACCACCAAAACTAATAACATATATCAACAATACCTTCAAGCATATCATACCCTGAACCAATCAGCTGGACTATACCATGTCCAGCATATCCAACCTTAAAACCTCCGATCAAAACCAAAACCATTCCTAGCAAAATAATATACCACCTCCCTCGCCGGCCTCCTAGATCTAGGACTCCAGGTCTATACGGTCATCATCGCCGGTCCTCCTCTCCGGCGATGGCTCCGGCAACGACCAGCCCACAGCACCCAAAGGTTCAGCTATGTTTTAAGCAAAACAAAAGAAAGGAAACAGAAACAGGGAGCAGGGGATGAACGAAGGTTACCTGGCCTTTGCTGAGGTTCGCCGGCGACGACCGACAAAGCTGGAAGCTCCCCTAGATCCGACGATCCTCCTCCACTCACCAATCAAACCACCTTCCACCCTATCAACCGGAATCAAGGAGAGACTCAAGAAACAGAGATTTCAAAACATGAACAGAGGAGATTAACGCGGATGGATTCCGGCCTCCCTACCTCGCCGGCAACGAAGATTCAAGCTCCGGCGAAGTCCCAACATGAAGGAGCTTCGGTCCACGCCCTCTAATGGCGGTTCACCGGCCCAAGTGAAAAGAGAACGGGAGGAAGAAGGAGAGAAGAGGAAGAAGGAGAGAAGAAGAAGAGGAAGAAGAGTCGGCTGCTGTCTTCGTTCAAATGATCCAGTCCCTGAGTTTTTATAGCTAATCCCTCCTCAATCCATTACAGATCCATTATTACAAAGGAATCGAAAATGGAGATTGAATCTGGGTTTTTCTAAAACGGGATGGCTTATCGATGGAGGGATGAATAGATGAACGGAAAAATCCTTGCACAAAAAGAAAGATAATAGACTTTGTTTCACCCAATTAGTGGCTTGGGTTAGGTTAATTAATTGGTTTAATTCTGGGTTAGTTAATGGATTTAGTTTGGTTTAGATTAACCCTCAGTTTAGCTTCTTAATCGTCAAAGCATAGGTTCTTAGAAAAGATGGGGAATGACCGACCATGTAAAAAATATGAGATAGGCACAAATAAAAGAGGAAAGAAGATCCGGATCACAAACCATTTTGCTTTCCGCTTCGTGGACCAAGGAAATTATCGGAGCAAGCTGGCTGACCATAACTGGGAAAGGAGCATGTAACAATTTAGCTGGGCATATGGCAGCGGCATCTTAATTTACGATTCTCGGATAATTCCAAGGTTGTCCATCTACGGATCCAAGCATAGACACCGATTTGGTTGCGAGGCTGTCGAATAATGCGCATCCCCAAGGAGGATAAAAGAGAGCAAAATGGACGCGTCTTCAAGGACAAACAGAAAACGACATGTCTCCCTCCCTCGCGCTCATCGCCTTCCAGCCCCGTTCCCGTTGCCGCGTACGCTGCGTGTGCTCTGGCTCGCCCCTCCCTGCCCTATTCGTTTGGCCTTGCCAACCTCATCCGCTCGCTCGTCTCGTCTCGTCTCGTCTCTTTATAATTCTCTAGATCTCTCTCTCTCTCTCTACTTTGCCCTTGCTCCAGGCGCCCCCGCTGCCATCAGCTATGTTTGTTATCGGTCATTGTTGTTGTTATTATTATTACTCTGGAGCTAAGTAGAGCGAGCGCGTTTACCCTTAACTCCTCTCAACCTGACTGACTATGACTCTCATCAATATGAGCTCACCCTTCGTGTCCACCGCTGCTGTCCCAGTGCAGCAGCAGCAGCAGCAGCAGCAACTCCTCCTAGATCGCTCCCCATAATGCTTCTCAATTCCTTAACTCTTTCCACCCCGCCCCAGAGAAACGTGCATGCTTTCACGCAGGATGATGGTATCCATTCTTGCTTCAGGATTACGGCACCCAATCCAACGGTAGCCCGTTACGTGAAGCTGAGGCCGCATCAGCCCTTTCTCCAATCTCCTTCCTACCTTGCTCTTGCTCCCATCCGGAGCAGAATAATTATTCTATAAGTGGAATGGTGATGAGGTCTGGCTTGGCCTGGTGATATCGAGACCGGGGTTTCAGCCATCGCCTTCGCCTTCGCCTTTTGTCACCTTCTCTTTTTAAATCCTTTTCCTCTCTCGCTCTCCCTATATCCATCGTCCGTCTCAGCTCCCTCTCCACCCCCCCGCTGTGATTCAACTTCTCGATGAGCTCCGATCCTTTTCTCCCTTGCAGATTGTAAATTTGATTCCTCGATGAGGAATCTGCACGCGGATTGGTGGCTCGGGCGCGTCGGGCTGGCAAGGGGGAGCGGCTGGAAGAATGGAGCGATGGCCAGGGAGCCCGCTGCCATCGGGGTGCTGACCTTCGAGGTGGCGAGCCTCATGTCCAAAGCCGTCGCCCTCTGGCACTCCCTGGGCGACGAGCAGATCCTCCGCCTGAGCCAGGAGGTCCTGCATTTGGAGGGCGTCCGGAAGCTCGTCTCCGACGATGACGATTTCCTCATGGGTCTGGTACTCGCCGAGATGATGGACTCCCTCACCTCCTTGGCGCGCTCCGTGGCAAGGCTCGGCAAGCGCTGTGCCGACCCCGTGCTCCAACGGTTTGAGCACCTCTTGGTGGATCTCGTCAGGAATGGCGCCGATCTCTACGGCATCCGGTACGCTGGGAAGAAAATGGAGCGCAAGGCCAAGAAGATGGAGCGGTTGGTCGCCGCCAGCTCCGACCTGCACCAGGAACTGGAGGTGTTGACGGAGCTGGAGCAGGCGCTGAGGAGGATTCGGGCAGGCGCTGGCGCTGGCCCTGGCCCGGGCAGCCTCATCGACTTCAAGCAAAAGGTCATCAGGCAGAGGCAGCATGTGAAGTTTCTTCGAGAGGCCTCGCTATGGAACCGGACCTTCGACTATGCTATCCGCCTGCTGGCGAGATCCCTCTTCACGATTGTCGCAAGGATCGAGCACGTCTTCGGCGTCCAGCGGAAGGAAGCTGCTGACTCGACCGGCGGCGATCCCAAGGCGTCCGTGACCCTCCTCTCGCGCAGCTACTCCGTCGGCGGGCTGATGCACTCATCAGTCCATCCATCCGAGTGTGACAGAGTTCACAGGTTTCCTTCGGGTCCTCGTCCTCTTGCGAGGAGGCCTCCTCGTGCAAGATCTAGGCCGATCGCTGTCGTCGTTGACAGCAGAGTGAGTGGTGGTGGGGGGCAGTGCTTCTCCCATGGTGGTGGTTTCCCTCCGGCTGCAAAGCGCCAGAATTTGAGAACCAGGTGGCCGGGGGTCATTGGAAGGCCTTTCGGCGAGTGCATGGTCGGTGGAAGTGAGTCCCCGGTTCTGCAGCGCTACATCCCCCTGGACAATAGTGGTGCTTTCTTCCCAAGATCAAATCTGGCATCTAGGATTGCCAGTGGAGTAGAAGGTCTGAAACCAGAGGCCTGCTTCCGGGGCAACATTTTTAATGGGAACATCTCCTTGTCAATAATGTTCGAGTCCAGGTCCAGGCGGAGGCCACTACTACTACATGCTCCGAAGTCGGAGTCGGAGTCGGAGTCGGAGTCGACCCTTGGTGCAGGAGCTCTAGCTCTGCATTATGCGAATGTGATAATTGTGATCGAGAAGCTCGTGGCTTCTCCCCATTTAATTGGTCCAGATGCAAGAGATGACCTATACAATATGCTGCCGACAAGTATAAGAGCAGCCCTGAGGGTGAGACTCAAGTCCTATCATGCGAAGAACTTGGCTTCGTCAGTTTGTGATCCAGTTCTAGCAGCAGAGTGGATGGAGGCCTTGGCACAGATATTGGACTGGCTCTCACCGCTTGCTCATAACATGGTAAGGTGGCAGTCCGAGCACAATTTTGAGCAAAAGCATTTGGTTTCAAGCACGAATGTGCTCTTGCTACAGACTCTCTATTTTGCAAGTCAGATGAAGACAGAAGCTGCAATAACAGAGCTACTTGTTGGTTTAAACTACTTATGGAGATATGGAAGAGAACTCAGTGCAAAACCTATACCCAAACGTGTCAGCAGCAGCAACATTGATGATTGTTTGTCAAAAGGGCTCATTCATAGGCTTTAAGTCATACCCTGATTGTTATTGATGCTAGCTAGCATCGTGGCATAGTATAATTATTGGTACTCGACAAAGACAAAGTGGAGACATTACTAATATGAAAAGATGGGTTGGCTGATTCTCTCATGAAGGCACAACAGCTAGTTCCTACGCACAGCTCCTTGGATGATGATGCTTGTTGGACTGGGGCAGAGTACTGGTGATCCTCTGCATTTCAAGATTTGTTTCTGAGATGATACACTTTTGATGGTTTAATATATATATATATATATATATGTTTATCTCTTTTCCCATCTTACAAGGCAAATTAATATCAATTAATGGTCACTGAGGTTGGCCCTTTGGCATGTATTTCGTGCAACTGAGCAATGTTTTTGCATCTTTTAAAAGATATAAATTCGTACCAATAGTATTGAAACATTTTGTATACTGTTTAAGGATTGTAAATATAATAAAAATGGCTCTTTTATGAAAAGGTACCATGTAGCTTGTTGTGATTATCATTCTAGTTATGTCTAATGCCGATTTAATTCTTGCGGTCTAATAGCATTCCAAGATCTGATAGATAAATGCCATATTAAGATCTTGGTGCAGCTGAGCGGGCATCATTGATTAATTCATTAGCAAATTATGGAATATGCTATTATTGTTTGGATAAAGATGTGTGATCTTTCATTTGGAAGTAGTTCATTATGCTTAAATAAATGCTTTATTGAGTTAAAGCTTTGATAGCATTCTCCTCCTACTTGTGCTTCTGTTTGTCATTTCTAAGAAGATGAATTAGATATGTGAATTTGGAGCATTATTAGATCATGCCAATGAGATATGGGAAGTATCATAAAAAATAGTGGTGAGTGTAGTAATGTTATACGCATCATTATTATAAAATGGGCATGGTATGAATGACATGCTTGAGCAGAGTTTGAGGTAGGATTAGGGAGTTAGGAGGACTAGGTGCAACTTTGGAGTTTTAATTGTTGTTGCAGTAAAGGACAAGTGATAAGGAGCTAATTGACATGGTATGATCATGTGCCATAAATCAATCAGAGGCCCTTTATAAGGTGTTGGATTTGATTTTTCATGAACACAATTAGAAGAGGGGACCTGGAACTTGAAAGCTTGCAGTGAGAGAGGATGTGATCCCTAAGGTAGTGTTTGGTTAGAGTGATCCTAGGTGCCCATATGGCATCACTTTCCTAGGAATTAGATGTCCAGTAGTAGGATGCTCATGAGGTGGGAAAAAATCCGTTTAGTTTGTGCCTAAGGATGCCTTGGAATATATTAAGCCTGTTTTTAGTGCATGCCTGGAAATTAGGCGGTCATTTGGGCAAGATTACAAAATTACTCCTCATAATAGAAACCACAGAAATCGAAGTCTTGACAAATGCTCTTTAACACCACACAACCAGCATTGCTTATTGAATGGAACAACAAAACTCATATCAGAACCTAAACTTATCTCATAATTCTCAACAATTGACAATCAAATTCATCATCAATTCATGTACTTCAATGTTACTATTTCCTAGAGCCATAACATAGTGATATCCTCTGCCAACATGTACAGCATTCATAAAAATAACCATGAAACTATGAGCAAAGTCAGCTCAGACATAGCTATTAGCATAAAAATAACATGAAAATAACCAAAGTCAGTAGTCATAACAGAACTAGCATTACAAAGTAGAGTAATATGTATCTAAACAGCATTGGCAGAGATATACAAAAAGCATTGTGACAGTGCTTAGCTCAAACATATCCAACAGAAACAAAAAGCATTGTGCTAAAGTCTGCTCAGACACATCCAACAAAAACAAAATATGCTTTCCAACTGCACATAAACACGCTGCCATCCTATTGTAGAGTGGTACCAACAAAATTACAAGTCTTCCAATGAGGAATTCAATTTAGGAAGTCAAATTGAGGGCGATAACCAGCAGTTTGCTCTTCAATTTGTTTTAACACAAACTGACTCTTAATCTCATCTGGCATTGTGAAAAATAAGTCAACCTTCCAGCTCTCTTTGCCAATCACCTCAGTTGCAGTAAAAGCATCATCAGTGCTCAAGCCTGGTACATTCATTAGCTCATTGACCAATTTGAGACTTCTTTCATTACTGGCAGCTTGACCTTCAAAAAAGTCAGCAATCCTCCTTATATCATCCCTACAACCTTCATATGCATTACCAAATCTATCAAGCTCCTCAACTAGAGTCTCCAATAGCCCATCACTACTTCTTGATCTCTTCTTACTTTGACTTTTTGGTAGTCGTAGAAGTTGTAGGTGTTGCTTGAGAACCAGCAGCTGTTAGATTAATGTCTTCCAGCCCTGCACCCCCCCCCCCCTCCCCCTCTCTCATCCACGTCCATTTTCTCTTTCTCAACAGTACCTGCTGCTTCTCTGTCTATCTCTTCAACTAGATTAGTAGGAGCTTCTGCCCCAGATCTTATTGCCCTATCCTTTCTAAATATAGTGGCTAGCACTTCATAGTGTGAAAATGGTCTGTTCCTCAAACCAGCAGCATTTGGATGGGACTGTAATGATAATACATAAGTTATGTAATTTATAAAACTGATCAATTAAGCAAAACAACATAAATATAATGCTGATAACATTAAAATGGTTTTATAACTTCATCCATTCATGACATCCTTCTCAGCAACTATACACTTTTCATTGTCATTCCACATAAATCCGCTACAGCCAGGACCTAACATTTCAGCAATTGCATTCATTATATTGCTTTTTCAGTAGTTTAACTCTTAATTCAATATCGGGTTGTGCCATTGGACCACACCCAGGTAGGTTCTGTTCCAACTATTTTGCAAGTCGCTTGCTGTGTCCATTTTTGGAAGCCTCATTATCACACTTCCTATTGCCTTGGTTTGCTAATTCTAACAGACACTCAACTAGTATTTCATCTTCCCTCTTGGTCCATTGTCTCTTACTTCCCCCCTTCTTATCCTTCGTCTGCTCACTACATGCCTCCATTCCTAAGGCAACAAAATAGAAACACTTGCACAAAACCATCAAATAAGTTAAAGAGGTACATGCATTGATATTATTCTACATAAAACCAATTGATTGAACAATTGAGACAACATAGTGTCAAACATAGATTAGAAGGGAGAAGCAGAACATATTATTCACATTATTGCTGCCATAAGAAGTTCATGCAGCAAGGAACGCCAAGTTAGGATATAAAACAACAGTCTAGCATCACAATTTCAAATATTTATTACAGTACTAAATAAAAAACAGTAACCAAACTCAACTCAATTTTGCCTCGAGCTCATCCAATTATCAAACATCTCTTGACTCTTGAGCCAAGTCATCTCTCCAACTGGTCCATGCATCACTTGTTTCCATATGAGCAATGCAATCCTCATTATGCTGACTTTGGGTACCTTCCACCTCACCAACTTCTTCCATAGGATCAATAGGCATTTCACCTCTTATGTAGTTATGGAGCAAGGCACAAGGAGAAATTATTCTACATTGTGTCTTAATAGGATAGAAGGACTTGGACCTCAAGATTCTCCACCTACCCTTAAAAATCCCAAAACATCTTTCTACACAATTCCTAGCGGCTGAATATTTCACGTTGAAGAACTCTTGGGGTGTGGATGGTTGGTCACCTTACCTCCACTCATTCAAATGATATCTTTGACCTCTATATGGTGCCAAAAACCCTTCACCTTTGGTATAACCAGCATCACATAAATAGTACTAACCTAGAAAATTATTTGAAGTTAACTAAAACTTTATTGCATTACTCATATTCTCCTAAACTAAAATGACAATCCATATTACTGAATACTAGGTTTACCTTAGGGAATCTTTAATCCATTTCTTGTAGAAATAATATTTCTCAATACTTGAGAATCTAAAGTAGAACCTTTCCAACCAGGCAGTATGTAAATGAATTGCTTGTCTTTGGTGCAAACACTCCACACATTTGCGGCAATTTCATTCTTTCTTTTGCGATACTTAGTCTATCTGCCTCATTTACATGGACTCTGATATAAGTTCTATCTAGAGCCTGTAAGCAGTATTAAATCAAAACAATACAAAGATTTGGTAAGTTGCTCATGTCTCGCTTCAATTCTTTAATTGATAGACATTTCTGATAGGAACTAATTATAAAGAATTAAATACCTAGAGCCATTTCTACCTATCATCAGTACAGTCCTCAGTGATTGGCTCTGGCTTCCTCAAAAGCTTGTCATGAAACCTTAAGACAGCATTCAAAACAGCAAGAAACTGTCTAATAACTGTCTCACTAGATCTTACAACTTGATGCTTGAGAACCCTGTTTTTTATATTATATGCAATTATATGAAAAAATTCGCAACCATTTCCTCAATTGCCATGTTCTTAGACTCTTTCCACATACTCTCAGTGACTAACATTTGACATAAGTTGTAAAATGCTCTCATGTCCATCCTACAATCCTCAATGCATGCTCTGTCACTCTCAAAAATAATTTTTCATAAGTTCATAAACCTGATATGATGCCTATCCAGAATATCCCAACCTTTGAAACTATACCTTTTTCTCTTAATTAGGAAAAATATTGTGATAACAAGTAATAAAATGTAGCTTTCAATCATTTTCACATCTTTCTATGTGCAATCACTCTGTTTCTGTTAGTGTTTTCGATTAATGCAATATAGTGGCAAAATCCCTAACTTCCTCTGAAGCATCTTTCACAAAGTGGCTTCATTAAGTGGATTGGCTGCTGTTACTGGCCTCACTTTTTCCAGAAAAATACGGGCACAGAGGCAAGTCACTTATGGCAACCGTTAAAGGACATCAGTTAATAGTCTGCAATAGGAGAAGAGCAATATATAAGGGTTACACATCATTTAACTCAATAAAGCATTTATTTAAGCATAATGAGCTACTTCCAAATGAAAGATCACACATCTTTATCCAAACAATAATAGCATATTCCATAATTTGCTAATGAATTAATCAATGATGCCCGCTCAGCTGCACCAAGATCTTAATATGGCATTTATCTATCAGATCTTGGAATGCTATTAGACCGCAAGAATTAAATCGGCATTAGACATAACTAGAATGATAATCACAACAAGCTACATGGTACCTTTTCATAAAAGAGCCATTTTTATTATATTTACAATCCTTAAACAGATATACAAAATGTTTCAATACTATTGGTACGAATTTATATCTTTTAAAAGATGCAAAAACATTGCTCAGTTGCACGAAATACATGCCAAAGGGCCAACCTCAGTGACCATTAATTGATATTAATTTGCCTTGTAAGATGGGAAAAGAGAGAAACATATATATATATATATATATTAACCCATCAAAAGTGCATCATCTCAGAAACAAATCTTGAAATGCAGAGGATCACCAGTACTCTGCCCCAGTCCAACAAGCATCATCATCCAAGGAGCTGTGCGTAGGAACTAGCTGTTGTGCCTTCATGAGAGAATCAGCCAACCCATCTTTTCATATTAGTAATGTCTCCACTTTGTCTTTGTCGAGTACCAATAATTATACTATGCCACGATGCTAGCTAGCATCAATAACAATCAGGGTATGACTTAAAGCCTATGAATGAGCCCTTTTGACAAACAATCATCAATGTTGCTGCTGCTGACACGTTTGGGTATAGCTTTTGCACTGAGTTCTCTTCCATATCTCCATAAGTAGTTTAAACCAACAAGTAGCTCTGTTATTGCAGCTTCTGTCTTCATCCGACTTGCAAAATAGAGAGTCTGTAGCAAGAGCACATTCGTGCTTGAAACCAAATGCTTTTGCTCAAATTTGTGCTCGGACTGCCACCTTACCATGTTATGAGCAAGCGGTGAGAGCCAGTCCAATATCTGTGCCAAGGCCTCCATCCACTCTGCTGCTAGAACTGGATCACAAACTGACGAAGCCAAGTTCTTCGCATGATAGGACTTGAGTCTCACCCTCAGGGCTGCTCTTATACTTGTCGGCAGCATATTGTATAGGTCATCTCTTGCATCTGGACCAATTAAATGGGGAGAAGCCACGAGCTTCTCGATCACAATTATCACATTCGCATAATGCAGAGCTAGAGCTCCTGCACCAAGGGTCGACTCCGACTCCGACTCCGACTCCGACTTCGGAGCATGTAGTAGTAGTGGCCTCCGCCTGGACCTGGACTCGAACATTATTGACAAGGAGATGTTCCCATTAAAAATGTTGCCCCGGAAGCAGGCCTCTGGTTTCAGACCTTCTACTCCACTGGCAATCCTAGATGCCAGATTTGATCTTGGGAAGAAAGCACCACTATTGTCCAGGGGGATGTAGCGCTGCAGAACCGGGGACTCACTTCCACCGACCATGCACTCGCCGAAAGGCCTTCCAATGACCCCCGGCCACCTGGTTCTCAAATTCTGGCGCTTTGCAGCCGGAGGGAAACCACCACCATGGGAGAAGCACTGCCCCCCACCACCACTCACTCTGCTGTCAACGACGACAGCGATCGGCCTAGATCTTGCACGAGGAGGCCTCCTCGCAAGAGGACGAGGACCTGAAGGAAACCTGTGAACTCTGTCACACTCGGATGGATGGACTGATGAGTGCATCAGCCCGCCGACGGAGCAGCTGCGCGAGAGGAGGGTCACGGACGCCTTGGGATCGCCGCCGGTAAAGTCAGCAGCTTCCTTCCGCTGGACGCCGAAGACGTGCTCGATCCTTGCGACAATCGTGAAGAGGGATCTCGCCAGCAGGCGGATAGCATAGTCGAAGGTCCGGTTCCATAGCGAGGCCTCTCGAAGAAACTTCACATGCTGCCTCTGCCTGATGACCTTTTGCTTGAAGTCGATGAGGCTGCCCGGGCCAGGGCCAGCGCCAGCGCCTGCCCGAATCCTCCTCAGCGCCTGCTCCAGCTCCGTCAACACCTCCAGTTCCTGGTGCAGGTCGGAGCTGGCGGCGACCAACCGCTCCATCTTCTTGGCCTTGCGCTCCATTTTCTTCCCAGCGTACCGGATGCCGTAGAGATCGGCGCCATTCCTGACGAGATCCACCAAGAGGTGCTCAAACCGTTGGAGCACGGGGTCGGCACAGCGCTTGCCGAGCCTTGCCACGGAGCGCGCCAAGGAGGTGAGGGAGTCCATCATCTCGGCGAGTACCAGACCCATGAGGAAATCGTCATCGTCGGAGACGAGCTTCCGGACGCCCTCCAAATGCAGGACCTCCTGGCTCAGGCGGAGGATCTGCTCGTCGCCCAGGGAGTGCCAGAGGGCGACGGCTTTGGACATGAGGCTCGCCACCTCGAAGGTCAGCACCCCGATGGCAGCGGGCTCCCTGGCCATCGCTCCATTCTTCCAGCCGCTCCCCCTTGCCAGCCCGACGCGCCCGAGCCACCAATCCGCGTGCAGATTCCTCATCGAGGAATCAAATTTACAATCTGCAAGGGAGAAAAGGATCGGAGCTCATCGAGAAGTTGAATCACAGCGGGGGGGTGGAGAGGGAGCTGAGACGGACGATGGATATAGGGAGAGCGAGAGAGGAAAAGGATTTAAAAAGAGAAGGTGACAAAAGGCGAAGGCGAAGGCGAAGGCGATGGCTGAAACCCCGGTCTCGATATCACCAGGCCAAGCCAGACCTCATCACCATTCCACTTATAGAATAATTATTCTGCTCCGGATGGGAGCAAGGTAGGAAGGAGATTGGAGAAAGGGCTGATGCGGCCTCAGCTTCACGTAACGGGCTACCGTTGGATTGGGTGCCGTAATCCTGAAGCAAGAATGGTTACCATCATCCTGCGTGAAAGCATGCACGTTTCTCTGGGGCGGGGTGGAAAGAGTTAAGGAATTGAGAAGTATTATGGGGAGCGATCTAGGAGGAGCTGCTGCTGCTGCTGCTGCTGCTGCACTGGGACAGCAGCGGTGGACACGAAGGGTGAGCTCATATTGATGAGAGTCATAGTCAGTCAGGTTGAGAGGAGTTAAGGGTAAACGCGCTCGCTCTACTTAGCTCCAGAGTAATAATAATAACAACAACAATGACTGATAACAAACATAGCTGATGGCAGCGGGGGCGCCTGGAGCAAGGGCAAAGTAGAGAGAGAGAGAGAGAGAGAGATCTAGAGAATTATAAAGAGACGAGACGAGACGAGACGAGCGAGCGGATGAGGTTGGCAAGGCCAAACGAATAGGGCAGGGAGGGGCGAGCCAGAGCACACGCAGCGTACGCGGCAACGGGAACGGGGCTGGAAGGCGATGAGCGCGAGGGAGGGACACATGTCGTTTTCTGTTTGTCCTTGAAGACGCGTCCATTTTGCTCTCTTTTATCCTCCTTGGGGATGCGCATTATTCGACAGCCTCGCAACCAAATCGGTGTCTATGCTTGGATCCGTAGATGGACAACCTTGGAATTATCCGAGAATCGTAAATTAAGATGCCGCTGCCATATGCCCAGCTAAATTGTTACATGCTCCTCCCCAGTTATGGCCAGTCAGCTTGCTCCGATAATTTCCTTGGTCCACGAAGCGGAAAGCAAAATTGTTTGTGATCCGGATCTTCTTTCCTCTTTTATTTGTGCCTATCTCATATTTTTTACATGGTCGGTCATACCCGATCTTTTCTAAGAACCTATGCTTTTCATGATAAAAATATTTTAGTTGACTGTATTCATAGTATTAACGTTCGAAACTAGCTCTCAAACATTATAGTAGAGCACTAGCGCATGAATAAGCTCCTGCAAAAAAAAGAAAGGATGAATAGAAGAGGTCCAAAAGTTTTATTCAAAAATGATGTCTGATGCTCAAATCAGTCTAAACAAAAAGAAGAAGATTCACCCTCCTTTGGCTAGAGTTTTAGGGTTTTTAAGTTTCGGCTTAGAGCTGTTATGCTTGAGGAGTTTAGAATTACTTTTATAGGCACTTGGAAGAGTTCTCCAGATTTGATTCACTCAATAGTGGATGGCTAGATAAGCTTAAATCTTGGAAAGAGTTGTGTCATTCGTGGAAGTATCTCCAAATTGAGACTCTCTTCTTTGGTAGAACACATATTGCCATCAGGTCCATCATTATATGTTATTTTCTGATTGTCCACCATATGTCGCTATCAAGTCGTAGCTTATCAGCTCATATTGTATCACTTGCCCTTCATTTTCAGGATTGAGCTTGTGTTGGTGCTCAAATCATGAAAGTAACTAAGTTGGATCTTAATTAACTTATTTTGAACTTCTTTTGCTCAATTGTGGTGATTTATTCATACCGAATTTAGATTGACTTGGACTGAGCTCAATAATTCTAATAGATCTTAGTTAGTCTAAAAGTCTACTCGAGTTTAATATGGTAGTGTACCAATATTAGATTGACCTTGGTTAGGTGCCACTAGCATTTATTATGATTAATAGTACATTTGTAAATACTAAAAAATAGTGCAACGCTTGATCTCTTTTGCTCCCACTTTATAGTCTATATAAATAATGGAAGGGAGCTCATTTGCTCCATTCTCTTTGGCTTTTTTTAGGTCGGCTTCCTCTTCCCGATCGATCCTGGATGCTCCCTCACCTCCCTTGCTTTCTTTTTGAGTTAGCCTTCCTAGCTTCCTTTAGATACATATTTTAACTTGTATGCCTTGTTCATTTTCTGGAACCTTGAGTTGGGCTAAAGGCCAATCTAGTATTTTGAGCTAAACTACCTCTTATGATGACTCTCAAACTTGGGACACTCTTAGTCAATCATCAAGCCCTATGTCTTAAGGCAACTTCTAGCTTTAGGGCCGAGGAGGGTAGTAATTTTAGGAAAGATAACCTAACGCAAATACATCAATCGTACTTCATTTATAAGTCCTTTATTCTTAGTATCCATGGTTGAGAGGATGAAGCTTTTGACTAAGAGATAGGTTCACTTTGCCTTTATAAGGATATTTTGAAAGTAGGACTTAGATTGTCCATTCCCTCCTTTATCTTCAACCTCCTCTGCTTGTATAGGATAGGTCCTACTCATCTTATCTCAAACTCTCAAAGACTTATAGTTGGTTTCATGTTTTGTATGCTTCTGCTTGGAATCTTCCTTTTTCTTGATATGTTTTGAAATTTTTCTGTCATCAAAAAGCATCTTATCAAAATTAATTGGTGGTCTATCTACACTCGAAAGGGTAGAAAGCCAAGATGAAAAGGAGATTTTAGCTTGACTTGCTTGAAGCAAGCCTCTTAAGGTTGTTAAAGCAAGCCTCTTAAGGTTGTTAAATTGCTGATTGAAATAGCTCTAGTTAATGTTGACTTGAGCCCAACCTCTTTTAGAGGTATCTTTTATCTCCTTTAGCTCTGATTTACTTGCTTTGCTCTTTAGTTGAGCTTACCAAGTTAGATGATTTTCTTTTTGTAGAGATGGTGGATGTCATAGCTCTCAAGCAGACGATGAAGGCAAAGAAGCTGACTTTTTAGGATCCATCAACTTGTTGACCAACCAAGAAGAAAAGGCTGTTCTCTAAAGGTGAGTCATCCTATCTAAGCTGAGACGGACTGAGCTGAAAGCAACTATGTCATGACCTGAACTAAGGGTCCATAATCGATGCAAGAACCAAGATGAGTAGGACCCACCTTAGCCCCTATAAGCCTCATATTAATTACATGCAGGAATATTAACCTAGACCTCAAATAACTTATTAACCACATATAGGTAATATCAATCTAGAAAATTGGCATTCAGGATATAGATATCTATCAAAAGAGTGACTGCACCAATATACTCATGCATACCCATAACTACTATAAAGTCACCTTATAAGTACTTATAAAAATTTTTCTATATGGTAACTATAGATCTCTCTCTCTCTATATATATATATCTCGAGAGATATATAAAAGAAACATTCTCTACTTACTAAGGTAGCTTAGACGATGCAAATTATCGAGCCTACCTAAACATAAAAGAATTCTTCAAAAAGGGTGTGGCTCATCTATTGGATCAAGAATCAGCTATAGAAAAAATATAACAAAGAGTGAGATTGCACTCAGTGAATAGATAATAATAAACATAGTAAGTGAGAACAAGTGAAGTATAGTACTAATAATTTATTTTGAGTATATAAGTAATTAATAAGATAGTAAAACATGATAACTTCAATTTATAAGCAATAATGTGTTACATGTTAGAAGTTGTCCATGGTATCATCTTAAATATTTAATATTAACACATGAATTTATCAATTTATAAACAATAACATGACATATGTATTTCATAAAATGCTAAGGTTTGATATTATCAAATCATAAACATTAATGCATATCATCAAATGGTAGATGGTAACGCTTATCATCCAATCATATATGGTAATGTTTATTATCAAATCATAAACACAACTATATCATCCCCTAAGATTGGTCCCAAATAACCGGCTCAAATTTTCAATAGTATCAGAAATAAAAGTAGAGAAATGACCGGTACACATTATATATACATGCATGTATATGCACCTATAGAACTTGTTGTAGTATTAGATATCAGGTAGAAGTTATTTGGAATCGTTGAAATAGATAGCTCAAAAGCCTAAATAGATAGTCTAAAGGCTCAAACAAAGAACTACTAGTAGCCAAATCAAAGTAGATCACGCGTGTAGCCCTCACACGAGACTAATATTATCCTACTGGCAAAGGTGTCCAGATATTGACTCATTATGCACGTGTCACCTCATAATATAGAAGATACTTTATAATTCATATAAGTTTATACAGCACATCAAAGTTCAAAAGATTATCAGTTAATCACATAGTCATACAGTTTCAGAGCACACTTCAAGCAGTCATTTGTAATGACATGAATGAATACAGATAGCATAAGCTCAAATATTATGTCAGAGTTGAGCTGATTATCATCTAATCATATAAACATATAGCCCCATGACCAAATCCTAGTAACTACTTATCATGACCTAAGATAATACAAATAATATAGCGTAAAGAGCATATCGAAGTTAAGACAAAGACTGATCAATTATATAAGCATACTATCACCTTATTAATTCTAAAAATCATTTATAATACCATAAGAAATTCCATGTAATCATCCATCATTTATAAGAGCATAAGATTACTAATCAACTTGTAGTGCTCTAAGTTTTGTACAAGCTTGGTAGAAAATTCATATTATTCATCTATACTTGTCCTCACCCATTATTGTAATACTTATGCAGCATAAAGTAAGTGTGTTCCATGTATCAATCATATCACGAACAAATAACAGGAGAAATTATGAGCATAATTCTTATGCGAAAATTAATTTTATGAATATACTCAATTTCTTATATTAATAGTTAAACTTGGTTTTGTGCATACATGAATATACCAAGATACTCTTATGTATATTTTATTTTGTAAAGCCTTTATCATGTACTTTAGCTATTCATGCTATACAGTTTATTATTCACCTACACATAAGCACAAGTATAAATTATTTTATAAGAGATTTATTATATAAATTAATTAAATATGCTATAGAAGTCATTATCTACTCACAGTTAACCATTAGAAGCACCAAAAGAACCTATACCACATCAAATTTTCTAGAACTCAAAGGAAGGTGGGTGATAGATCCTTCAAAGCACCTAGAACAAAGATTAACCATGCATAAAAGAAAATATTTTAGCATTGTTTGAGTGTGGGAATAGATTTTTTGCTATTATATAAAATTTAAAGACTAAACTCATAATCTAGCTTGAAAACCAACACAATACAATAAGAATCCTAAAATTTTCTTCAAATTTGAGAGATTCGGCAAATTAGAACTAAAAATCTCTTAAAATTTTACCTTGGTAGCCCCAACTCTAAAAAAGATTCAGTAAATAGGACATAGATTTGAGATGTGAAAAGAAAATACTAGTAGAGGAAGGTTGGAAGTAAGGAAAAATAAAAAGAAAAAAAATGTCATAGATGCTTGGAATCAAAGCTGGGAGAAGTTGGGAACCAAGCTGAGAGAGAGAGAAGAGAAGCTTAGGTAAAAAAAAATTGGCGTTTGATTGTTTTAACCCACACATAAGGTGGTTCGTGCAATCAATTATAGAGCGATCAATCAGATGTGTAGTTGATCGGACTATAATTGAGCGGCCAGGTAAACCGAGCTCAAACTGGCAGTGCTAGGAGACCAGCTTACTCAGACTGCACAACTTATTTTCATTTTAAGTAAGAGTTAAGTAAATGTTCTTATTTCATTCCTTATCTTTTTTTTTTTTTAATTTACTTAAGATTTTTCATGAAAATAAGAGAATACCCCCTATCTGAATTCAACAAAAATATCAAAAAAATCAAATTACTTAAGAATAAAAAGTCAACTCTACCTCTTAAGAACAAAATTTGAAAAATTCAAAAAATAGCTCATTGGCTAAAATGAGTTAAGGTATTTTCACCAGAATAAAAATATTAGAAAATCAATATAGCTTAAGAATGATAAAGGAAAAATTCTCTTGAATTGTAATTTGTAAGGTTTCGATCAACCCTTGGTCAAATTTTTAGGATTATTTTGAAACTATTTATGAATGTAGGATGGTTTTTGCTACACTTGTATTCATATAGGTGGGATGGGGGATGTGTAGAATCATCAATTATATTGACAATTTCATCTTTTTTATAAAAAAATATTGAAATCATCAGTAGAACTAATGATCTTAGCTTTTTTATTATTATTTTAAAAAATAGTTTAATAGCACCATCCATAACTTTAAAAAAAGGTAAAATTCGTCAATGTGACCGATGATTTCAAAATCATCGGCCACACTAATGATCTAAAGTTTTTTTTTTTTTTTTTAAATCATCGATCACACTGATGATTTTTGCCTTTTTTTTAAGTTACTGGCCATGTTATTAAACTACCTATTTTTTAAATAATAATAAAAAACCTAGAATCATCGGTTATACTAATGATTTTAATACTTTTTATAAAAATTAATAGATGAAATCGTTAGTATAACTGATGATTTCTATATATCTCCAACTCATCTACGTGGATGCCGGCATGGCAAAAATCATCATTCGTAAATAGTTGCAAAACAATCCTTCTTTAATAATTAATTTTAAAATTAACATTATAAAATAAAAAATCCTCAACAAATACGGATGGCATTTGTTGAAAAGAGATAGAAATTTATAATTTGAACAAGAAAAAACCAGATAACATCAAATGCAAATATGCCGTAAACTGCACCTCCAATGCTGAAGGAATGAATTTGACTAACTCATCCTAGAGCATATTTGCTTCACCCTTGAAGAAACTCAAAATCATGATGCAAATTATGCACTCGCATATGTGATCCATCACCAAAGTAATAACCTCTCCAAGTTTACCAGTATATCTGGCCTCAACCTGCTGAATACCATTTTTATGAGAAACATCAATGACACATTCAAATCTATGACTTTGCTCATCGTTATGCTTATGCTTCCTCACAATCTGAAGGCCCTGTACATATCATACGCTCCAATGGTCTGTGGTTTAATTACATGCTCCTATTGGTAATATAATTACACTACAAGACATCTTAGAAAAAGACAGGACCAATGCTAATAGAAGAGAGAATATCTTAGGTTTTGTTTGGTATGCAAAACATGACAAGAAGAGAGAGAGAGAGAGAGAGAGAGAGAGAGAGAGAGAGAGAGGATAGTATAAGATAAAAATATATAAGATAATGAATAAGATAGGATAAAAATTATACTTCCAGTTTTATAAGAAGAGAATTTGTGATCCATGATGTTTCATAAGGGGAGAACTGGATTTAAGGAAGCTTTAGCCAATGAACAATACCCAAGCCATAGGAAGGAAAATCAGATAATTAGGCTTGGTTATTTGTGCTCTTGAGGTATCCTATCTGACCTATTTTCCCATATAATTTTGAGCAGCAATGTAGGGATATATTTGAAAACCATAAAGGCCCCAAAAGCAATACACAAATTGCCTTTTCTTGTTACTACACAAATTCTAAGTAAACATTATGAATCTCAGCACTTGACTAGTTGACCCGGGCTGGCCACCCCTGCGCATGCCTAAGGGAAAAGTTATATGTTTTTTTTTTTAGCTGCTGCTGCTGCTGCAAGCTTAGATACTCTGCAACTGAGCTAATGGCTGTTGATTTCACCCATAATACTTTCTTCTCTATTTTCATTTTTGTTCTTATTAATGTAATATCACTTTTACATGGTAGTCAAAGAAAAATACACATTCTAAATCTGTATTCTGATTGCCTCGCTACCCTTCTAACAATATCTTATTACCTTAAAAGGCAATAATTTCACCAACCTAAGAGCGACTAATACAATAATGTCACTCTCTTTTGCACTGGATCAACTTCTGTGAATAAATTTCGCAGCATGCCCTGAAAACTCAGCACGGAAGCATTGGAACATAATTACGTCAAAGTTCCATTAAAGCAGTTCAATACATCTTTCAGGTGTTTGTCAAATGTCCCAATGCAACAGTCAAGTGGCATTAAATATAACGTGTACACCTGTTAAACCATCAAAAAGCTACAAAGAGAAGATATATAGTTGAAATGATGAGACAAAAAATAAATCACCCACTTTAGAGGACCCGGAGGACGATGGATTCACAGAAATACAAGCCACATAATCAACAATTATTCTTACAACTTGTTAGGCTCCATAAGAGAAGCATATAAATTGGAGACCCGCTTTTACTGATTTCTAACATAAAAGACCACAAAGCATTAATAGAACAATTGAAACCCTTGAACTCCACCAAACAAAATGAGCCAATAAATATGCATATAGGTAAATGGGCACGATGCCAAGGGTTACTAAATCAACTCCACCATGTATGTATACATATACAAGCTTGCAATATCTAGTTGCTGTCATCACCACAGAAACAGCATCACTATATGCTGTCATTGCTTGCAGGTCTCTTCTAATAACATTGCACAAGCTTGCATGATTATTGAAGATTTCTATGCAAAAACTTCTAACTCTATGGTTCGCCACCAGTTTAAACTATAACCATTAGTTGGCTACAGATTTTTGAAGTCTACTGGCTATAACAACTAATGAATTAAGAGTGACCTCTAACTCATAGAATGAGGTTATGCAGCATTTTGAAACCTAGTCCGCAACCCTACTCATCTTACTCCTCATAGGATGACACACCAGATGAGTCACTT
Source organism: Metroxylon sagu (assembly GCA_017589505.3). Taxonomy (NCBI): domain Eukaryota; kingdom Viridiplantae; phylum Streptophyta; class Magnoliopsida; order Arecales; family Arecaceae; genus Metroxylon; species Metroxylon sagu. The sequence continues at coordinate 128,820 of JACVBY030000369.1, read as the reverse complement.
GCAAATGGAGATGTCTCCTTCGGAGATGAAGGATGTGATTCTTCTTGTTGCAGTGTCAGCTCTGAAGGAAACGAGATTGTTAGTTAAAAGCCCACTTATATTAATATATTATGCAGCTATATAAAATAGAAGGCAAAAGCAGCTAGGTCATCCATTTGTTGATTCACAATTATGAGTTTCACAAAGAACAAAAGGTAAAATAAAAAGTGTGCACATTCTCATTTTTGACAGTAAGGACTTGACACTGTTTTAGGTGACTGTAACAGGCACAAGAAAAATGAATTGGTAGAATAGAACACTTTCACATGCAAACATGTTCGCAAAAAGAAAAATGCATGCACATGGGCGCACGTGCGCACATAGAGAGAGAGAGAGAGAGAGAGAGAGAGAGAGAGAGAGAGCAGAACTCTCCCATTGATCTGCTCTCTCTATCAGCCTGTACAGTGTCACTGTATAAAGAAGTAAGAGAAAAGCTCCACATCAGCCATGTAAATTTTTGGTGCAAATGTTTTTGTTGCTCAGCCTATCTCTGATATAATTCTTTTGGCAAAAGGGTAATACTCCTAGAGAGCAAGACTTTATGAACAAAAGATCATATTCTCTCATTGAGAATTCTAGACTCAAAGAGTATTAAACCTTCAAAATCACAGAATAATAATAAATAAATACTCTCCAAAGAAAATATTGATTTATAAGGTAGATAAGATAACCTGTAGTGTTTTGAACTCTTGAGCTGAACTTCTTTGTGTGCCGCCGAATAAGTTTCTTAGCCTTCATGATGGTTAGTTGCCTAGCAAAGGGAGAGAACTCAACATCACTCTCACTCCAGTCACCTTGGAACTCATTGTCTGCTTCTCCTCTCATAGTTCTCAAAACAAATGCTTTGGCCTTGCGGCGCTGAGAATTGAACAATCCCCTAATGGAAGTCACAAATCCATCACCAGCTCCATCACTTGGGCGCTTGATCCATGAGGGAGGCAACTGATCAGACTTTCCAGGTTGACCTCCATCACTATCACTGAGATCAAGATTGCCTTCAGGAGCAACTCCTCCATGGGTCTCCTTTTGGCTCTGGGATTTATCTTTAAACTTTTTACCCTACAGAATCAATAGCATAAAAGAGAATCAATTTGTTCTGGTGAATAATAATTACACGTGAAAAAAAAATGTTACTCATTTGCAATGACTGTTCAGTAACCACCATGCTGATTCACATGGATGCAACTCATCTGACAAAATTGTCTAGGAAAAGGTTTGGCTTATTAAATTTTTCAGGGTTAAGAAGAAATATTGAGAGTAACATGCCCAGAAGGTTAGGCTGGATTTGATTAGGACGAAACATTGCAAACTATTAGTAATATATTATTTTCAGGAAAGCATCAAAGTTTACTGGTAAAGATAGACTTATTCCAAAGTAAGGTTAAAAGAGATCTGGCATCAGTAATTTCAGTAATAGTTAATAGCATCTGATATAACTCACTGTTGATATAGTTAATCATGAGATGAGATGCAGGTTTGAGCCAATAATGTGAAGAAGGGGACAGCCATACATAACTTACCTGCATGCCAGTTACTGACTTTAAAACTCCCCATATGATATGTTTTTTAACACGTGAAAATAGTCTCGTCCAGGTGCCAGTAAAATCGTCACGATGAAATGTATCCATAAGCAGCCTTAAGTCACTGACAGCAAACCTTGACCCCTCATAAGTAAGAAGCAATTCAACCTATGTTATTAGCAATGTAATAAAAATGGTTAATAAACATGTTCAAAATAGAATACCTAACTACAAGCTGAAATAAACCAACCTGGCTTATTTTGATATTATGAAATTCAGTCATCTTTTGTGGTCTAGCCCTTTTCTCATCAAGAGTTTTGCCAACCTTCTTTTCTTCCTGAGATGAGCGGGAGGATTTGACTGCCTTGGAATCTTTTGGTTTATTTTTGGATGACTCCTCACTAACTAAATATTCCGGTGTGGCATCCAGTGAAGCACTTTTTGAGGAAGAAATGCCTGAAGAATGAACTTGCATGACAAGTTCATTAGCGACAGACTCTGCCACAGTTTCTTCCCATGTTCTGTCAAATGAAGATGTGCGTCGAAGCCCTGGCTTGGAACCAAATAAAATATTTGCCTTTTGATTTTGTGACTTTGAGGCCTGTATGCAGATTCCCCCACTAAATGAAAACAAATGCTACTCCAAATATCTAATGATGAAAAAATTAATAATCTAATATCTATAGACTCATGGTGTTACTTGACAAGTAGAATTGTCAGGATTAGTTTTTTAATGTTACTTCTTTGCAGTGGTAAATGGTCTACAAGTCCATTCATTATATGTATCAAGCATCTAATATTACTTGCAGAATGCATACATACATGTACATATACATACAATACATATGTGTATATGCATATGTATGTATGTAGCGTAACCATGCATGTGCATGAATGCATATGTGCATGCGTTAGTGTGCACATATAGTGCATCTGTGCTATAACAAGTATTTCTTAAAATTGTCAACTATTTTACTTTGTAGCAACGTTCACCATCTTGGTACCAGACTTGATACCACACTGATATAATGTCGGTATGCTTGGCATATGAGTTGGTCCTACATATCGAGACTTAGCACGCATCAGTACCAAGTCTTGGTTCGGTACTGTTATGTACAGTACGCCTGGTATGGGGAAATACCATGGTTTTTAGTCTATGGTCAGATTTTGGAAAAGAACATATAAGTGTATTATGACAAGATTGCCCCATTGCACAACTTACTTGGGAAGAATCACCTTGATCGGACGTGCCAGCTGCAAGTGAAGCAGCTGTATTAGCACAGGATCTTCCAGGAGACTCACAATCTTTTGTGGAATTGCTGCCTGATGCAGTTGCTTCAGCACCAGATATACCTTTTTTAACCCGTCTTGAGCCAGCTGTAGTTGAAACTCTCCACACTTCCTTCATGTTTTTATAGAGGTAAAGGTAATAATAGCATATGCATTCAAGGAAGATATCATTAAAAAAAAAAAAAAAAAAATAAAAATAGAAAGGAGGTGTTCAACTAACCTGCCGCTTTTGTGAATCTTGCTCTTCTTCTGGGAAAAAGTATGACCACATCATTCTATACATTGTTTCGGTCAAATGTATCTTCAATGGATAAATCTCGACCTATAATAATGGCATACCAGTGCAATTACAATTTTAGCAGTGATTATCTCAGCTATTATTTTATGTCAAATTGAACTGTGCATGGAGAGAAGTAGAAGAATAATGGCACTGACATTATGAAAAAAACAATCTAAGCATGAAAATCTTAAAAGCTAAGGTAAAGCCCTTACAAGTGAGATGAGTAAAAGCGAAATTCCTATTTAATAATAAATGAAATCCAGAAGGAAATGAACTTCCATTACTATAATAAAAATTATAGAATGATGCTAAAACCATTCCTTCACTACAAAGAACTTCTGCAGAAAATGCATTATAAAATGGATTAAAAAAAGAAATATATGCCATTGTGGTACAGTTATGGTTAAAAAGGAAGAGCAGGGTTTGTAAAGGTACTTTCATTACATTTTTTAGAGTCAGCAATTTCTGTTTAAATCCACAAATGCAAGAGAATGCATTTTGAGTGTATGTTGGAATACTAATCGTATGATGATTTATACACAATCATAACACCAGTTCCACTCATTTTTCATCAGAACAGTTACCACAATCCATGAACCACATGTGATAAATGGACCTAGTATGAAACATTGTTACAAGACATGTTACAAGCTCATAAAAGATGCCGGAGAATTGCTTGCATTGTTTTCAAGTGAAAATGTTTTCTATTTTGTAGAGTTTTGAGTTTCCACTGAAATAATACATTGATAAGGATGAAAGCACCAGGTTAAACACTAGTTTAGTTGTTGATGGTGGGAGCAACCATGATGGCTGGAGTTCATGACACAACTTACAGTTAACCACTAGGGTCAGGCTTTGTCCCATTTTTTTAAAAAATCATGATAGATACAAAGAATATTTGGAAAGGATATCTATATCCAAGAAGTGAATAGTAGACATTCACAGTCTAGTGTTAAAATATTGGCAGACTATGATAATAGTGGCTGCAAATCTCTTGCATAGACATGTCCAAGAGGTTAGAGTATGTTGAAAAGTAAAAACACATACCAAGCAACTGCTTGAAAAACTCAAGATCGTGGATGACAATTATAGATCCCAATGGCTTATATTATGAATTTGTGGATAAAGTGAAACTTGCAACCTATAAAAGGGAAGCAGTCAAGAAATTAAGTGATAGAACGTTTCTGACAAGCCAGCACCAAAAAGATATGAGAGGAAGTCCATGAGAACAGGGTAACCATGAATCCAACAAGAAAAGGTATCTATCACCTTCGACTCCTTTATAAAAAGGTGAATTAATGGACAAAGAACTTTCACACATTCTTTTGTAAATTATCAGAAGTCCGTGCCATCATTAACCTCCACAAATGGCATGGTTACAGATCCCTCACCTTCATCTCAGAAGAAGAAAGTGCTTTAAAAACATCTAGATGGAGGATGATCCTTTCAGGATTATTGGAGAACACTATTTTATCAGTTTCTCATCTTTCAGATTTCTTGGAGGATAGTATTTTATCTCAACTCTCAGCTTTCTTGAGAACAAGACTCTGTCTTGGTAAGAAGCCCTGTATCGATATGCATGGTATGGTTAGCTACAACACCATACAAACACGTGGCACAGGTTCTAAGTCTGTGTTAAGTTGGCACTCAGGAACTCTAAAACCCTATATGATCATTGCCATACCGAACTGGAAAAACATTAACATATAACTTATGTTATGCAAACAGCTCTAACAGTATACACTTGGTATGAGACTAATTAGAAAAGACTAGAGCTGCAGCCTTATAAAATGGTGCAAAATTGTTATAACAAAGATCTACAAAACCTGAGCTTTGGCAGTGAAGAAGTTGTAAAATAATGCAAGTTGAAGAAACATAAAAGCAAACTATTTAGTTAAAGCAACCTGGAACCATTCAAAAGTTGAATTGCCCTCCTTTGGACTTCCTTGCTTGGCATTTACGCGAAGCATAACATTTCTGCAGTCAAATTTGCAATGAGTCAATCAGAAAAAAGAGAACTTATGGAACTCTTTTTGCAAATCGTAAAAAGAGTTAAGAGAAAATGTTACATTCCAGCAAGAAGGACAATATGCCATTGCTTGGTTTAGATATGCACTGCTGGCAGATGTTTAAGTTCTGATGCATATTGTGCCCATACTAATAAATTGCAAAAGAAAAGTATCATATGGCATAGACATCAAATATCCTTCAGTCTAGTGAAACATTATAGTTTTGAATCCTAAGAAATAAACATTATAGTTTTGGACCCTAACAAATACGTTTTAACCTTAGGATTTTACGACAAATTTAATTTTATTGTTTTAATAAGCTATGGATCAAATCGGCATAAGATAGTGTGATGTTCACTGTTACTATGATCCTATTTAAGTCTGAACCCTATAAGTTTGACTAAGTGTTGATTAAAGTCTTATAAATTATATTTTAAGATAATTTTTCTCTGTATTTTATTTTCTCATTATTTCTAAATTAAATTAATTTTTTGAGTTTTTTTATCCAGAATGGAAGAATCCTAACTTGATATTTGCTAAACTACGATGTCCAAAAATTCTCCGAATTGGTTCTTAAAAGAGAGAGTTAACCTTTTATTCTTAAGAAATTTAATTTTTTTTGATATTTTTGTTGAATTCAAATAAAGGGTCTTTTTCTTTTTTTCATGAAAAATCTTAAGTAGAAGGGAAAGAGAAAAAAGGAGAGAGAATGACATTTATGCAAACAAGTGAGAGGAGAGAAGAAGGGAGCTCATAGGAGGATCTCAGCCTCATATACCACATAAAAAAGAAAAATAAAAAACTATGAAAAATAAAAAAAGAAAAAATTGGTGTACTGACTCGAACCATCGATAATATTGCCAACCTTAGTTTCATCTACTAGTACTATATCATCTATAAATAACATACACCATGAAATATCATCCTAAATACTCTAGTAAGCTCATTCATCATTAAAGCAAAAAGGTAAAAATTAAGAGTAGATCATTGATGTAAACCTATGGTAATTGAAAATTCATTGGTAGTACCACTAGTAGTTCTTTTACTAGTCTAATGTAGCTAAATGAAAAACTAATTCATGATCAAGTGCAACACTTGGAAGATTGAAAAATATAAAAGAGGTGGGTAAATTGATATATTTGACCATTATTGGGACCAAAAATTTATTTGATGTGTTTATACTACTCTTTAGGAACCTCCTTTGTCTTAAACACAATGATTTTAGTAATGGCTCATGTTGGAAAGCATGTCCCATGCCAAGCTAGTACTAACACCAAGATTGAGTCAGCAATCAGCCACTAAATCTTTCTTATTGTTTAATAGAAGTTCTGAAATTCTAAGGTCCTAATAGTTTTTGTTTTGGCATGGCACATAGAGTGAACCATCATTGTAGGAGATGGCATTTGTTGTGCACTGGCAGGCTTGTCTAGTGCCAACAATAGATAACTATGTGATGTTTCATCATGAGAAGGCTAGTCAAAAGGTATTATTTTGGCTCGTTGATCCTGCATAAGTGCCCATGATCTTCTTACTGTATAATCGATATGGGACTATATACATGTTTGCATGATCTCTCATATACTCTCCCTATTTAAGCCTTGATATTCTCTTTAGGCTAAAGGTCCAAATCCAATTAAATCCAAACACAAACACCCTGATCAATTTGTGATAAACCCTAAAAGGGCTCGTATTGTAGTATTTTCTAGTCCATATGGATCATAGGCTAAGTCCACTCTGATATATAAATAACAGTCCAAGACTTACTCAAAAAGGCTAGCTAGTAGGTGTTGCTAGGGTGAGATTCTAGATTGCAATAAATGGTAGAAAGCAGACCTGACCCATGTTGAATAGGGAACAATGTAGCATGGACCCTTTCGAGACTAACTAAGGGTTGATTGTAGTGTTTGTGATTTAATTTGATTAGATTTGGACCCTTATCCTATCAAGGATGCTATGGCTTAAACAAGGGGAATATATGATAGCTTGTGCAACCATGTGTTTAGTCCTATATTAACTGTGAGATCTTAAGTACTTTTGGGTGAGGTCCTGCATTATTACAAATCATATCAAAGTAGACCTGCCCATAGCCCATGTGAACGAGGAGATACTATAGGATGGGCCTTTTTGGGCTGACTAAAGATAGATCATAGTGTTTATGACTAGATTTGGATCCTTTAGTTAGCAAAAAAACCTAGATTTAAAAGGAAGGAATATATGAGGAACAATGAAGGTGTTTGTTTTAACTTTAGACACATATCATTTGTGTGTCAAGGAGATCTTAGGCAATTATGCAATCAATGCCAAGGAATTGAAATAATACATTCCAGCTAGCCCTTTTAAGTGAGATCCTAGGTTGTTACAATACCATAATCATAACTATCCATCCTTTTCCCAACTATTTAAATTGGCTTTTTATGAATCTACCATTGCCAATTATTTCTATTTAGGGCCACCTCTGATGTTATTCCAAGCTTTTTCATATCCTTTCTTGCAACTTGCATGTTACTTAGGTCTTCCTTTTCCTTACAAACTTCAAACAAACCGAAGTATCCCTCCTAAATAGAGCCTTCTCAGATCTTTGTCATACATATCCATACCATCCCTAGCAATTTTTCTTCACTTTGTCCTTACTTTGTGCAACTCATATAACTCCTTGAAAATATTCATTTCTCAATCGATTCTTTCTTAGGTTATCATACATCCATCCTAACATTCTAATTCCTAGGGGTGGAGCTAGGATTTCTTTCTAAGGGGGTGAACATAATGCATTATTTAAATGAAAACTTGCTTATAAAAAGTGACATGATATGTTAAAGTTGTATTAAAATAGAAGGAACTAAAATTAATTTTTTTTATAAGGAGTCATTATCACCCAAAACAAATTACAATGGATATAACTCATTTTTTCATTATTAGTTTAAAGATATTTCAATGACTATTTTCATTCAACTAAATAAAAATATACAACAACAACAACAATAAAGCCTTAATCTCAAACTAGTTGGGATTGGCTACATGAATCCTTTTTCTTCATTCAGTTTTATTCTGAGTCATTTTTTTTGTAAGATGCAAAAATTCTAAGTCTTTCTTTATCACTTCCTCTTATATAATTTTTGGTTTATCTCTACCTCTTTTTCTCTACATGTATCAAATCATTCTTCCGCATAAATGCATCTCTAGATCTACGTTGCACATGTCCAAACCATCTAAGTATCCTTCCCTTAATTTATCCTCGATTGAAGCTACCTCTACCTTTTTATAAATGCTTTCATTTCTTATTTTATCTTTTCTTGTATTATCACACATCCATCTCAACATTCTTATTTCTACCACATTTATCTTATGTACATGTATTATTCTAACTACCTAACTTTCTGTGCCATAACTTATAAATAGTTTTATGGCTGTCTTATAAAACTCTCTTTTCAAATTAGCAGGTACTTTGTGATCACATAATATTCCAATTGCATTTCTCCATTTTATCCAACCTGCTTTAATCCTATGAGCAACATCGTCCTCAATCTCTCATTCCTTATGAATAATCGATCTTAAATATAAAAAATGATTATTTTTAGTACCTCTACCTTTTTACAAATACTTTTATTTCTTATTTTATCTTTTCTTATATTATCACATATCCATCTTAACATTCTCATTTCTGCCACATTTATCTTATGTACATGTATTATTCTAACTACCTAACATTCTGTGCCATAAAGCATAAATGGTCTTATGGCTGTCTTATAAAACTCTCCTTTCAAATTAGCAGGTACTTTGTGATCACATAATATTCCAATTGCATTTCTCCATTTTATTCAATCTGCTTTAATCCTATGAGCAACATCATCCTCAATCTCTCATTCCTTATGAATAATCGATTTTAAATATCAAAAATGATTATTTTTAGTAACTTCATGATCCTTAATTAGCACTCTACATTCATCTCTATTTCTAATTGTACTAAAATTGCATTCCATGCATTCTGTCTTTGTCCTACTTAACCTAAAACCTTTATATTTTAATGCATTTCGTTATAGTTCTAACTTACGATTAACTCCAGCCTAGTTTTATCTACTAGTACTATATTATCTGTAAATAACATGCACCATGAAATATCATCCTGAATATATCTAGTAAGCTCATTTATAACTAAAGTAAAAACATAGGGATTAAGAGCAGATTCTTGATGTAAGCATATTGTAATAAAAAATTCGCTAGTATTATCAACAATAGTTCTTACACTAGTAATTACCCCATTATACATATATTTTATTATGTTAATAAACCTAACATGTACTTCTTTTCTAGCACCCATCATAAGATTTTTCTAGGGATCCTAACATATGCTTTCTCCAACTCAATAAAAACCATATGAAGATCTTGTTTCTTTACTCTATACATCTTCATTAACCTACTAAGGAAGAAAATATCTTCTATGGTTAATCTTTTTGGTATAAAACCAAATTAATTTTCTGATATTTTTGTAGTATATCTCAACCTATATTCAATTACTCTCTCTCAAAGTTTCATAGTATGACTCATGAGTTTGATATCATGATAATTAGAGCAATTTTGAATATCTCCTTTATTCTTATAAATTGGTACTATAATGCTCTTCCTCCATTCATTAAGCATATTTTTAGTTTTTAAAATCCTATTAAATAAATTTATCACCTACTTTACTTCAGTATCATGTAAATATTTTTAAATTTTTATAGGAATCTTATCAGGTTCTACAGCTTTTTTGACTTTCATCTTTTTATATCCTTATGTACTTCAATGTGCTAATTTTTTGAGTATACACTATAACTTTATCTTCACTAAAGCTAATAGAGCATCCTAAAATATTTACATGACTTTCATTTAATAATTTATTAGAATAGCTTCCCCATCTTTCTTTGATATCTTTTTTCTTAACAAAAAATGTTGATTATCTTTAATGCATTTAACCTAAAACATATCTTAGTTTTTTTATCTCTTGCTCTTGAAATTCTATATATTTCTTTCTCTCCATCTTTAGTTTCTAGCTTATAATATAATTTCTTATATGCCTTACATCTAGCCTCCCATACCATCTTTTTAACTTCTTTCTTAACCATCTTATAGTTTTCATATGCTTCTTTATTCTTATATTTAGATAATTTTTTATAGCATTCTCTTTTACCATTAACTGTTAATTAAACTTTCTCATTCCACCACCAAGTTTCCTTATTATATGGTTCTTTTTTTTTTGACTCTCCTAATACCTTTATAGCTACTTTTTTAATATTATTAGCCATCTCTTCCTATATGGTATTAATCTCTCCCTCTATACTCCAATTTTTATCATCACTCTATCTTTAAAAACTATTAGATTCTTTCCTTTCAAATTCCACCATCGAATCCTTGGATTCTTATATCTTGTAGTTTTTCTCCTTTATTTTTGAATACATAAATTAATAATAACAAAGCCTTAATCCCAATTAGAAACATACATTTATAACCATTAACTTATGTTGTGTAGTTAGACCCTCACCCGGTATAACCTTGCAATTTTTACAAAACACTCGATCAATCTTTATAGCAAAAAAGAAATCTATTTAACTAGCATTATATTCACTTTTAAAAGTTATCGAATGAAAGTCCCTTTTTTTAAAATATATATTGGCTAATACTAAATCATATGCCATCGCAAACTCTAAAATGATATTTTCCTCATCATTTCTATCTCCAAATCTATAACCTTTATATACTCTTTCAGAACTTATATTATACTTTCATACATGTCCATTCAAATCTCCTTTAATAAATTTTTTCTCCAGTAATAATCTCTTGAATTAGTTCATCTATATTCTCCCAAAAACTTTGCTTTGTCACACTATCTAAACCTACTTGAGAAACATAAGCACTAATAATATTTATTGACTTCTCAACTATCACTAATTTAATTAAAATTATTCTATCTTCTATCCTTTTAATGTCTATAACTTTCTCTTTTAGGCTTTTATCTATAATAATTCCTACTCTATTTTTATTTTTATCTTTGCCAGTATATTAAAATTTAAAATTATCAACCTCTTTTGCTTTTTCACCTATTCACTTGGTCTCTTATAAGCAAGCTACGTTAATAAAATATTGATATGTTTAGCAAACTTTTGAATACAAAAAGGGCTAATAAAATAGATATCTTTTTTTTGATGTGAATAAAATAGAAATCTAAAATGTTAAAAAAATCAATCCAAAAAAATTGAAAATGCAGGTATAACAGACCCAATTAATATCTAGGTTATGATTGGGAGAATTAGCCTAGTTCAATGCATCATTCGCTACTTAAGAAAGTAAGAAAAGACCTTTCTTCTCCTAGAAACATAAAATGAAACCTGTCCTCTCTCTCCCTTTTTCCCTCTTGCCTTAACTATCCCAATAGTACGTTTATTCTTCTTGAAGTGGGGACATACATGACAACGGGGGGGGGGGGGCACATTTATCATAGAAATAGAGGAAACTTTATTATGATCTTTCAAAATCAAAATAGGCCATTGCGACTTGGCTCCACCACTATTTTCATGTACTTTATTTATTACCCAGCACTCTAAGACATGTAACATTGCATTTATTGTTGTTAATAAAATTTTCCTTGAAGTCTCTAAGGTATGAACCGATTACATAACATTCAAGATGCCTCTCTATTTCATTCAATCAACTCTAGTTCTATTACATATACCTTCATCTATCTCCATATTATTTTATACAAGAGATCCTTAATAATGAAACTGATCACTTTGTGGTATCTTCTATATATCAGTCTTAATCAAGAATTCAAGATCGTATCTTTATTTTTATTTTCACTAATCATATCTTTAATTTTATTTTCACTAACTTTACATTCCACATATTCTGACGTTGTTCTATAGATTTTCAGGCACTTATCCTCCAAAAGATTTTTCTCCTTAAGTCTAATTTAATATTTAATCCAGTCCTCTTTTTATCAAAAAACATCAGATTATCTGCAAATAGTATATACCATGGTGCAAATAGTAGTAGGTTCATCAATAATTAATGCAAAGAGATGTGCTTAGTTCTAACTGGTTGGCTATAGTATCTATTTTTCATGTGGAGATAATTAAAAGCATGATATCAAGTGCAGACATGATAGATTATTCATCTCAAACACAAGGGTGACAAAATCCATACAGTGCTTGTAAGAGAACATATTTGCTACCAATATATGTCAGGAAAAAAAGGTGAGTATATCCTTTAAATCGTGTGAAAGTACAATAGACTAGTTATACATAAAAGCAAGAAAGTTATCCAAATCTTACTTGCCCCATTCTGGAGGTGCATTCCATGCTGATAACAAAATATCGGATTTGGCATTTGGCAAGCAATTTCTTAGGACAAATGACTTAATTGTGAACTGAGCAACACCAATGTCCTTGTAATCACGATCAAAGTCATAGATCTGTTAAAAAGATTCATAAAAATGTGAAGTTGCCAAGTACTAGAAAATATAAACAACCATGCAGACTAGGTGATGAACTCTAGCTATGTATAAAGTTTTATACATAGCCAGTCCCAGACTGGATAAAGGAGGAGGGTTGCAGTAAGTTGACAGCATAAACTAGAGCCACACCCTATAAACATGCAGACTAATTGACAAGTATGTGACATTTTAAAGTAGATGTATTTCAAATTCAAAATAATAAAAAAAGGTGACTTCCATGGAAGAAATATATAATCAAATATTGAATAAAATTTATCTAATTTAGGAAAGTAGTCAACCATTCATTTTTGACCAAAATGAATCACAACTAATGAGGTGTAAAATCTGCGAGTTTAATTGCCTTGGATATGATTTTCCAATTGTCAAAGCAGTGATTCAATCCTGGTGGGATGTCCCTGAGGACATCAAGATGAAACATGGTCCCAAGCGCTGGGGTGAGGTTGCCCCAACGTCATCCTAGTATCATAAGTTGTGGTGACAACCCCCCATTTCAAGTATTGAGACCAAAGTTTGTCGTACCAATCCATACCATACTGTATTGGCAAGGTACTGGTATGGTATCGAGTTTTGATTTAATATGAATTGTATCACTTGGTACCCATCTGAACCATCCGGTACAAAGTGGTTAAAAGGAAAAAAATGGCACCCTATCTTGATATGTAGTATGTATCGTATGGTACCAAGCTATACCATACTGAACTGGTAATATATCGGTACAGGTTTTGATACTGATTTTGTGGACCTTGATTGAGATAGAGTGGGACAGCATCGCATACTATAACCCCATACCATGGGATTTGAATTATTATGCTGAAGTAGATCACATTACTTGGATCAAACATACATTTAAAACATATGCGCTTAAAATAGTGTAATTGAAACACAAAGGATTTTGGACATGGTTGAAATTTGATGCGTCAAAACTAAATATAAAATTTACAAGCAGCAGATCTAGACATAGACTTAACATAGTTGAAACTCATTATTTTAAACTCTTTTAAGTTTTAGATTTCTAAACCTCATTAAAATTCTAAGCATGATTTAAGTTAAAATGAACTAGGAACTCCATGGTAGGAGTTGTAGTCTCATAAACTGCCCGGGTTTCAACTTTCAAGGTTAGGTTGGTGAAAATTTTATGAAAAATCAGGGGTGACAGAGAAAGAGGATTGTCATAAGCAAGGTCCAAGATCTTGTGGGATGGGGTGCCCCAATTTCTCCATAGAACAAGATTCCCTGCTATCCCACTCCGTCCTTGTGGTTGTTCCTGTACTTTGTCTCTTTCTCCAATTTTTCTTTGTTTCTTTTATTTCTTCTCTTTCCTTCTTTCCTTTCTTCCTTCTTTCAATGGTTTCTTTCTTTTTTCTTCTATATTTTCTTTCTTATTTCCTTCTTTCCTTTATTTTTCTTCTCCTTTCCTTTCTTTCTTTCCTTTTTCTTTTTCTTTCCTTACATGATTGGATTTCAATGTCGTGCCCTTAGTCCTGTTTTCCCATAGGAACAAGACTGGGATTTCAATGTCTTGCCTTATCTTAGTCCTGTTTTCCCACAGGAACAAGACGAAATGACTGGGATGCCCTGCAACTTAGAGCTTTGGTCATAAGTATTTCTTCAACTAATGGCTTTCCTTTGTTAAGTAACCCAAGAAACTTCAAATGGAAACCCAAGTAAGCAATGAGAAGGAAAGTTGTCAGCCATATATGTGATGTAGGTTGCTAACATGCTAGCAGGATATTTGAAATATTTTATTGTATGCTTAGTATACAACCAAATACTTTTGCAATAACAAGTCAATGAAAGGAAAATTAAAGTCCACCAAACAACCAAACATCATTCAAAAGTCAGTATTTAATCATAATATTAATAATAGAAGAAAACCTAGAGGTTGGCCATTTTAGATAACACGTATGGAGTCATCTACTAAAAAGCTTATCCCACTAATCACCTCAAGTGATGAGGGTTTACTTTTTTTTCTTTTACTTTGTCCTTTTTCTACTATATATTCTCCTTGAAAGGAATGCCTGAATCAAGGTACTATTCTTTTAAATTGAAAATTGAGCTCTATGAGAAATGAGAATGAAGGTTTTTAAGCAAACACTATGTAAGATAAAATTATGTAGACATGAATAAAGAATTTACAAGCCTGTTTAGTTATGGAAAATTGGGAGTGTTTTCTAGAAAATTTTGTCATCAAAAACAGAAAACAGGATTTTATGTTCAAATCTAATATTTCCAGATAGAAAACTAAAAAACAGTGTTTTCCAATTTTTTAAATATACACTAGGTCTAATAAATATTTTTTGGATTGTTTTTCATTATTTTTCTTTCAAAATAAAGCAATATTTTCCTTATGTTTTCCACCATCATACCTCTATTACTCACCACCACCTCCACTACCAATCATCTTTCACCACCATCGTCTTGACCATAACCACCACCATACCTCTATCACCAATGCCATAACCACTACTACTGCTACCTTCCTCCACCCTCCAACACCACGCCCACCACTACCACCACCATCATTATATCTCCACCAATCATCTTCACCATTGACCACCACATCGTCACCATACCCTATCCACCACCACTATGCT
Organism: Metroxylon sagu; assembly: GCA_017589505.3. Classification (NCBI taxonomy): domain Eukaryota; kingdom Viridiplantae; phylum Streptophyta; class Magnoliopsida; order Arecales; family Arecaceae; genus Metroxylon; species Metroxylon sagu. Next base: position 113,605 of record JACVBY030000369.1, on the reverse strand, counting down.
TGCACTACCCATCACTCTACCTTCACCATCCATCACAACCTCTGCCACCTACTTTTCACTACTGCTACCATGGCCACCATGACCACCATCACAAAACCATCACCACCACACCACCACCACCCATCATGAACACCACAACCACACCACTATACCTCCACCACTGCTACCCCCTCCACCACCCTTCACCATTGCCATCATATTTCCATCACACCCCTTATCTTTCATTACCACTATCACCATCACCATATCTCCACCACTTACCATCGTTACCACCACTAACTCCACCATTAACCACTATCCTGCCACCATTACCATACCTCCACCACCCACTGCCACGCCACGTTCCTCCACTATCCATCATCATACCTCCACTCACCATCACCACTATGCCCCTCTATCACCCACCATTATACCTTCACTCACTATCACCGCCACCATCATTACCACCATCCTTCACCTCCTACCATCATACCTCCACCATCAAGTATCCTCCATGACCCATTTTTTTTTATTTTTTTAATTAAAAAATAATTTCTTATTTTCAATAAATGAATGCATTTTGGAAAACTAGAAATGGAGAAAAAAATTAGAGATGAAAAATAGAGTATATTCCACAACTAAACAGGCCCTAGTCTCTCCTCTTTCGTATGAACAATAAGTTAGGATTCTTAGAATAGGATGGTCCCTCTATTGCATTGAGTTTGACATCTAAAAAGATGTTGATTTCTACCTAATTCCTGGTTGGATCCTCAAATATATTTGTTGTTATTTCTTGTTCTTTATCTTCCTCCAAACAGAGTTCAAACAAAAATAAGATTGTTCCAGCCCCAAAATCCAAAATTTAGGATTAAATCTGACAAATATTTCAATAAAATGCATTTAGGATCTTCTCTGCTTGTTTTCACTTTCAAATGGTAAAGAAGAAGCCTTCTTCCCAATTGAAAAGCATTCCTAGCAGTTAGGTGATATACTTAGTTTGGGCATTTTGGCCTTGGCATATGGTAAACCAACTTCAATCCCCTTGAACAACTTGATTTATGGTCAGTTCAAGTGGTATGGACATGATTTAGGTGATGTTTGCTCCAATGGAAACACCTAGGCACTGTTTTAGGGCCTATATGACATGTATAGAGTGATACATATTCGCCTAGCAGCTTTCTTCAAACATTGGGTCCCATGGTCTTCAACTCAAGCATGGTGCAAGGGTTGACTTTTAGCTCCAACCTAAAAGGAATTACTACCATAGTTTCGAATCCCGGCAAGACATCCCATGGGATGTTGGACAGGTTACTATCCCAAGTGTTAGAAAGAACTATCTTGTTATCATCTTAGCATCCTAATTGATGCATCCTGGAACATCTCCCATCCTAGGTATTGAAACAGGGTGGAATGGTGGTACGTCCTATTTCATAGAAAAATCAAGATGCCCTACACCATAGGACTTAAAACCTTGATTACTATGTCTGATGACAAACACTTGTGAGATCTATACTTGGGTTTGCTAACTAAAGTTTGAAAGGATGTTAGACTATGCATATATTTCTACACAGTTGTATTCTTTATTTCCTATGTATGTGATGATATGTTCACTCTGATGTGTTTCACAACCTACTTGTGGGTTGCATATGTTTGAGCTCTCGTCCTTGTATGAAATTAGTTTATTTTCCAATATTCTTCAGTGTATTATGGCATTAGAGCATCAAACTAATCACTTCCATTTCCCATGCTCATTGTTGGTGACTGTTTAGCCCTCCTTGAGTTGATCCATTTGTTGAATACTTCAATGTGATCCTTAATTTCTTACCTTCTTGAAGATGCCATTTGGTTAACATGATTATTTGGAAATCACATGATTTTGGCAATTGTTCACCAAATAATGATCATCAATGACAATTAGAAAAAAAAACCTTGGGCTCTAGAGCATTTTGTGAAAAGAGATCTTGGATTTATTGTTGACAATCAAAATGATGTTCAAGATGGAAGAACCAAACACCAGAATCTATTGTTGGTGAATATAAGGACTTTTCTGGCCTCATGATTTAAGCATTTACATTTGTCATATGCGATGTTCACTATGCCAGGACAGTATACCCTGTAAGGTACAGTGTGGGTTAGTATGATACAGTATAATTCCTATACTAACATAAGGTTGAGAGACCTTTTTCCCCTGCTCAACCATGGTACTGTCAAAAACTCGCAGTCCAAGTTGGTACAACATGAAATCGGGTGGAATTGATCAGCTCCACCTAGTAGATGGCAGTTCAACTGTTGCAACATACCGAATCATTGTACCTACTGGTACTTTGCTAGTATGGTACAGTACACCCCATACGTATGGGTGTGATGAACCTTGGTCTTTTGCGCATTTGGCAGTTGATTTTTAGCTTGACATTGGGTTGTAAAAGTGTCCTTAACCTTTGAATATCCAGTTGATTCCTTAATCCATCCCCACCCCACCCTCTCAACACTCCAGCCCACTCTCTCAACACTCCACCAATCATTTTTGTAGCATGTTACCTCATAGAGTAAATGTCATCAAGTATTGTTTGTTCTCTTTCAGTTGCATGCTTCCAACCTATCTTATACATACTTTTCCTTTGTGGTTAATTAGTCAGGTTTTAAATCCCATAGGACAGAAGCATTTTGGTTTTTTCATAGAAAGAGATACCCTGTGTACCCTGTGTCCTATCTTGTTCTAATACCCGACCCAGTTAGGTGTCCTAATAATTACTTGAGATTTTTTTTTTTAAAAAATTATTTGTAAAGCTTTAGTGTTTTATTTGATTTTTAAACATATTTGAACCTCAAAAGCTATATTTTTATAATAAATTATATCTATTTAAATGATAGTGTCAATGCGTTATGATCGAGACAGGATGAGACGGGACGACCAAGATCAATCTCAGAATCTAGGATAGGATGGGATGGTCAAGACAGCCCCCATCCTGCTGAGAATTGAATCACATTTCAATGATTAACTCATTAACTCAGATAATTGATTTTTGTACCACATTTGAATGCAATTCCTTTGCTATTATCAGAAAGGCAAAGTATCAAATGCCCTTACTTTTTGAAATGGTTTGTTAATGGTTTCCCTTTTAAATTAGTAGAATTACTCCCTAAAAGAAAGTACTTTCAATGTCATTCCTGATTAATAATGTTTTTCTACCGATTCCTATGATCATTCCTACACAAGTCATTGACAAAGCTTCTAAAAGAAACTATATTAAGTGCTTATAAGGTGGACAAAAACACTCACTAAGGTATATACTAGTTGTATATGGCAATTTCAACTTGTTCCCGACCTCCTCAGCAGTCATCTATGAGTTTTTTTGATTCAAAGTTCATGTCCTCATAGCACAAAGGAGAAATAATTGCTCATACTAGTACCTTTGCTAGGAGATAAATTTCAAAGAGGCATACTAGAAGGTAAGTAGGAAGAAATAAAATCTCTATATCATAACAATACCTGGTTGCTACTTTATGGTTCGAAAGGAAAGTTTTCTGTTGCAAGTAGGTAAACTCAGCTTGATGGGAAGCAGAAAGCCTAAAACAAATGTTAGCAAAAATAGATAGACAGAGAAATATGCAATTGCCATTTCTCAATTTTTTTCCAATTAAGAATCACAATTTCATCATAATTATGGTATCTAGTAATATTGTTAATATCCAATGAAGTAGAGATTAAGAATGCCTTTTGGTATTAGTTTGTTATTGTTACAAACTGTGATTTTTTTTTTTTAAAATAAGGGGAGTACTTAACAATGTAATCCTGAAAAGTTGGCCTGATGATAAAAGCATTCTTCCAAGCAGCATTGCAAAGATATTTCCATGGTAATTGTCATGACCCAAGACCAGATCTTGTTCATACCTTGAAGTGGGACCAAGATAATCAATCAAAATCTAATAAAACCAAGCCATTCATAAAGAGACCATATGATAGAACAATGAATAACTAGAATTTATAAATATATAACACTTAGTCAAAGATCCACCTCAACAAAAAAAAAAAAAAAAAGAATCCTCCTATACACAAAATTATACCTTCAAACATACAAGCAACTAAGTCCACCTCTTTTATTAGGTCCACTAAAGCTTGCACTGATCACTTTGAAAAATTGTATAAAAGACAGTGAGCCACAAGGTCAGCAAGTAAAAATCCACCATGGTCATGAATTTAAATTTCCACTAAAAAGCACATGGCTCAAATCATCACACAAATTGAATTATCACCTTAAATCCAAGTATGGGTTCACCAATCAAGATTTTCAGTAAAGTATATAACTGCCACAGAAGGATCAAAGCACATGTTTTCCAAGAAGAGTTCAAATAATTCACACTAGATCATAAGTCAATTAACCTTCCAAAAGTCAACAAAGGTTTGTTGGAACACTTCCATAATGAAAATTCCAGAATCAGAATCCTTTCATCACGAAGAATATGATAAAACAGTCAAAAAGCACTTTACATTAAATTCTAAAGTTTTATATAGTTTTGCATCTTATAAAGTTACCTTATTCCCTCAAGGCTACTCATCCTCATGGTGAAGGCCTCTTAATCCCCATTGACAATTTGAATGAAGCCACTCATCACCTTTGTTTCTAGTGCAAATGACTACACTCATTATCTTCAAGGTCCACTCATGCATCTTGGTCAAGGGTCTACGTATACTTAGAGATTTCTCACTTACAATTTGAGTCAGGCTACTTATCACCTACCTAGGGGCCACTATAGATCCACTTGTAATCTATGAGAGGCCATAAATACCACCTAGATAAAGGTTCCTCGTTGAAAATTGGGTGAGGCTACTCATGGCTAGGGGTAGACAAATATTCTTCAATGATGACATTTATTTTACATTTGAAAGTATTCTCACAAATATAGGATGGAATGCTTACTAGAAAGCTTCAATAAAAATAAACAAATGTGACAGCAACTTGAATTAGAAGGGAATCTTAAGACAAACATGAGTTTTTAAAATATATATATTAGACAATTCACACAATTTCATAGTTTCACATAGAACTACAACATGACTTCACAATAGCATAGGACCACAAAACAAGTAAAAACATTTAAATTAAGTTTCAACTTTAGAAAGCATCTCAATCGTAGAGTCCATACTTCAAGGAAACAGTTCTGAAAAATGACTAGTTTCAGGGGATGAGAAGCTTTGATGAACTGATTATTTCAAATTCAGATGCAGAAAGATACTACTTCAGGGTTTCCAAAGAACAACAAGTAATTAGATTCTAGTGTCTCAAGGAATTTCTAGTCTTGAAATTGACTTTGAGTTCAATTTAAAATATGTAAAGGATTGCATAAAGCAAACATGATTTTGAAATTGATAAGAGATCGCAATAGAGATATTTTGGGTGCTTATACAAAGCTAAGGAATCTAAATAATACCTTGTAACTAGCCTTTTTGGGTGAGGTCATAGGCCATTACCAATAACATCAAAGTCGACCCAGCCCTAATTCCATGTGGTCTAGGGACCTTGCAACGCAAGCCCATTTTGGAATAGCCATAGGCCAATCATGGTATTTATGATTGGATTTATTAAATTTAAACTCTTAGCTTAGCAAGAATACTACAGTTTAAATAAGGAGAGTATACCAGGACATATGCCATTGTGTTTTGTCCCACATTGATTGTGCACTACTTGGATACATAAACGAGATCAAGAAACCCAAATAATTACTTATCGCTAGCCCTTTTGGTGGTCCTAGGTTGTCACATTTTATATGGCGTTGTTTGTAGCATGGATTTTATGTGGTCTCAAGGTATAAGTGAAATTGTGTGTGAAAATATGAAATTATATTGAAATGGGTAAGATGTACCATATCGAACCAGTTGATTTGCTCCAAACTGAAATGAACTGGTCAAAAATTGGTACGTTTTGGCCTATCAATTCGGTACGAGCCTTGAACCACCCGATTGGTTTGATTTTGGACGAGGGACGGTGTTGGTTGTTATGTGAGCTCACATTCTCTCTCTTCTCTTTTATTTTCATTTAAAGTCATTTAACTAAATGGAAAAGAAAGAGGATAACATTTACTTAAGATTTTTTATGGAAATAAGGGAATACCTCCACTTGAATTCAACAAAAATATTAGAAAAAATTAAATTTCGTAGAATAAAAAGTCAACTCTCCCTCTCAAGAACAAATGTAGAGAATTTTAAGAAATCACAGTTTTACAAATATCAAGTTAGAGTACTTCCACTTTAAATAAAAATTCTAGAAAATCAATTTAACAAAAAATGATAAGAAAATAATATATCTAAAAAATTATCTTAAAACATAATTTATAAGGCTTTGATCAACACTTGGTCAAACTTATGGCTTCTAATTTAGATAAGATCATAGTAATAGTGAACCTCACACTAACTTATGCCGGCTTGATCCATAATTCATTAAAATAATAAAATTAAACTTACCATAAAATCTTAAGGTTAAAATATATTTCTTAAGGTCTACACTATGATATATCGCCAGATCGAAGGGAGGAAAAGAGCTCACAGAAGGCTCTCAGCCTCATATACTATATAAAAAAGAAAAACAAATTAAAAAACTATGAAAAAAATAAAAAAATAAAAAAATAAAAAAGAGCATATCAGCACGAACCATCAGTTCGGTACCAATACGTCGTCTAGCATACCTTAGTTCTAATGCTCCTACAGTTTTAATTTGATACGGAATTGGGAAACACAACTTAGCCTACTACATAAAGCAAATCCTTGAATGTGGACAAAAATGCATTAAATAATATATAGTTCAAGGAGGCATGCCTAACATGATTTGAAAATTAAGGGAGATATGTAAGTTTAGGAAATAGCATATTTAAAATGATAAGTCAAGGTTTATTATGAAAGTTAGACACATGGACAGTGATTCAAGTCTTAACAGGATGGGGGCTGAGATGACAGTCCCATCTTATTCCAAAGAGATTCGCAGGCCAATCTCGACCATCTCATTCCATCCTGTCTCAGCCATAATACATTACAGTGTTAATTTTAAATAGACCTAATTTATCAAAAAAATATAACTTTTGAAGTTCAAATATGTTTAAAAATTGAATAAAACATTAAAGCTTTACAATTTTTTCTTAAGAAAAAGCATTCCAAGCAAGTATTGGGATGCCTGACTAGGTTAGAGATTGGGATGGGTCGAGATGCAAGGCATCTTGTTTTATAGAAAAAACCAGGATACCTCTGTCCCACGAGATTTAAAACTTTGCATGAAGACAATAGACTTAAATCGATTAATAGATATTTTTTGAAGGACTAAATCTAATAAATTGAGACATAGACATGGGGAACCACTATGGTACCATTTTCTGATATCTAGATGTCAAGCATTTGCTGAGTGTACATTAATTTAAGCTAGCTGAAGTATTCAGGCATCATATATAATGAAACCAATTTGAAGAAATAATAATGGGAATGAAGTCATCTAAAAATACATTACCCATCCTTGTTGAAGATTTAAGGTTTTTTTCCCCCCTATTAACCAGACAGGTACTTTGGAAAAGCATTCATCAGTACTCACCATGTCATTTATCTCAGCCTCAACGATCGACTTGCCATCTTGAAGCATGCTCCATATGACTTGGTTGATTCTCACAGAAATTCTCATAGCATATGAGGGGCTTTTGTTCTTTTCTTTCTCCAACAATCGCAACTGTGCAGCTTTCTGCATAGCCACCCTCAATGCAGAATATGCTTCCTTTCTCAATTTTTTAACTTTTCCTAGCTCTTTCTTCAGTCCTTGTACCTGATCACAACATTATAAGCATGTCAGAGCTTTTTCTCATGGAGAACACCATAAGTGAGGAAACATCCAGTTTAAGTTTGGCAATCAATCAGTGGTGAAAAGTTAAACATAATTTGTAAGGTAATTCCAAATAAATTTGAATTTATAACTATTTGTGGACTTTATATCCTACCAGCATTAATTTTGCACCAGTTATCATCCACAAATCACCATCACTTTCTGGCGATTGAGTCAAATCATCAGATATCTCAGTGTTAACTAATAAGCTCCTCATGTCATCAAGAAGTAACTTCCGCTCCCTTTCTCTCTGCTCAAGGTTGATCTTTGCAAGTTCTATCTCTTCAACACCATCAGGAACTACCTCATCAGCCTCCTCTTCGGTATCTTCATCATCAAACGGATATGAGAGACTATTTTTGTGATACCTGGAGAAAAAGAGCAATTTCGCATTACACAACATAGTATTCAGACTTTCTATGAGATACCAGTCTTTTGGGAAAGGTTATCTTAAGCAAGTTGTAAATCTTATGGGACCGAAGTGTCTCGGTTTTTCCATGGAACAAGATGCCTCACTTCTTGTCCTATCTCAATCCTTGACCCGGTTAAGTGTTCTAATACTTACTTGGGATGCTTCTTTTTAAAAAAAAAATAAAAATTATTCATGAAGCTTTAGTGTCTTTATTCAAATTTTAAACATATTTAAACTTTAAAAGTTATATTTTTATGATAAATTAGATCGATTTAAAATTGATCTATAATATATTATGACCTAAATAGAATGAGACGGGACAACTAAAGTTGGTCCCGAAATGTCTCTAGGACAAGACGTCTCAACTGTCTCGACCTTATCTCGTCGAGACTTCAATCATTGATTGTAACTATTGAGACACAAAACCTTAATAGGTTAATAAAAGTTTTTACCAACAGGTATTGCAGCCACAGCATTACCACAAAGGAGATCTAGAGTCCCCAAGTTTTCTTCTATGCTCTGAAACTTAGATTGCATTATTCAAATAAGCTAATATAATCCCATTTTAATCAATTTTTATTCAAATCTCCCATATGTAGCACAGCTTGTTCTCTCTCTGTGTGCATCTCTCTCTCTCTCTCTCTCTCTCTCAATTGAGGAATAAAACAAGAGACCTATGCCTCCCAGATGATTTAATCTTTTACTTTAATTGTTTACTGGCCTCAAAATTATGATTCTTGGTTTAACAAAGTCCTCCCATGCCACATCAATTTTGGAAACATTAACACTTTAGTTACATTTAGTCCACTAAATTCAAAATCTAAATTTATGAAATATAAAAAAATGTTACATTAGTAATATAGATTTATTATATATGCAATGGCTCTTTTGTGGCATTTACATTGACTTACATTCAGATGGTTCAATCAATGGCATTTGCTTGGCGTATCATTTATGGGTTGACCTTCATTTTTGGCATTAACCATCATAAACATTTAGTATATTTTATACAACTTACTTGCAAGTTTCACTGTACCAGGAACTGGTATGGTTCAATGTGGGGTATACAATACCAAATCTGCGATGTACCATTCAGGAATTGGGAGGCCTTAACACATGAACTGCCACATATCGAGCCAAACCGAGTGGTTCATTATGGCAGAGGATGGTTTGGGGTCAATACGTTGGTGAAACCACAAAATATCAGCTTCCTCATTCTTCTTTTGATTTACCATAACTAACAAAATTAGTCCACTTCCAAATAACATATGCTTCCTTCACACAATTCTTTGGAGAATAGTTAAATTAAGCATCATCCACAACAATGATCTAATTCTTGAGAACCCTACTGACTGAGAAATTGAAAAGCTAATTTGTGACTAAAAAAAAATTATAAATGATATGGAAGGGATAGTATAGAGACCAAATTATATAGGTGATGAAGGGAGTCTCACCGAGGAATTCTTGCAAAGAGAAGATTGGTTAACACATCCAGCATGACCTGGAATTGGCGTGATGTCATTCTTGCAGTAATATTGGGAGAGTTGAAAGTCAGCTCTTTTAATGGCTTCACCTGCAATCACACAAAAGTCGAAATAAGGGGAGGGGGACAAAAACTATTATCTGGTAATTACACAGGTTCTTACAAATAAAAACTAAATATAGCCAATTCTCATGAGAAGTTTGACAGAACAACTTGAGCCTACCTTCAACTCTGGAGTTCCACCTTTGTGTCTTGTGTAACGGAAATACATTTCACAAGGCATAAATACCCTCTCAAGTAAAGCACCAGTTCGCTTTACTTTTGGTGAGCTCCTAAGAATCTTTGGTAACCATTGAACTCCAGCACCTGGGTCAACATCAGTTGGTGCTACATGAGCTTGAACATGCTCTAGCATCACAGATAGCTCCACACGATGCCACATCATTTCAGGTTCAGCCATAGGGATCAACACATTGCTGGTACTTAGGGCTTGTTCAATCATCTCATAACCAACATGAAGAACAGAATGAAATGAACGAGCCAGGACACGACCACTAGCAGCAGCAAGTAGAAACCTACCCTGATATACAGGTATGAAAGAATTCAATTCCCAGATACAAGGAAAAAAATCAGCAATTTTAGTTAAGGGATATTCATTATATTTATATATAAAGGAGGAAATTAGATACCAATACAATGCAGAAGTTTTCTCCGGATATTGCACCAACAAACAAGGATCATAACTATAATCATCTATAATGTCTATTTATTTGATGTTATCATAATATTTTCAATTTTTCATCATCCTTCAATTTTTTTTTTCTGTAAAAATATGTATATATGACAAATCTTAAGAATAGAAATAGTATACTTACATTAGCTTCATCTGAGTGCAGATTAAATTGAGGCTGAATAATATTCACCATGAAGTGGCGTGTCCCCTCCTCTCCTGAGTCCCCAACCATTCCATGCTTTGCTGGTGAATAATTAATTGAAAATTAATTTTCTGAACACCATCCATATGTCTTATGAAAACAACACAGAAGCTGATTTGTCAAGAAAGCTAAGAAATTGACCACAATAAGGCAGCAGCAGTTTTTGTTGTTATGTACTAAATCAAAGAATGCATGCACTATTATAGGAGTCGAGAGCTAACCATGAATAAAACCCTCAAAATAGATGAAAATCAATATAAAAAAATAATGCACCAAGAAACATAAAATAAAGAGTTATGGACCAACGCACCAATTGCATTTGAGGATGAATTATCTGTTTTTGAAGAATGAGATGAATTATCGATAGGCTGAGGTGAAAGGGAACTTGTACAATTGGATGTAGAAGGACAAGATTTAGAGGCATCATCAAGAGGCATTTTAATCCCATTGGTTATTTGTTGTCCCTCAAGCAACTTTCTTTGTGCAAATTGCTGAGAGGGGGAAGGTTTTGGAGGCTCAAATGCTTTTGATAAACCACCAACCAAGGACAAAACTGCATCCCTATTTTCTATATTCCACAAGATCTTAAGGCCATAAACAAATACACGCTGGCAGTTATCAGCAATTACCACATTATATCCATCATCATCACTCATATGGTCACTTTCGCTACCTTTTTCGAACTCAGACTTTACATGGGTCATCTCAGCATTCTTCCTGCCAGCTTCTTGCCATTCTGATAACTTTGTGGCATCAGCCTTTGGAGCTTGTCTACGTATAGTGAAATAGTCAGAATGTAAAAGAAAGCCATCATCTTGTTTCTTTAACATGCAACCTGTCACATAATTCCACTTTTCACTGCTGTAATTATCTGCTGCCACAATTTGTGAAGATTTATTGGTTATTTGAATATCTTGAACTCCGTGTATTCCATTGTTTCGTTTTAAATATGCCTTCAGCAGATGCAGGTCAAGACCCTGGTAAACAAGATCTAGAGGTTCACGCTTGCAATCAAAAGTATACTTCTGCTTACCACGACCAAAATAGAGTTCAAGTTTCAACTTTGTCATTTTAACTGTCATGCCTGTAGCAGGATCATCATGCCGTAAAGGCATAAAATTAATGCAAGTAGGAGAAGCATCAATGCGGAGAAAAAACTCGGTCATGACTTTGTCTAAAGACAAGTTGCCAGATCTGGCAACTCTTGGAACACCAAAACGAGGCCACCGAGAGAAAGATCTTAATTTATGAGGAGGAAGATAATACAGATTCCACCAATTAATTAACCAAAAAAGGTCATGAGCACCCAAGTTTATGGTTGGGCAATCAGGTGAAGTACCATCCCACTTTTGAGAAGACTCCAACATGGAACCTTCTAATGTTTTACTGTCTCCCATGCTAGAAGATGGAGATAGCTGGTCAGCAGGAAGCAGAGAAGATTTAAGTGAAAAGTTCCACTTAAGTGATAGAGAGGTTGAGCGGAATGGATCATAAACTTTCTCACGTGGCTCCCCTTCTAGTGGAAATGCATGTAAATAATGATTAAGGGGATTACCAGACTCACATTCCCACTCCATGAAAACTTCAATAGAGAAAGCAGGACAATAGAGAAAAGGTCCAGAGACATGACATGGAGGCTTTAAACTGCAATTCTTTGTCAGGTTCTCTATACTAGTAACATAAATCTTAAATTCCTTGGTAGAAAGACATACATGGCCATCTCTTTGCTGAATCTCCATGTAGCCAGAAATAATTTCTGCTCTATCTAGCTCCTCGTAAGGATTAGTTGTCCCAAGCAGATACCATTTAGTCTCCATGAAACATAAAGTAGCTTTCCCATGAATGTAGTACCTCATATCATCCCACCATGGTAAGCTGCGTTCCCTTTTAGGTGGTTGAGCTGCATTTAGCGAACTCAGATCATTCCTAGTGCCCAGATTAGCCCTACGGAGAGCCACTGTAAATGCATAGCTTATATCTGCCAAAACTGGTTCATATCCCACTCCAAATGAAACTTCTCCTTTATGAAAATACAATGGCAAATCGTAGTAAGTTTTCATTGGTGGAGTCGTACCACTAGCTGAACGTAACATGCGCACTCTCCACCATCTTCCAACAAAAACATCTTGCATCATTTGGGGCTGGAAGCAAGTTGCCTGAAACCAAGAGAAGATTCAATGCCATGTACACATATAACACATGGATAAAATTAATGATGCTTCCAATTGCATATCTGAAGCAACTGTCAGAGGATGTGTCATGAAGAGTGACACAGTTAGAAAAGTTGGCCCCAGCTATGCCAATTTAGACCCAGATTCTAAAATGAAACATTCATATCCAGTCTCAAAACAATACATTGCCCTCAACTTCAAACTAGGTTTACTGCAATTAGATAATCCAAAGCTAACAATATATTGTATAGTAATAAATACAAATGTACCTTCAAAATTTTAAGTTAATCGATAAATTAGAACTCAATAATAGGCCTAAGCAATCAGAGTACAATATTAATACAGCATATCAGGAAAATGCAGAGGTTCCTTCAAATTTGAGAGAACTGGAAAGTACACAAAATATCCATTCAGGACAATTTCCCCTTTGAGACAAATTATATAACAAGAGCTATTAATCATAAAGTAGTTTCTGGTCTTGGTTTAACTCACTAATTATGAAGTGAATGAAAATAAAACAAAGGAAAGAAAAAAAAGAGAAAAATGGACTAGCATGATTTTTCATGTGTATTCATCTGATAGAACAGGAAGACAGAACAAATGGTCTATAAGGTAAAGCTTCACAAAACATTAAGCACTGAACCTGACCTGTTGAGCAAGCACAACACGGCCTTGACATTTACCATAAGTTCCAGAAAAGAGTGGAAATGTATAGTTTCTTATCTGCGCAACTAGTGATCCTGCATTTAAAACAATATCACTACCATACATCCGGGAGAATGGTATTTCCTTGTCTGAGCAAACAGGGTCTGTCCTCCTAATGAAATCGACCATTCCAGCATCACCTCCATCGATCCTTGTAAGAGTTGCATCTAATTCTGTAGCGCAAAGAGACAGAAGTGAAGATCTATTGATACTTGCTTTAAATCCAGACTGAAATCCTGTTATGCACGCCCCTGATCCTTCTGGGATCACCATTTTTTGGCATGCCAGATAATAAGACCGAAATGCCTGCTTATATATTTCTTCTTGCAAATTTTGAACAGATGATGCATCAGATACATCAATCTGAATTCCATTATAATGAATCTTCTTTTCTGAACTGTGAACATTTGTTTCAGCATTTTCTGAAATCTGATTACTTTCAGATAAATAATCATCAAGAAACTTTGACCTAACAATTGAGTTACAAACTTCATTCTTCATCAACTGGTGATGTTCATCAAGCCAGCCTTGTATGGGTTCTTCCTCAATATCTGCTGCAAGTCTGCGTATTATAAACCTGATAGTTCCAAACTTTGTTGACTTGGCTTTATTTTTTTTTGTGCTATGCTTCTTTACAGGAAATATCATATTTGTTTTAGCAGCAGCAATGAGCTTCAAGCCTCGCAAAGTATCCTCAACGGCATCATCAACAGCACGTAACTGCAGCCTATAAGGAATGCATATATGAACATCAGGGCTCTGAATTGTCCAATCCCATGAAATTGCAGACTGTACTTTGGAATCAGGCAGATTACTCTTAGATATTGGAATACGGGAAATCTGCATGCGACTACTTTTAAAGATTCTGGCTTCATTAAAACTAAGCATGAGTCCTTCAAGTAGCACACCTATTCTCACATTCTCAGAGAAGATAGACTCCACATGAATCATTGCTTCCACACCATCTGCAAGTTCAGCTGATACTTTTAACATTTCCAAATCAATGGCAAAAATTGATTCTCTTTTCTTGTGTTGCTTTTCAGTTTGCACTTGATCCACGAATATTTCTTTTTCTGGTGCCTTATTCACATCAATGGATTCTTCCCTTTTATCATTATCAGAACTCTGGAGCTTGTAATTATATAGCAGTGACTTCAAAGATGTAATTAACTCAAATAGTGCCAAATGTGGATCAGGCTCCCATCTGACTGATATATCAGTAATATTGAAGAGTGAACAGATGGCAGCATCATTAACACCACCAGAACGACGGACAAACTTCGCCTTTTGCAAATCAAGTAGAGTCACTTTTGTTTCAGGTTTGTGTTCTTCTGGGTATTCATGATAGATTGATCTAGCTCTCTCCAGTTCAGTCTGCAAAGAATGTTTTTCCTTGTTCAAGCATAGCCTAAGGTGAAAAATATCAAGAGATGTGGAGAATCTCAAGTACTTATAACTACTGGGGTTAGTGGATATTATGCTTGCTGTCCGTGGCATGCCATCTGCAGAAACACTGATCAGTACTTCACCACCTTGTGAACCAAAATTTACGCGCTTGGGATCTGCAACAGTCATGTCTTCCAAACTCATATTCCCAAAATAAATTATAGAAAACTTTTCAAGATTCAGTTTTAAAATTTGTGTCCCTTTTGCAGGTCTTTTGCTGGAAATATGCCCAACTCTATTCTGTGGAGCTTTTTTACCAGGAGATAATTTTTTTAATAATGCCTTAAAGGACATTAAGGTCCCTATAAGAGACTCAATATGCTGAAAACAAAAGTAGATTCCCATGCAAGTTATGTCAACAGAAAACACCAATTTCCACTGATTGGGATCATGTTCATCATGTTTCTCCATTTCTTTTTGTCCCCAATCAAGACTTACCCGTGCAATGTCAACTAAGGAACCTGAATTAACTTCAGCATCAAATAAGTTTTCCTTCAATGATTCTTGACACTTATCTACCAAGCTCAAATGTAATTCACCAAGCTCCACATGTAATTGAATTCCCTTGCTTTCTACGTTATTTGCAAGTAGGTGGTAAGACTGTAAGCATGCCTGCATCATCAAGGTACTTCATCAAAATAAATCAGATAAGTGTAGCAGGAGAATATGCATTGATGATTTGTGATTTGTTCTCCACTTTTAGGAGTCAAAAAGGAAGGGCTTTGAAAGTTTACATATAATGAGACATGTTACATAATCATTATCTTTTAAAAAGAAAATAAGCTACATTAACAGGTAACAAATCAAGTGAAACAGAACAATGGACAAGAATCACACCAATATTCAATAACAGCACACAAGGTTAACTGATGTCAATCTATAGTCTCCAGGTCCAGGGTAAAATATTTATAATAAGAATAAGAGTATAAATCCAACATCCAGTGTAATCAGCTAAATGTGTGAGCCACTATTGCATGTATATGAGTGTAATGATTTCCATTAAGATGCACATTAAATTCTAATTTTAAAGCAAGGAATAGATATTTGAAAAGCAAAGAACTCCTTCGATTTATCATGCCCTCCTGTTCATTAATAAAGTAAACTATATAGTCAACACTTAACAGTTCTATGGAAGGATCTCCAAGAATTTGATACACTAACATATTTCTATTTGTTGAATTTTTAGTTCATAAATTTTAGGACACAACGCTTGGAATTTCGTCCAACTTCATCTATGTATAAAATTGTACATAGCTTCTCATAAGCTCGAATAAAGAACGAATGCAGTAGTTTGATGGCTAGTATAAAACTATAGTCACATGCTATGAACATAAGTCTAATAGAAAGTTTAATTAGTGGTTAAGAGAAGCATATGAAAATTATAAGGTGGCTAAGAAAGAAGTTAAAAAGACAGTACGAGATGTTAGATTCAAGGCATATGAACAATTATATCACAAGCTAAAAACTAAAGATGGATACAAAGAAATATATAAATTGTAAGATTAAAAAAAAAAAAACTAGAGATATGATTCAGGTTAAATGTATTAAAGACGACGATTAAAAAATTTTAATTAAGAAGGACGAGATCAAAGAAAAATGGAGAAGCTATTTTAATAGATTATTAAAAAAATTATGTAAATAATTTAGGATGCCTTAGTAGTTCTTTTAAGGATAGAAATATGGCATATACTCATAAAATTAGAATATTTAATGTAAAAGGGGATATGAAAAAGATGAAAATAAGAAAAGCAGTGGGACCTATCAAACTTCTCATTAACGTATGGAAATGTTTCTATGATATAGGAGTAGCTTAAGTAAAAAAATTATTTAATAAGATCTTAGAGACTAAAAAAATACCTGATGAATGGGGCAAAAGAACTATGATACCAATTTAGAAGAATAAAGGAGATATTCAAAATTGCTCTTACTATTGTGTTATTAAATTCATGAGTCATATTATAAAATTTTGGAAGAGTAATTGAGCATGGTGTGATATATAATATAAAAATATTAGAAAATCAATTTGATTTTATGTTAAGAAGGTCAACTATAAAAAGTAATTTTCTCCTTAGGTGTTTAATAGAGAAATATAGAGAAGATTTTTATATGATTTTTATTGATTGAGAGAACATATAATGGAGTTCCTAGAAAAGTCTTATAATGGATCTTAGAAAAGAAAGAAGTACCTGTTACAATAAAAGATACGTATAATAAGGCAGTTATTAGTGTAAGAACTACTGATGGTAAGATCAATAAATTCCTAATTATAGTAGATTTATATCAAGAAATTACTCTTAATCCTTACTTTTTTGCATTAGTTATGGATGAGCTTACTAGACATATTCAGAATGATGTTCCATGGTATATGTTATTTGCAGATTAAGGCTAAGGTTAATCAATAAGTTGAAATTATAGAGATATGCATTAAAGGTTAAGTGGGAGTGTAGGACAATGACAATTGATGGAATGAAATTTTAATACAATTAGAAATAACGATAAATATAAAGTAAAAATTGAGGACACAAAGTTTCTAAAAGTGATCATTTTCGATATTTAGGATCAATTATTCATAAAAAGAGATTGATGATGAAAATTCTGAAATGACTAGTGCGAAGGAGTTATTTGATATATGTAGAAGGAAAAAGAGGTAAAAGTAGCTTGAAAATTACATAGGAAGAATTGATAAAGAAAAATTTAATATCTTAGCATCTTACAGAAAATATAACTTTAAATCGAGAAAAATAGAGAAAATGATTTACGTAGCTGATCCTAACTAGTTTAGGATTACGACTTTATTGTTGTTCTAGTGGTTATAGTGCTTGGAACCTCGTCAAAAGATTTTTGAAAAAAATAAATCTATAAATCATTTGATATTTTAAATTGAGACGTTCAAAGAGACATGCCCTTTTCAATTTCTTCGCTTCTTTGCAAACCAAAATACGATAATGGCACTAATAATGTAGACTAGATACTCATAAGTTATGAGAATTGAGAAAAATGAAGCTATGTAAAATATTTGGAACTATTGCATTGTGCCTCACTACTTTCCACAGTTATTATTCAGTGAAACCATCAAAAGTTTCAGAGGAATCGAAGAATGAATATACAGACATTGACTTGGATCCTAAAAACAAATACACCAAGTCAGTGGACCAAATAGAAATCTTATGCATGAGCTGAGGAGCACAATGGCCCCGACAGCTTTTGTTGCAACTTGAGTTAATTGCAATTACATTATTTTGAGAAGGCAAATCAACAATTATAACATGATTTATCTCTATAGAAGTGTTTAAAATCAATACTATCATGTTATAATTATCAATACACTAGTTAATCATCATCTCCTTTTGCATTCACAAGCATTGGTCCAAATGAAATTTTGTTGAGCTGAAGGCTACTAAAAAGGCTCAAATTGCTGTTATTATTAGAACATTATGTGAAAAGCCATAATGGTGTGCATTTAGTCCTACATTTATTAGTTGTTGGGTAGATTTTAGGTACCTATACAAGGAACCCATATAATCCCTTCTATCTAGCCTTTTTGAGTGAGGCAATAGATCATTACATATAGTATTAGAATGAACCCAGCCCATAGACCATGTGCGATTAGGAGACACTACAATATGAGCCCTTTTGGGTCTGATCAAATGCTAGTGATGGTGTTTCTAATTGTACTCAAGATTGGACCTTTAGACTAGCAAGGACATTAGGGCTAAAACGAGGGAAGTGGATGAGGAACCCTTAGCCTACTGATGATGCTAACGCCTGAATAGGGGAGTATATGAGGGCATGTGCAAATGTGTGTTTAGTCACACATTGGTTATATTATGGATAGATCTTGGATACCTATACAGAGCTAAAGAATCCAAACAATATCTTCTAGTTAGCTTTTTTGAGTTAGATCTTAGGTTGCTATTGAACCTAAGGGTCCAATAATAGATGTTTCGATGATAACAAAATGTTGATTGAAAAATTAATGTAATGTTTGAGTTTGTGATGATAAGATAGGTACCATGATCGAAACAGATCAAGATGAGCAAAATTTTATCCAGCATATATTTGTTGATTTGCAAGGAACTCAGGTAGAATGCAAGAAATCCAAGTCGAAGGAGAACAACATCAAATTAAGTGCCATCCAATGCAAGAATATCCAAAGAAAAGGTTTCATTTGTAATTTTATTTTTCCTAAGGACATTGTAAAACTTGGTAGGAGAATAGATGCACAAAACTCAAATTCCTTAAAATTAATTAGATTAGGTTTTGGATTAATAATTAAAGTAAAATTATCATAAAATCCAAAACTAATTGTGTACGGTCGATCGGACCACAAAATGGTTGACCAAACTAGATCGTTCCAAAAAAACCCTTAAAATCATGTTTCTATCTGGCCTGACAGTTGACCGCTGCAGAATAGGCGATCGATCGGCCTAAGGCTAGTGGTCGATCGATTCTAGGCTAGTAGTTGACCGCTGGGGCTCTAACAACCCAACGGCATATTTTTATTTAACCATTGGAGCTGCCCTTGAGCCCCAACGGCGATATTGTAAAATGCTTATAAAATGAGGACTTATGAGCTTAATTTAAATATGAAAAAATAAGTTAGAGATCATTGGAAAATATTTGTGAAAAGGGTTTCTTGAGCCTAGTGTGCATACTTCTTCCTCTCCTAAGTTTAGATCTTTATTGGCATATCCATATTCTTAAAGGAGTGTTGCTGATTGTGTTTCTCTTCTTCTTAAGAGAGTTAGGTTCCTCCTAAGCCCATGAAGTGGGTTCATCCTTAGTCTGAAAAAGGATTGTAAGGGTTCCTCCTAAGCCCGACAAAAGGAGTGTGTGATCCTTATGCGGTTAAGAGGATTGGTATAGTGAAAATCCCAAGGATGAGTCTTGGGTAATGGATTTAGGTAAGGGGTGCCGAACCACTATAAAAACCTTGATGTCTCATTTATTTTTCTTGCACTTTATTTACTAGCAATTTCATCTTATTGTTCTTACATTATCTATACTGTATTTGTGTTTAGTTTGAAATATTTGATAATTGTGCTTTGTTTTCAAATTGTTCACTTGTTTTAAAACACTTGGTCTTTTGAGTTTAAGTTTTTGATCAATCCAATTCACCCCCTTTTGGGTTGCCCTGAGGCTAATAAGTGGTATCAAAACAAGGTCTTCAATTTATTGACTTAACCGTCAAGCAGTAAAGATAGATGGCAACCCTTGATTGCTTCTCTTTTCAAGAGGGTGTAGATGTTCATAAACCCCTATTCTTTGATGAGTCAAATTTCATATTTTGGAAAATTAGAATGAAAATTTATTTGAAATCACTTGATTTTCATTTATGAATCATCATTGAAAAAGGATTTATATCAAAACCAAAAGTATTTTGGAACGATGAGTATAAAAAGAATTTTTTATTAAACATTAAAGTTATAGAAATTTTGTTTAGTGCTTTCTCTAAAAATGCATATGATAGAATTTCTTTATGTTTAAATGCTAAAAATGTTTGGGATACTGTTGAAATATTTTGTAATGGAAGATATTGTTGAAGTTGTGCCTATAGAAAATGATATTTTTCATCAACAAGGAAAGCTAGAATGTCTCTAACATGATGATGGACACTCTGTGGCTCATGAAAGGGATGAAGTTCAAAATCAAAGAGCAAACATACATTTCATGACCTTTAAAGAACATAAGAGCTAGAATCTCAAATCATTTCTTTAAAACTAGAAAATGAAGCTTTGAAGAAACATGTCGAGTCCTTAGCAACTTTAAGGGATGAGTTCCAAAAGGAAAATGACACCTTAAAATTTGAGAATGATGATTCAAATAATAAGCTTCAAAAAGAGATTGATTTTTTGAAAAATGAAAATATTTCCTTAAAGAGTGAAAATAGTTTTTTGAAGATTGAGCAAAATGGGATAAAATCTTGTGATTCTTCAAATAAACGTATGTCAAAAGAAAATTTAGCTCTTAGGAAAATGATTTCTTCTCTTGAGCATGACCTTGAAACCATAAAAAATGAAAACCTTGACTTGAGAAATGAAGTGCAAAATTTATCTACTATTTCTTGTTCTTCAACCTCCAATGACTTAGTTGTTGAAAATAAATCTTTGAAAGAAACAGTTGAAGATATAAACAAAATTCTTGCAAAATTCACTCAAGGCAAAGAAAATTTAGATAAATTATTGGGAAATAAAAAGTATGCTTAAGAAAAGGTTGGCCTAGGATATGTCTCTTCAAAACAAAAGAAATATTTCAAGAATTTCTTTGTAAAAGCAACCTCATCATGTGATTGTTCAAATGAAAAGAGGTAATCCAAAAATTCTTTATAAAAGTTAATTCTTCATATGACTTTATTAAAACAAAAGAAATACTTTAAAAATGTATTTGTAAAGAAAAAATCATCTTATATTCCATTTATTATTTGTCACTATTGTGGATGCAAAGGACACGTCCTTCATTCATGCCCAATTAGAAGGAATATTTATGTGGGTATGAAGAAGGTATGGGTACCATAAAGAACTCAAGTCCAAAAAAGTCTAAGCACTAACCCCATTGGAGATATTAGCAATATTGATCATATTGTTATTATTTTTGTCATTTATATGTAAAAATGTTAATTAAAAATGCCCATGAATTTGATTAGTTGCTACATAGTTTTGCTCATAATTGATACATATTTCTGCATATGCTTGATTATTGACACATGCTTAAATTTGATGATAATTACATGATACTGCTTAAATTTTGATAACTTGGACTATATATGTTTAGTGTTCAAATCTTTGTTGAAAATCTTAATGGCCAAGTCATATACATGTTTTGATATTTATATTAGTATCATTTGGTTCATGTCAATTTCATGCGATTGATCTTTTGGTGAGTTAATTTGAGCATGATTGTATTATGAAATTCATGATGCCTTGAAACTTGATTGAGAAAATCATTATGAAATTCAAGATGCTTTAGAGAAATTCATTATGAAACTCTTGATACCATTTTTACATGTTGTGTACCTTTTAATCATTGAAAAACTTTTCTAACTTTAATACCTTGCTCAAAATTGATAAATTTAATTATGGCTACACACTTTGATTGATGGTGCATGCTTAGATTCATTAATGTATACATGTTTTTGGTGATCTTTGATGATGGATTATGATCGAGAAAGAAATGAATCTTGAATAATTCTAGCTTCTACGTAAACCTTGATTTACTTGATTCAAATATTTTGATTTACTTGATTCAAATATTTTATCATTACTATGCTTTGCATATGATCTTGATTTATTGCCATAAACATGTGTGGAAATGCAAATGATTTATCATTATTTTTTTTGGCATGCTTCATAATGACCAAATATCCATATATGTATCATGACTCTATACTTGTTTTGATATATGCTTTAATATATGTATATGAAATGATCCTATCTTTTGATACATGAAATGAGTCATTGTATTAGATACAATTTCTATATTATCTTGCCTAAATTATGCATATGCTTTGCTCTTTATATTGTCAAAAAGAGGAAGGTGAAAATGTAACATTGATACTAGGACTTAGAGCCATATTGAAGAGATCTTAACATGTTAAAATTATGTTATGGCTCTATGTCCTAATTTAATGGTTGTATCTATGCATTAACTCTATATATTGAAGATGAAGATAATGTTGATTGACATGTGATAGAACTTGAAATTTTGATTAGTAGATTGTTGAATGTTTAATTATTTGTGGGCACATCAATTTTTCAAAGGAACCTTTTAAATCTAAAGTCTATGATATTATATATTGTGAAATGATCTTTTAAACCTCGATACTTTATAAGTACCTCATTTTGAAAGTATCCCCAAATTTTTTAAAATTATCCTTTATAAATATCATACTTCTTATTTTTAAACATTTTTATATCTCTGCAATAATGTAAAAAGGGGGAGCAATATATACGAGTTTGTGGATTTTTATTGGAGCTTAACATTGAAAATCTGAATTTTTACTGAATTTCTACTGAATTTTTTATATTTTACCGATACTCTTCCGATACTTTAGGTTTTTTTGTGTTATTTTACGATGGGCTTCTAATATGTTCTTATGTTATGACCTATCTTTGAATTAAAAGCCATATCTTAATTAAAAAAAAAAACCTAAATAGGGGGAGGAGATTAAAGGTTGAGGGGAAGCTTAATATTAAATTTTAGTATTCTTGATACATGCATTAAATTCTTTATATACTTTCAAATATCAAAATGCATGCATTGTCTTATATTATGAATCATATCTTATCAACAATGCAAATATACTTTTTATGTTCTAAAAAGTAGGAGAAGAATTATTGCCTATGAACATGCAACAATTGGCATCATGCTTTTGGTATCATAGTATATATAGCTTAATGTTTATATCTATATATAATTTTTGTCATGACCTCTTATGACATTATTTTGATTCAATGATAATTAAATGCATTCTTTGTATAATTCATTTTTGATGATGTCAAAAGAGGGAGAAGATTGTGCTTATCATTGATTGATATGGTTGGCTATATGTTTATTTGGTTTATGAAAATTATTGATTTATGCATAAGAAATTGATCGATGATGTCAAAAGGGGATCAAATGAAATTATTACATATACTTATACGAAATAAGGAGAGTAGAATAGAAATTGGTATATACCTTTAATGTGTTGAATATTGGCTTTTTTATCTGATATCAATGGTGTATTATTTGAGAACATTAACTTAAGAGGAGCATATTTGTACCAAATATGTATATATTTACTATGAGCCTATGATATTTTGCATTTAGCATATTTGATAAATACATGATTGAGTAATTTTTTATATTCCCAATTTTATCTCCCAATCAATGGTTTGTCATCAAAAAGAGAGATTAGATTGTTGAACCTAAGTGTTCAATAATACATGTTTTGATGATAACAAAACATTTATTGAAGGACTAATACAATGTTTGAGTTTGTGATGATAAGATAGGTACCATGATCGAAACAAACCAACATATGAGCAAAATTTTATCTGGAATGTATTTGATTTGCAAGGAACTCAAGTAGAATGAAAGAAATTCAAGTTAGAGGAGGACAACATTAAATCAACTACCATCCAATGTAAGAATGTCCAAAGGAAAGGTTTCATTTGTAATTTTATTTTTCCTAAGGATACATTGTAAAACTTGGTAGGAAAATAAATGCATAAGGCTCAATTCCCTTAAAAATAAATTAGATTAGGTTATGGATCAATAATTAAAGTAAAATTATCATAAAAATGCAAAATTAGGTGTGTACAGTTGATCGAACCATAAAACGATCGACCGAACTAGATCGTTCCAAAGAAACCCTCAAAATCAAGTTTCTATCTGGCTAGGCCGCTGCCGACTAGGCGGTCGGTCGGCCTGAGGCTAGCAGTTGACCGGCCTTAGGCCAGCGGTTGATCGGCTGGGGTTCTGATAGCCCAATGTCTATATTTTTATTTGACCGTTGGAGTTGCCCTTGGGCCCCAATTGCTATATTATGAAATGCCTATAAAATAAGGACTTGTGAGCTAATTTAAACATGAAAAAATAAGTTAGAAATCATTGAAAAATCTTTATGAAAGGGTTTTTTTAAGCCTACTGTGCATATTTCTTCCTCTCCCAAGTTTAGATCTTTATTGGCATATCCACATTCTTGAGAAATGTTGTTGATTGTATTTCTTTTCTTCTTAAGAGAGTTGGGTTTCTCCTAAGCTCGTGAAAAAGAAATAGTGGGTTCATCTTTAGCCTAAAAAAGGATTATAAGAGTTCCTCTTAAGCTCAGTAAAAGGGGTGTGTAAGTGTTTAATTCTCATCTGGTTTGAAGATTGGTATAGTGGAAATCCCAAGAATGAGTCTTAGGTAGTGGATGTAGGTAAAAGATGTCGAACCACTATAAAACCTTGGTGCCTCATTTTTTCTTGCTTTTTATTTACTAGCAATTTCATCTTATTATTCTTACACTGTCTATCTTAGGTTTGTGTTTAGTTTGAAATATTTGATACTTGTGTTTTGTTTTCAAATTGTTCACTTGTTTTAAAATACTTGGTCTTTTGAGTTTAAGTTTTTGATCAACCCAATTCACTCTGCTTCTTGGGTTGCCCTGGGTCTAATAGTCGCTACACCTTAGTTGAATAAATTAGATATTTTAGGCCTCATTTGAATGCATGCATTCATTATCCACATATCAACCTGCATGCCAATGGAAAATATATGAGAAGACAACTCCAAAAAAGAACTAAATACAATGATTAGGACTTAGGAGCTGCAATCAGGTTAATTTTGTCCCTAAAAACATTATCCATGAATTTCATGGATAAAAAATTCTAATTAAAAGTTGGTTTATTTTGTCCCTAAATTCTACAGATTAGTAATTATGCATTATCCATAAGTTTCAGGGATAATAGATACTGATCAAAAGTTTCTATATCTTGTCTAAATTCTAGGAATATGAATTCCACAACTTCCCTCAATCTGGAATTTTCTTCTTTAATTGCACTCTTCATTATACCCCATGTCACTACGCACAAAGATTATCGACAGATAATCTAAGAGGCATCCAAACAGCCCCTTAATGTCTTCCAAGTAATTGCGCACATAACATTGTATACTTGAAGAGAAATGCCTTGCTTTCACTTTTGTCAAAATATTTTCCCCTAGTAAGTTTAGTTTTCACCGCAAATTATTATCTTTTCTCAGAAGAAAAAATAAAGTTTATCAAGATCTCTTTAAAACCATGACATCATTGTCAGAGGAAATGACAATGGACGTATTAAGGATTGCACTTGCACTATCAAAAAAGCATTCAGATGATCTAAAAGTCACCATAGCCAACTCACTAGTATGAAAGTACGCTAAATAATTGCTCATAGAAGGTGAAATTGAAAAACAAGGTCCTTCCTAACTTGGGCCATCTTTTGGGCCATTTTCAAATGGAAAATAGATTACTGGAGTTTCTTACATCTTATTTTGATCATTATTGCCTGAATTTACATGTTGGAGTTTGGCACTTAAAGTAATCTTGAGTTAGTCTGAATTTGACTTTAAGTTAGTCTGAATTCGACCTTCAATCTTGCTCTTCTAGTTTTAGCACTATCAAATTGTTTTGTTACCTTGAAGGTTGATCTTCAGGCTTCCCTACCAATATAAAAAGGTTGATCTATGGGATTTGGAGAGATGCAGAAAGAGGTCCCTCACCTTCAGCCCAATAGCAGACGATCATTAGCATAATACCGAGTAGGTTAAGAATGAAAGTATGTACACATGACTATTGTTCTCTGCAACAAACCATTATAATGACAGTACCACCATTTGTTGTTTGAATACATGTTTGGAAAAATAGTTATTACTCTATGAGGTCAGATCATCTCTTCTGACCTGCTAGATTAAGGTTTTGCAAAAACTGCCCATCCATTTTCTTTTCTGTAGATCAACCATTTTTTTTCAAAGGAATGGTCCTTTTAGATGATTTCTACTGACCGTGGGAGATTCACTTCAGCAGTTTGTTTAAGCAGAGTTAAGCACACATCTTTTTTCTCTTTATAATGAATGTACATATTCTGACAGTAAATATAACTAGTTTCAATATGTATACACATTTTCAAGAGTAAATGTGCTATTTGTTATCCATGAAATGAGCATTTACAGACCGGAGTGTATCCTAAACCATAAACCCTAAACCCATAAGGCCAGTGGCAAAAGCATGATAAAATTTCAAAACTAGGTCTCTCTTGCAAAAGATAAAATAAAATTAAACAAATGTAGCTTGAAGTTACAAAACCAAAGACAGAGTGGGCCTGCAAAATTTTCTAAACTATATCTGCAATTTTTGTCACTGTCTGAAACAATGGAGCTCCACTGACCTAATGATGCAGAGCCATGAACTATCCTTACAACTCAATCTGATATGTGCTAGTAAAACTTAAATGAAAGAAATTTGAAGAAGAAGATGATGATGATGCAAAGCCATGAATGATCCTTATGACTTAATCCAATACATACCAGTAAATCACGAATAAAAGAAATTCAAAGGAAGAGGAGGAGAAAGATATTCAAAATCCGAAGAAGAAAAGTATTCTAAATCAAAAGAAATAGAACTAGTTGGATCCCTAGACAACACAGACACACAACTCAGTCAGAAAGACCTCAAACTACAACTAGAAGTTTCTGCTAACACCACTTACTCTCCTAACAACCAAATTAAACCAAAAGAAACAAAATGATAGCTCACATAAGCATGGACTCCACAACTAGGCATACTGGTCTGAACTGACAAAAATAGTACCATACCTTCCAAAATTGATGCATATCATCCCTCAAGATGAAATACCGGACTAACTGGTAACCAGCCTGCACTGCCCCCATTCAAATTAGTACTGCTTAGTTGACTAAGTTTAAATGTGTTCTTCCATCATCCACCAACCCCCCCCCTCCCCTCCTTCTCTTAGCCAATATCCTTGGTCAATATACAACCGTGCATATCATACCAATCAACAAGAAAGGTTTTAAATCCAGTGGAAGGTTTCCCATTCTATGGAACAGGGGACCCCACTGTCCCATCCTATCTTGGTGGCTGTAAAATATTCTTGTCTCTCCCCCTACTTTTTTACTTGTTTTCTTCTTCTTCTTTATTTCCCTTTTTTTATTTCTTTCTTTTTTTTTTTCTTATCCCTTCCTTCCTTTCCTTCTTTGTTTTTAGTTTTCCTTTGCTTTCTTTGTCTTTTTCTTCTCCCTTCCTTTTTTTCCTTTTCCTTTTTTTTTTGCCTTTTCCTTCATTCCCTTCTTTATTTCTTCTTTCCTCTTTTTCCTTGGATGGGTTTCAGAGTCCTGCCCCCTATCTTGTTCTCTTTTTCTCACAAGAAGAGATAGGATGGTTGAGATACCCCTTATCCTGCAAGGACTTAAAACCTTGCCAACAAGAGCTATAAGGCTGTACTACAATACCTGAAGCCTTGCTTGCAGTATTTAACTAAGGGAAAACTGATATAGATCACATAAAGTAATATATTCAGGTAAACATATTGTATTCTTTCTAATAAATATTTAGAAAAATAAATAAATCTTTTCAAATTAACACTTTAACTAACCTGCTGATCTGTGTGCTACAAGTTTGGGATTCGATGTCATATGAATGCTTCTACCATCACAACATATGTTCCTTGGAAAGCTTGTCTCTAGTTTAAAGTCTCTACATATGGTTTTGTCAGTTGATGATAAATCATAAGCAATAGCAGTTTTAAACTTCAGACATCATAGAAAAAATGTCTTGCCATCACACCTACATCAGCTTGAGAATGATCCCCTTTTCACTCTTCAACGAAACGTCATTTTCTTCTACTATAATAATCGATAGGGGCTGCCATAGCCAAGTGGTTCCACTACAGTCAAACACTAGCTTGGGCTGCCATTAACAGGTTCTTCCAAGATATGATTACTAAAGTGCAAAAGCAAGGTCTAGGTATTAAGTCTCCCACTCTGTACACAAGGCCATATTTGAAGGAAAAGGTTGAAGTTTTGAAGAAGCGGATTGATGGACATAAGTAGAAGCATCAATTATATGGTATGAAACTGATATGTGATGGTTGGCTTGGGCCATTTAGGAAGAGCATCATCGACTTCCTAATATATTGTGATAAGTTGGCTCTCCTTCAAGCATCAGTTAATACATATGATCAAATTCATGACTTTGACTACATTCTGGGTCTAATGAAGCAGGTGTTTAAAGATGTCAGGCCGTGGTATGTCACCTAGGTGGGAACAACTAACAAATAATTATCCACAGTCCAACCAATAAAGCAAGGATCTCATAGTGCACATGCCCCATATATATTGGACACCATGCATATCCCATTATATTGACTTGATAATGAAAGATATTGGGGACCTGCTACAAGTCAGTTGTTGAGCATTGGTTGGCTGTCTCAAAGCATACATACAAACACAAATGAGTCCTTGCACTGATAAGGCAACATCTGATTGGTGAGCTACTAAAGTGGAGCATAACATGGTTTGTCATGAACTACATGGTCTTGAGGAGCCTCCTTAATAATAAAGCTTTCCTCAGAACTATGTTTCCATGCAATGAGTGGATTAAGAGTAACTACAGTAAGCCAACCAAAGGCCAGAGAATTAAAATGATTGTTTCAATTTTTGAACATGGAATTCTGGGATAGATATGCGGATGTTGTAAATGCAGTGGAGCCTTTATATACGGTGATACGAATGGTTGGGCATTAGAAATTTCCACAGATGGGCTATCATTACCCAAAGACGCAGGATGCAAGTCACAGATTATTGATGCACTACGTGAGATGAAAGCACCCTCATACCTTCAGATCATTGAGGAAAGATGGGACATATAGATTGCAGGGACTTGAATCTGCTGGGTATAAAAGCATGATCCTTAGTGAAGTACTTGCTTAACTGACATTTTTTACAACTTGATGATTGCAAACTATTGAATTATCTACTTTGTTATATGCACCCTACTATTTGAATCCAAAATATCAATATGAAGAGGACATAGGCCTCAACAAGGAGATACTGCAGACAATCAAGGCGATAGTGCAAAAGAAATTAGCGAGGCCTATATTTCACAATCACATAAATGGAGATTTATGTGCACATGTGCAATTGTGGTTCCTCCATATTACTACTGAGAGTACCAAGAAACATTTGGTGAGAAGCTTATGTGGTTGAATGATTAAATCTTGTTTATATAATGGTGAACATAATGTTGGAGCAGAAGCACCAAAACAAAGTGTGAGCACAAGCAAGCTTTCAAACTGGGAGAAATAATAGGGCTATTAGGCTCAAAATACATCTTGGTCACATAAATAGAAAGTTTGTCCAATGTTTTCATATTTTCTCACCGCATTCCCTGTCCAAATTAATGACTAAGAATTATCTCAGCTCATTCTTAATGTCAATCACTATGACTTTGGCCAAAATATTGACCCAAAAGAAGCATTGATTTTTACTGTACTGCTGTACATCAAAATGTATCATGTGTATTGCACAAGAGAATTTACCTGGTATAGTGGTAATTTATCAGGACTGTAAAGCATGATAGCCATATGTGGGGCATAGACTGTACATGTCCATATGATGGCTTTTGAGTTGTCTGTTGGCCACGTTTCTTGTTGAGAAGTCACATTATGAAGAACCATCTGCTTCTTTTTAGCCAAGTGAAGAGAAATCAAGGGCATTAATATACTCATAATGATGTTGCACTGGAATCCTCCAAGCTTGACATGAATCTCAGTTCCAATTGGTAAAAGCGGCTGAAGCAAAAGCATCACATATCATGCATAAATAAAAATGCGAAAATAATTGAGCTCTAAAAGAACCCCTTACATATTATTATTTACAAGAAAACAAAATGATAGAGTATCATAGTTAAAGGATACAACATAGTAAGAAATATTAGAATAATTCATTCAAAAAGGAAACAAGGTCAAAGACCAGTATATATTATTTTGGAAAAAAGCTTACATAGGTGTTGAATAGATTTTTTTGGCAAGGTTGTTAATGCCCAGGTTAATATTCTCTTGTCCAAGTTTGTCATCTCAATATCAGACCCCATACCAGTACCCAACTGATACATCCCTAACAATTGTTGGTGCCAAGGTCCGTAAAACCAGTATATCACTTAATACTGACACTCCATATAGGGGGCATACGAAGTCTCGGTACCCTATCAATGAGTTACAGAATACCCTTCACCCTGTACTCTATGGACCAGGACAACAAACCATGCTCCTGTCCATTTCTGAAGTATAGCTAACAAGAACGCTTTGGTGAAGGGTTACTTCACTGGAACTGTGATGCTCATCACCTCATCTGAGAGATCAAACATGCAAGCTGATAAAGCTTCTGGTTATACTCAATTTCAATTTTCAACATAGAAATTACTGAGGTTGGAAGAAACTCAAAGTGGAATTTATATTTATACTTTAATTTCAGCCTTTGGCTGCTAAATTCAAACAAGTCAACCCTTCCATGGTTTAGGCTTTCCTTTGATTTGCTAATAGGGTTAGTTTCTCAGAAAAGCATGAAATAGATAGTGCATGACCATAAATTTTGCAGATTTGCTTCCAGGAGGAAAAAACAATAGGAGCATATGCTTGTTGCATGCGTTATCATGGTTTTCTTTGCAACAATATTCTTACTTGAAGCAACATTCTTGAATAAAGCTTGAAAAATTCTGAGATGTTTTTATATGGAAAAGTCTCATGATGATGCTAGAAAAGATATCTTTATCCGAACATGACTGCTTTCAAAACTCTCTGCTACAAGTTATATCTCAAGAGGTAAATCAAAATTTGAAGTCAAACCCAAAGGCTGGACATGATGCATAACAAGGCCAATGGGTTGACCAAATGCTTGTCCCTTATTATTGTGGAGCCACAGCTTTTAAGCAGACCTTAAATTCAGGGTGAAGTGAGTACAACCAATAAGGCTTATGGTAAGCTGCTTACCACTTCGTGCAGGTGTCATTTTCTATTGCTTTGGCTACCATTTTCTGCTTGAACATTCCCATATACTCTAGGAATTACTCATTCTTGTGGATGGCATAGTCTATAAATCTTGTTCCTTCTTTAATTCCCAAAGATATTTTACAGACCCCAACTAAACTATTGAGACCAACCATCTCAAAGGAAAACAATGTGAAAAAACATAAAATTGTGCAGTTAATCACTGATGAAAGCCTTCTGCAAACAGGAATTTCTGATCTCCAGAGAAATAATTCTGAATTCTGAAGCAACATATTTTGTAGCCATATATGATTTAACACAAGAATTTAATTACTGTGTATGGGTGAGCCAGGCAAAGTATGCATACCATGATGACATAAAAGCCACAGAGTAATATGGAGACATCGCAAATAAAAGACAGGCAATAGGCTTACTAACATACACTACTACTACTACTACTACTATTATTGTTACAGTACTGCTACTTCTATGCAAGTGGGTCAACATGTTCAATAATCTATAGAAATATAGCATCATAAGTCATCCTAGATATCATTATATACATTATGCACCTACCAGTCATAGGGGTTTCAAAATGTCTATCCATACAAGCCAATCTGTAGGTTGTACATTGGATCTGTTTAACATTAACACTAACAAGTAAAAATGATAAACCATGTCAAGAGTACATCTAGACATCCTTGGAGAAAACCATGCTAATGTGAAGGCAAAGACAAAAGCCTCATCAATCCATGACAAGTCATGAACTCAAGATGGATTCCATTACCTCTAAAATCATTATGAAGCCTTTATATCATTACGCTCTTAGTTGAGACAGCCCTAACAAGGTTATGGGATTTTGATTTGAAGAGAGAGGAAAAGAGAAAAATAATGGATAACAATGAGATGGAAAGGAGCAAGGTTGGCGGAGTTGAACCGAACTAGCTGGAAACTAGTTTGAAAATGGCATTTGGTTTGGTTCTACATATGAACTAGTCCAAACTAATCCAAACAATGCCGAATGGCCCATTTCGAACGTGGGATTGCCTAGAGGGTGAGCTGGGAGTGATGTGAGCTCTTATGAGTTCACTTAAAAAGAGAGTGAGCTCTCATTCTCTCTCCTCTCTCTTATTTATATTCAAAATCATTTAAATAAATGCCATACTTTCTCCTTTTTCGTTTTTCCTTTCCATTTACTTAAGATTTCTCATGCAAACAATGAAAATATCCCACATTTGAATTCAAAAAAGTATCAGAAAAATTAAATTTCTTAAGAATAAAAAGTCATTCCTTTCTCTCAAGAACAAATTCGAAGAATTTCAAAAAATTTTAATTTAACAAATATCAAGTTAGGGTACTTCTATTTCGGATAAAAATCTTAAAAAAATAATTTAACTTTGAAAAAATAAAATACTAAAAAAATTATCTTAAAATATAACTTGTAAAGTTTTGGTCAACACTAAGTCAAACTTATAGATTTTAAGACTTAGACAGGATCACATTAATAGTGAACCTCACAATGACTTGATTCATAGCTTATCAAAATAATAAAATTAAACTTATTATAAAATCTTAAAGTTAAAATATATTTCTCATTAGATCGGAGGTTGGGGTTTTACATCATAATGGCATTTGATGTAGCGACATGTCATGGTTTGGACCCTAAAAAATCATTTTAACCTTAGGATTTAATGGTAAATTTAAAATTATTATTTTTATGAGCTGCGGATTAAGTCGACATAAGTCAATGTGAGATTCATTATTACTGTGATTTTGTCTAAATCTGAAAACCTTATAAATTTGGCCAAATGTTCACCAAAGCCTTATAAATTATATTTTATGATAATTTTTTTTGATATTTTTTTTTATTTCTAAGTTAAATTAATTTTTTAAGATTTTTATCCAGAGTGAAAGTATCCTAACTTAATATTTGTTAAATTAAAATTTCCTAAAATTCTTCAAATTTGTTCTTGAGAGGACAAGTTAACTTTTTATTCTTAAGAAAATTGATTTTTTTTGATATTTTTTATGAATTTAAATGAGGACATTTTCTCTATTTGTATGAGAAATCTTAAATAAATAGAATGGAAAGAGGAAATAAAAGAGAGGATGATATTTACTTAAATGATTTTGAATACCAATAAGAAAAAGAAGAAAGGATGAGAGCTCACGAAAGACTATTAGCCACATATATCACATAAAAAAAGAAAAAAATTAAAAATCTATGAAAAAAGATAGAAAAAATTACGTTCCGGCTTGAACCATTGATATGTTGCTAGTTCGGTTCAGTTTAATACCAAACCAAATTGATTTGGTACCGGTCTGGTACCAGTACCTAGTTTCACCAACCTTGGAAAGAAGGAATATAAGGATATGGTATAAAATTCAATCTTTAGTTATATTTATCTTTTTTATAATCAATCTTAGTTATATTTTTTTCTAGATCACTACTACCCTTCTCAAAAAAAGACAGCAAAAGTGACGTAAAAAATAAGCCTATTAGATCTGTAGTGTCTCGAATTAAACTATTATCTAACCAAGACCTTTATGGCATAAATTTATTGAATAGAAGGCTTGAATCAATTTAGATTATTAGCATTATTAACCTAAGCTTTTTGTATACAAGAACTGTGTAAAACCCAGCCAAAAGTGTAAACTAGGGAGCCCTAAAGCAAGAAGCAGGTTAAGTAAACTGACTCTAGGGATTAAGATTTCTAATGAGCCAAATTGCTTATAAAAAAAAAAAAGCCAAATAGAGAAACAAGATCAAAAGTAAAGGCTTTGTTTTCTCTTTCCAAAAATGAGAGACTTTTAATCAATTAAGGAAATCATAGGCTTAGTCAAAGGAAGATTTGGGAGGAGCCAAACCTCTATTTATAGCTGGGTCTCGGGTATGATCGGGTGTGCTACCCAGAGCCAACAGGAGAAGCCGATGGGAAGAAAGAGGAAGGCGGTTGATTTAGAGGTCGCCGGAGAGGTTAATCGGGGAGGTGAGTCCTTCTTCCTCTTAGTTATTTCCTTCTTCCCTTTGAATTTGTTAGGCCGTCGAAAGGCTATCGGCGTAGGCTTAACCCAATCAAGAAACCAATACCCTGTCCAAACCCCATTCGAGCCCTGTGGAAAAACAGGATTCATGGGCTCTTCAACACATCACGAAAATACTCAACCAGAGACCCAACCTTGCCGGAGTTTAGCACGGCAAGGTATTCGTGAAAGAAATTCTAAGCTTTTGGAGGAATTTCCTGTTGCTATGGTCGAAGGAATTTTTTTGCCACCGCGTCTTAATCACAACGACCGGAGAATGCTGGAGAGGAAGGGCGGCCACTAGCCAACTAGGATCTCCGTGGAATAAACTCCGGCTAGTCGGAGGTGGGTGGAGACATCAATTGCTGCCGGAAAAACAGGGGACTCAAGTCCTCTGCTTTGGCTCAATAAAATGTAATACCGCGTATGTCCCAAGGGCGTTGAAGGGCCATAATACCCCTCCCACCATTAAGATAGACGCGCATATCCTCACTTAAGGACGAAAAGGTAGCGAAAAGACCAGAATGCCCCCCAGAAAGTCTCAAAAGACTCGCATGCCCTTTGAAAGGGCAGGAATCTTGAAAAAAAAACATGAAAAAAACCAGAATGCCCTCCAGAAAGTCTCAAAAGACTCGCGTGCCCTTTGGAAAGGGCAGGAATCTTGAAAAATAACATGAAAAAAAGATGAAAAAAAGACATCGTGTCATGGCTTGCAAAATGACCATAAAGCCCTCTTAAACTAATAAAATGCCACACGTAGCTTCCCTTTCAACAAATACTGCATGAGTCCTTTTAAAACAATTTCACAAATGACGTTCATGTCCCTAAAATTCGCAAATTGCCAGGCAAGGATTTGAATTAATAAAAAATAAGCTTTGATATATACTAATCAATCCTAAAATTTTATGTTAGATTTAGAAAAGAAAATCCTGAAATACAATATAGCTAATTTCTGTACGTCTGTCAAGTAAGTGATGATTACCTTCTGAAATTTATCATGTTTTAAATAAATAAATATGTATCATCCTATGATGCTTATTATATAAATATTGCATGCTTAAATATTGATCATGATTGTTATAATTATACTTGATATTAATTATTTATTACTCTTAATAAATTGATAAAGATGTTGAATTAATTATGAATAAGATTTAATGAAAGATGATAAAACTGAATTAAAGATTCTAAACCTGATGTAAGTGGTGATTACCTTCTAAGAATTATCATGTTTTTAAATAAATAATTATGTATCATCCTATAATGCTTATTATATGAATATTGCATGCTTAGATATTGATCATGATTGTTATGATTATACTTGATATTAATTATTTATTACTCTTGACGAGTTGATAAAAATGTTGGATTGATCATGAATAAGATTTAATGAAAAAAGATGAAACTAAATTAAAAATTCTAAATCTGATTATGTTGGATGATTGGATACCCTGCCTGTGGAGGTGATACACTGGTGGATGCCTGGACCATGGGGCATTGTACCATGATGATACCCTACTTATGGGGGTGATACACTGGTTCCAGCATAGCAGGATTAAAGGACAAGATACCATGAAAACTAAGATTAATGACATGATATAATAGAAAATAAAAATATAATAATTGCAGATTATTTGTTTCATCTATAAATCGTATCTGTATATTGTCATTTTGTTACATTCTAGAAGGCTAGTCATTGTTTACTGGGCGGTGGAGCTCATGATATTTTATTTTCTTTTTTAGATACTGCTCAGTAGCTATGTGGGGCCACCTGTAACATCTCGAATTACGAAGCATGTATCCTAATCTTGAAGCATAAAATTTACCATGAATGAAGGGCACTTTTGAAATTTATTCAATGTTATTTGAGCAATTGATATGGGGTATAAAGGGAAAGGATATCAAAGTCATTTGAAAATTTGTTAAGGGTATAAAAGAGAAGGACTCCGAAAGTCATTTGAAAATTTGTTAAAGGTATAAAAGAAAAGGACTTTGGAAGTTATTTGATAGTTTTTCAAGGGTAAAATGGGGATTTAACCAAGGGCAAAGTAGCATTGTGGAGAGTGTGCCATGTGGACTTTGAGAGGGCTTTTTGGAGATTTGTTTGAGGATAATTTAGAAATTTTTGCTAAGGCATTAAAACCCACTTACCCCTTGTTTCATCCACCCGTAAGAAAAATTTAAGAGAGAGGAAGGCAGTGGAAGAAGAGGAGAAATAGTTCAGCCGTGAGAAGAAAGAAGAAGAAAGAGAAAGGAAGAAGAAGAAGAAGGAAGAAGGGGGAAGGAAGCTTGGTATTTTCTTGTCATTTTTAAGGTAATTCCTAACCTTCTAAGCTTTAGATTAATGATGAAATCATGTGTTAGAGAGAAAAGAAAAGAGATAAGAGAGGGTTTCATGCTATGAAAATAATGAGGGTTTATATTTGATGGAAGGAAAGATGGAAAACCTAGTAAGCGATATGTAGAATGAAACCTTTCCTTATATTATTTTCATATCTAGTTTAAGAGATAACATGAATGCATGTTTCATGAAAACCTAGGTATATGTCGCCTAAATAAATTCATATGTGGTAATATAGGTCAAGAAAATCAGGCAAAGGAGCCTTTTCAGAAGGGGTAGCAACCGTAGAAAAGAGAATAACAAAAGGTGAGTGGGTTTCTCATCTAGCTTTGAAAGAGCTTTATGTAATGTATGATGTAATTTAGTTACCAAACCAAACAAATGCTATGTTCCATGAAATGTTTCGATAGCCTATGTATGGGAAATGAGAACCAAGTTTCATAGTGATTTTAAAACATGTATTCATAGTTAAGAATGTTTTTAAGAGTAAAACGTATGTATTAAGAGAAGGTGTTTTGAAAAGTGAGCATAGATTTCATGAAATAAATGTTTCAAGTGGAACCACGAGTTTCAAGCAAAAAGGTATCAGAGCAAAGCATGTATTTAAAAGTTTAAGTATGAAATTAAAAGCATGTTCTAAAGACAAAGCATGAGTTTAAAGTTAAAAGCATAGATTTTTCCTTTCCAATATATGTTTGCATGGGCATATATGAATAGAAACGTTCTAAAGAAAGTATAGCATTTTGTAGTGAGATTATAAACTACATTCTGAAGTATTTTTAATAACATACAGCATTAAAGCATTGGGCCATTTATGGGGCTGATCATCCTGTAGACTATGCCATAGCATGAGCATTTCACACACTATTTACAGTCGGCACCTCCTTGCGATTCGATCGTACTATGACCCCGAGGCCAGGGGGAGTACAAGCTAGATCAGCCTAGTGGGACAGATTGCAAGCAGCCCAGTGGAGCAAGAATCACAGCTCATTAAAGAGCTAGATTACTATATAGCCCGAGGGGGCACAGAGATATTGGCCTATGGAGGGGGTAACGAGAAGGCTCAGGGAAAAGGGGCAAGTTCACACCTGGGGTGAACCGCACATGTGAGGGGTGTCATGTGGTGCGGGGATCCTCGACGTTCAGCTCACTCACCCACTGAGAGTACACCTGCAGGAGGATGACTGTAGGGATGTACCTTAGTGGTAGCACACCCAGCCCGACATCATAAGATCTTATAAAAATGACATTTCTTTATTTAAGTTATATTATTGGAAGCATAAGTTAACTTATAAGTTAACTTATCTCATTTAAAAAGGTTTCTGTATCTATTTTCGATATGTGGTATGGGTATTTCTATCGATTTTATAATATGGATTCTCCATTTTCTCCATTGTTAGATGGCTATCCAATCA
The DNA here is from genome assembly GCA_017589505.3 of Metroxylon sagu. Lineage (NCBI taxonomy): Eukaryota > Viridiplantae > Streptophyta > Magnoliopsida > Arecales > Arecaceae > Metroxylon > Metroxylon sagu. The sequence continues at coordinate 75,339 of JACVBY030000369.1, read as the reverse complement.
CTGGGACTTAGGTCTCGCCCCTTTATTGTTCATATTTTTATTTCAGATCAGAGTTAGAAATCTTCGAGCTAGCAGCTGAGTCTAAAATACTCAAGGACCTAGCAGGTGGGCTTAGCATTTTTGTTTCAGTAGCATTAAATTTTTGTATGTGTTATTAGTTTTTGGAGAGGGTGTTGGTGGATGTAAAGGAGATTGTAAGATACTCTTGTATGCTAAGAGTAGTGACTGAGATGGTGATGTATGTATCTGTGAAGTTGTAACTATATGATGTAAATATTAGATTTAGCCTGAAAATGAACAGTGATGTGTATGTAGAATATGTTTTTACTAAGCAGGACTAAGAAAATTATGTGTTATTGCTTGATGACATGTATGATTAAATTGAGCAAGTTAAATATTATGGACAGGATTATGTATGTTAAATATGGAAATTTGATAGGGTTCACGGTGCCTTATGATCCATATCATAAGATTAGCAGAACTCTACCCAATTTCTATAAGGAGGCATGTGTCGGGGAGAGGTCCTGACAACACCACTGGGAGTGTGCTTAGATAAGCGAGAAAAATAAAGAATCTTTATTAGTTATTGAAATCTATTTTTTTTTTTAAAAATGGTTTTGTAGCCAAGGTCCATTTTATTTGAGAATACTTTTAAAGTATAATTCAAACTTTATATTGCTGATTATAATTTCATGAATGATACCTTACATACTGGGGATTTATTTTTTAATGTGCGGCGGACACTCTAAATCCATCTAATGGGTCTTGGGGCATTACAAACTAAGTTTAAAACTTTTGGGCATATTTTAATTTTTAGCCTCAAAATAAATTCACAAATATGAATTCTAGCTCCACAAGTTGTTCATTCTTTCTCCTTAGGAAATAAATAATATAGTTTCAATCAAGATTTTAAGCCTTAGTGGGATAGGGGGGTCCCAGCCATCTTGTCCCATACCTATGGAAAAGGGGGATTGGAACAAAGGTGGGACGCCAAAACCAAGCTTGCAGGGAAAGAAGAAGAAAGAAGAAAGGAAGGAAGGAAAGAATGAAGAAGGAAAGAAGGACAAGGAAAAAGGAAAGAAATGAAGAAAGGAAAAAAGAAATACAAGAAATAAAAAAATAAAGAAAAATTGAAGGAGAGAAAGATGAGGATATTAGGATGCTCTATTAGGACAGCAATTAGAATGGGATAGGATAGTAGGGTATCACATTCTGTGGAGAAACTGGGACATTGCTGTCCAATGGGATTTAAAATCTAGTTTCAAGAAAATAGCATTCGCTTGATTGGCTACCAAGATCTACAACCATATTTTATTAATGCTCATTTTGACAACTATCACAAACTACCTACCAACACTATGATAAAATCTGGAGTGAACCTGATTTACCAATAAATTTACAGAATAGATAAGATTGGAGAGGAGAAATTGATAAATCACTTGTAATGAAGCTTTACATAATGGGTAGGGGCCATTATTTTTGTTTGACTGTTAAATCGAATGTGTATTTCTCATTTCTTAGTCTCCTCAAATCTGACCAAAGAATAATATTTACTGTGCATTGCAAAGGACAGAAAAGAAGTTGCCATTTCGATCGAGTCTGTTCATGTACACAATATTTTTTTCCCTTCAATATTTTAAATCATCTGATATCTTGCTCCAGATCTCACCAACAAAAACTATGCAATGATTAAAATTTAAAAGTACAAAAAATCTCATCCGTAGTCAAACAAGAATTTGTTAATCATGAATTGTTGATAATACCATTTAACATGGTACATTGCTGAAGATTTTCAAAATGATTCACAAAATAAACAGATAAGCAGAGAGTTATCATATAACATTTCAGATATAACAAAGGAACAAGCAACTCCCACAATGGAAGCCAAAATTAAAATGAATATTTGCAGAACACTGAACAAAATGATTTAACCATACAACATCAGCATACTAGCTAATTCAGTGGCAGATGGTCTGCAAAATGTGGAGCTATCAGGATCCCATGGGTAGTTGATGATATACAAGTTACAACACTTCCAGGGTAGAACATTTTTGTTATGAGTGTTAAACTAATCTTCATATTCCTTGCCATCATTCTCGTACTATCATTTTTTCCCTCTCTCGAATAATTAAAAACTTACTATTCAAAATGATAATACGCATATTATGATGCTTTCTAGGGTAGAATTCTTTTGTTATAAGTGTTAAAGCAGCAAAGAAGTCTTTCTATTCATTTTCTTCATTCTTATATCATCTTTTCTTTTCCTCTCTCAAATGATTAAACCAAAAGGTCCACTATAAAGCATATGACATCTCTTTGTACAGACAAGAACCTTGGAAATATAAGAAGCTCCTACGAAGCCCTTATACCCAACCATAAACCCTGTCCTAATCATAGAAACTGATATAATATTCTTAGATCATTTCTTGAACTTTTTCCAAAAAATACTCCCCAAACTTGAGGAACTACTCAACATTCTTTGGACTTCAAAGCCAAATCTGCATGATCCTTTGTTCAACTTAGCTTTTTCATTTAGCTTCATTGTCTTATGGGTCCAATCTTCCAGAAAATACAAGAATTTTTCTCATCTCATATCGGCAAATCAAGAGACATAGGGGCAAACTGGACAGCCTCTATATTACTTAACCTTTTTACAGAATGTTTCAACTAGAAGACAACCAATTCAAATAGTTGGGAGCATGTTTGATGATCCCGTTTTCCTAACTACATAAAAGCCAGATACTTAGAAGACAAGAACACCTCCACTCCGACAGAAAACACACAGTTGCCAGCTCTCCTCATGCATGAATTAGGTGTTCAAATATCTACTTGCAATGATGCATTAGCAAGTCTCTGGCAAGCCATAGAATCTACATAAATGGTTCCTCTACACTATATAAACCAGAAAAATTAGCCTCCAACATTTCTTATTCAACTCAGATGCCATGCTGATTTTGTAGGAATCCTTAAATATTCTTATAAACTTTCAACAAACTCTGTCTAGGCCATTGTCTATTTGTAAGCCTCTCTCGTGATTAGTTCCCAATGCGTAGCATGGCTTTAGAAGGAGCCAGATCATTCTTCCCACTTCTGTTAACTTTCTACCCAACTCTCATTAGATATCAAGACCAATCATCTCTACTATAAGATCCTCTCAAGGAAAGGGTGCTTCCCAACAATTTTTCAGTTTGATCTTTATATAGTTCCAATTTGTGCCTTTTTTTGTTTCAACATTCAATAACCATAGAACCAAAAAAAAAGGCAAAATAAGTTAATTATGAGAATAAAAACTTAACAGTCCTGCCAGAGCATGCATCCACATCTGACATTTCGTGTTCATGAATTTGAACAATCAAGGAAACAGAAATAGAGACAATGCCATCTCCTATGTAAGCATAAGGAAACAGAAATACAGACCTCAGAGATGGATTTTAGTTTCCGATCATTTTCTAATGACTAACATTTTCAGGATTAGCTGCTATACCTTGGGCAGAAACAATGAAACCTAGGAATGGAATGTGGTACTATACAAAGAAACATTTCTTAAGATTTGCATACAATTTGGCTTCCTTAAGGGTCACAAAAACTTGACAAAGGTATCATGAATGTGCCTCTTTGGTCTGACTGTAAATAAGGATGTTATCAAAGTATACCATCATAAACTTGCCTATGAATGGTTGTTAAGATATGGGTTATGAACCTCAAAAGAGTGCTAGGTGCATTAGATAGCTTAAAAGGTATGACCAACCACTCATACAATGCATCTTGGGTTTTGAAAGAGGTTTTCTAATCATCCACTTGCCTAATACGGATTTGATGATACCTACTACAAAGATCAATCTTGGAGTATCAACTAGAGCCAACTAACATCATTAACATATCCTGAAGCCTAGGAATTGAAAATCTATCTTTCATAGTGATCTTGTTAATAGCTCTATCATCCACACACATCCTCCAAGATCCATCTTTCTTTAAGGTCAAAATGGTTGAAACCGCACAAGGACTAAGGCTATGACGGACAAAACCCATAGCTAAAAGTTTTACCTAATTGTTCAATTCAACTCTTTCTTTAGGGTTCATTCGATAGTATGAAAAATTAGGCAATGATGACCTAGGAACCAAATCGATAGCATGTTGAATTTTCCTCAAAGGTGGCAATTCACAAGGTAACTCATCGGGTATAACATTAAGAAATTTATTTAATAACTAGCGCACCCCTGAAGGGAAATTAAGTTGATAATCAAAAAGGATGAAAGGATATTCTTTAGCCATGATAGCAATTCAACACTTATTCCTTAATCCTTTTCTCTTGAAGGCTCCGTGGTATAAGATGTGGAGACTCTTCTTAATAGGAACATGAGGGATAGACTTGATTTTGGTTTGCTTGTCCTTTTCTATAGGCTTGATAGGTTTTACAATGATATTCTCACCCTTACAACAAAAGATATAAATATTTTCCCTACCATAATTAGCAGCATCAAGGTCATACAACCAAAGGCAACCAAATAGGACACAAGCTTCATCTTGATATTCACACATTTTAATAGAAACTAGGCACCTCTCATTAATAGGTAGGGTAGTCTTATCTACCCAAGCTACCTTAATGTTTAATTTTGCTACAGCAAACTTAAAGACCACATTCATAGTGCTACCCCCGTCAATGACCAACTTACATGTCTTTTCTCCACGCTTGAGGAAGGTATGAAAAATGTTGGTTCTCATTCATTCATTATGGTCAATAGTGGCAGACAAAACACACCTTACAACATTCACATGTTAATCATCAACCTTTAACTCATCTTCATCCCCAAAGTATTCTAATGGATCTACAACCTAATCCTCTTCCCTAGATAGGGTACCAGAACCTTGTTCTAACATTAGGGCATGCTGAGAATGGGCAGCAATGTGACCCTTATTATGATAGTGGTAATATCGGATTGAAGAACTGCTAGCACAGGAATCATTATAGGACCCACTTGGATGAAGGTTAGAAGAACTAGAATCCCTCTTTCTAGCTGTGGAGTCCCTAGTCTTTATAATGCTAACTCTGGGAGCTGATTAGGATACAGATTTAGATTGGCAGGATTCAATTGCATGTGGTGAGACATTGAAAAGAAATAGCCTTTTGGTATTTTTCTATCTCTAAAGCCTCGTGGTAAGCATCTTCTAATGACCCAGGGAAACTCAGTATGACCTCACGTTTGATATCTATCCTTAACCCATTAATGAACTACTAACTGCGATGAAAGGCTCTTCCTCAATTTCATATCTAAGCAAAAGTTTCTCAAAATGAGCCACATAATCAGTCACACTACAAGTCAATTGCCTAAGATTTAATAATTGTTCAACCAACTCCTATAGTAGGTGGGCAAATATTTTCTCCTTCAACTTTTGTTTCTTAATTCCCCATTGAGCGATTGGTGGTTCTCTAAGATGCTCCAAATTGCATTGTACACTTTGCCAATACTTTCTAGGAGACACTATCAATTTCATCTAAGTAAAGCAAACACTCTATACCAATCATGCCATACCACTCAAAATAATATTCCATACCATCCAACCAATTTATAAAAATATTTGGATTAAGCTTACCATCATATTCAGGAACATCGATCTTAACTCTATTACTGATGTCTCTTAAATCGTCATGCCCATTTCTAGGAGGATGCCGAATAGGTAGGAATGGCAATAGGGCAGGTCAGGGCCAGGTTTTGCTCAACTTGACCCTGAACCCAATTTTTTATAACCCGCCCCGTACCCTACTGGGGCAACAAATATAGCCCCCATCTCCGACACCGTAGGGAATGGGGATCTCCAACCTTGTCCCTACCTTTTTTTTTTTCTTTTTCTTTTTTCTTTACCATCTAGCTAGATTTTAGAAAACGAATCAACTACTGAACTCTCCAAACATAGGAAGCCCAAAACTAGTGCTTATGATATAGGGAACACCTAACATGTGTGTGTGCGCGCGCGCATAGTGTGTTTCAAGGTAGGACTATATATATGTAGTTCAAGGTGGAAAGTATATATATCAACCCCGCCTCAACCACAAATAAAAGTTTTTCAGATTTCCTCGAAACCCACCTTGAATTCATTCAAAGCTTGTCCCTGCCCCAATCATTGGGTTAGGGTGAAATTGCCATCCCTACGAACAAGCCTATCAAGATTTCTAGCTTGGAGGCCAAATGTCCTAGGATTGAAAGTTTGGCCATGATGAGGCCTTGTGTTTCTTAGAAACCCTATGGGTTCGTCATCAGGATAGTATTCATCAGTGTCTAAAACAAGCTCTTCCTCTAAGGCATGGGAAAGATCACCAGCTGGAGGCAATCTAATCATAAGTCTAGGGGCTACAAAATGAATCCTATTAGATGCGCATTATGTACCAGGTGTGGATAAGATACCTTGAGCAGACCCTACTGACTAAAGAGACTGATTATGCTCTACCTAATTGATTCATCTAGGCCTTCACCAATGGAACCCTTTTCTAAGTGTTTCAAGATCTATGAAATCTAATTAGACAGTGTTCCAAGGTCAACCCATGTTCTACAGTTCCTTGGAGATTGTCCAATTCAGTGGGTTGATTTTGGGTGTCTCTTTGGGTATTGAGCTAGTTATCATTATTTTTGTCAATGGTAAAAATAAACAAAGAATAAGATAATGCCAAACTAACTAAATTGCACATAGTAATGAAAATGATAAATTATTTGAGAGACACACATGCAAGTATGCAATCATCCAATTACAGTGATATGTTACAGCAAAATATGGATGCGGATGATTCAACCATCGGTTAAGGAAGGCTATACTCATATGCAATCAAGTGGAAGGTTGAAAATAACAGCTAAGGCTCTCTTTTATATTTATAGACTAAATCAAATTGGACCAAACACAACTACCGACAACCTAAAACGAGATATTAGTCAAGTTTTCACATGGAGAAGGTAACCTTACCAAAGCAAAATCAAGCTCTCACAAAGCCTACAAAGTGCTCAAGCAGCCTTCCAAATGTAGGAATACAGTATGCACCAAATGTCTACTTCTGCCCAAACACAATAGATCTACCAAAGGATGTTGAAGAACAGCCAAAATTAGGAGTTGATGATGCTCCGCGATAGCAGCCAGGGTTTCCCAAGATCCAGGTCTTTCTTCCAGCTGCTGATTTAGGAATCACAGTAGCGAAAATGTATACAGCAAGGAAGAAAGTCCAGAAAGAAAAGGATGCCAAACCTACTAAGCTTGAGGAGATAGCCGCCCAGACTCCTTTTGATTTGAAGAACACCAATCTAGGATTTTCTGGGAAGATTTGATGGGGGGTTACAGGTTTTGCAACAGAAGACCAAGAGTGATTTGGTGGAGAAGGCTTTGATACCAAAATGATGTAGAACCAATAGAGAAGGAAAGTAATTAGAGGGAAGAAGGAAAAGTTCAATAGAGGAAAGATGGGGGGAGAGAGAGAGAGATCTTAGAATGGGCTTAAAAAATACTGATATTTTCTGAATTTTCTTGCTTAACTTCTCTTTTGCAACTACAATAGGAAGCCTTTTTAAAGGCACAATGCCAAATAACAAGTTCCTAAATAAAGCCAGCTTAAATATAAAACAAGTTCCAAATAAATGCATAAATAAAGTCAAAAGATAGGTACATAGGAAAAGACTATTTTGAATGCAGAACAAGTTTTAAGTTTTGAAAAAACACACATGTAAATACTAATACATAGATCCTAGCTTTCGGAATTTATGCTTGAAATAAGTTTTTTTCAAAGCTTTAACTAGACCTCCATCAACTAATCTGCCAACAGTGTTGCCTCCCAAACACAGATCCTCCTATGTATGGCATCATACATAGGTAGCACTTTTTCTATGGCATGGCATATAAGACAAGATAAAATGACTACATAATGGCTGCTTGTAAGACTAGATCTTGTTTTGATCAATAACTCAAGTCTCGACGAGACAGGGGTTGAGATCGCTATCCTGTCTTACTCCAGAGAGATTTTAGGATTGATCTCAACCGTCTTGTCTCATCCTATCTCAACCATAATATATTATAATGTCAACTTTAAATAGATCTAATTTATCAAAAAAATATAATTTTTAAAGTTCGAATATGTTTAAAAATTGAATAAAATACAAAGCTTTGCAAATAATTTTTTTTAAGAAAAAAGCATCTCAAGCAAATACTAGATCGTTGGATCGGGTTAGTGATTGGGTGAGACAGGATGGGACATAAGGTATCTCGTTCCATGAAAAAATTAGGACTGTCCTATAAGATTTAAAACCTTAGTTTTGATAATTCTAAGGCATTCGGAAGATTCCCAAAAAGAATACATAAGCATTCTTGATTCCCAAGGGTGGTTTTGATAATTTGAGAAGAATAAATAACAAGGTCAAATGCTAAAACATGATGAGACACGATGAAGAACTCACTTGCATTGGAAGGTCAATAGAAGCCATAACTGTGACTTTTAGAATCTCCAACACCGATGTAGAACCTTCTCCAAGGACCTGCAAACAACAAAATAAAAACATTAAGAGTAAAAAACATTAAATGCGTCATATTGAAGGAGAGTTTTCCAAGAAAAATAATCTTATCAAACAATAGGGTACATGAATTTCACTAAAATCCATTTGAAGAAAAACGTGATCTGTCGCTTCTCCAGAATCCTCATATCTTCGAGATTTAGTACTGCTTAGATGAATTCCCATAATATGGTTGTTAACAGAAAAGTCTTGGCCCAGGTGCATAAAATTCACATCTAGCTTTGGCATATTGAAGCTAACCTTCCAAAGCATAAATAAATCTTGTCAGATAGTATGGTCTATCAACAATGTAATGTCAACTTTCAGTCATATTTCATAAATACACCAATAAATAACAAATCATCAAGTAGAAGCACCAAATAAGTCCCATAGAAAAATTGTAACATAAACCAAAAAGGTTAAAGAGCTTGTAATGATAAGACTTTGAAAACAATCACTGCAGTGCGGCAATGTTGTATTTGATTAATAGAAGCACAGAAAATGTTAAAAATACCATAAAAAATAAAAAGGCATCTTCCAACATCTTAACTGCTCTACCATTGAGAGAGGCTGCTTTAACTGCAGTGAAATTACAGACAAAATTGCATGATTATATTGCTTACCATGTGCTGCGAGAGAGCTTGTATAACATATTATTTTCATCCTTCATAATAACATGGTTTGGAAATGAACTAAACTACTTAAGGATTTCCAGATAAACATTATTACCAAGGCAGCACCAGATATACTTTGATTCACTTTCATGTTTTTCATTGTAACAATCATCCCCAATAGAGGACATGATCATTCATAGATACCGTCTTCAGACTACTCTAGTTAGCAAACCATAACACACCTACATCAGTTCAAAATATATTGTACATAAAAAGACATGGCAAAATGCCCATCATGTTATCACACTAACTTGTCAAGAAAGAAGTTCCCATTAAGTTACAGAACAAAATTTGTGCTAAATTAGATGATAACATAAACCCAACCACACAATATGGAATAAGAAATGTCCATTCAGGTTAAGGAAAAGACATTAATTATTGAAATTATATACTGGAGTAAAGAGAAAATTCATTGCCATTACGAAAAACAAGTATACTAAATAGGCAAATGAATCAATATTAACGTGCAGCATGTGAGGTTCCATTCCATATGGCATATGCAGTGCCAACAATAAACCAGCATATGCTACAGCTGCATTACCAGTCCTCCATGAGTGGGGGAAATGCGGAACCTGTATGCCCATGGGCCTATGTTTGAAACACTAGTCTAGCAGAGCACATACAATGCTTCTGCCAGGCTGGCCCCTCATTGGCATGTGGTCTTCAAAACTTGTTTGTACTTTTGAAGTGATTAAGGACATGCATGCAGCATCAAGACTTTGAACCCAGTGGGGACTTAGGACCAATTGTGGAAAGCAACTGAGTGCCATACACACCATAAAGCAAAAGACAAATTGAAATAAATTCATTTTTATCATAAAGCAAAAGACAAATTATATCCCTATATCAATTCAACAACACAATTAAATCATATATTGGTAAGGAGTTCATCTTAAGGTCAGGAGTTCAAATCCAACATTCTACCTAAATGAGTTATATATTGATAATTTTTATAACATCTATAAAACTAGGTTTTTCAAGTACTCAGTTCTCTAAGCTCAAACTCGACCTAGTTTAAACTAGGTTTTAAAATCTCAAACCCAAAATCAAACCAAATCCGGTCTTTACTATTCAAACTCATTTTTTTGGCTCGGTTCAAACACCTACAAAAATCCTACCCATTGCCATCCCTACACCATAGGTAGCATGATGAGGCATGGAGAGCTAGATATGGTAATCTAGTAAAGGGATGATGTTCATGAGAGCTAGGTTTCCCTTCCAAGTCTAGACTATTAATGGGACCACAACATCTACGAGCGGCAGCTACTCTATCAAATATTAGACACTGATACGTATATTTATTAAGTTTTTGTTATATATAACATATATATTCAAAATTCTTCTTATTATATAATTTAAAAACATCTCCTTCTTGACTTCTTATATTATATTTGCTATTAATGATATAGTAATAAGCTTTAGTTTCATAACTTTCATTTGACATCACAAAATACTTTGAAACACAAGTGAAAAAATTGTAAATTGAAAAAAAAAAATCATTAAAATTGAGTATACCACATAAAAAAGAAACAAATGCAAACAAATGGAAAAAAAAATCGCGAAAAGGATTGAACCGATGGTATGCTGCCGATTAAGTTTGGTTTGTACCACCCAGTTCAGGCCAATTCGGTATTGAATTGAATCAATTTGGTACCAATTCATAGTTTCGCGGACCTTGCTGGCACCTATTTAAATATTTTCTAACAGTTTTAGATCCTCTTCTTTTTCCTTTTGGCAGGATGCGAGATATATACCGATGAGGCACATACCATGCCAATGGGTGACTAGCACACCCACTTGCACCAACACATAGTACCTTGCAGAGACTATATAGGAGATTAGCTTATAGTTGCTAATTGGATGTGCATACCTCATAATGAGAACATGTAGAATGCCCATCCACAATCCAACAAAGAAGAATAACTATTTAGGTGATGAGGATTAACCAGACATTAAAGTCCCATTGGAGTTTATTAAAAGAACACCAATGTGCCTATTTTTGTGACAAAATAATAGATATATGGAACATTGATTAGCTTGTGAAACATTTTCTTAGAGAGTTTTTGATAGAAACCTAGGGGCAATGACTGTGTGTTTTGGTTATAAGTTCCATGTGTAACTAGTCAGTACTAAGGACTATAATGAGTTACTAATAATAACAGCAGCCCAACTATTTAAGTAATTGCACTATCACATAGATGGACTTACATCTCAAGATGTATCAGATCCAAGAAAGCTTACTACAACAGCATTTTACCCCAAGTCATTCGAAACTCAAAACTAAGGTGTTAGGTTCACATAAGATGTGATAGTCCAAGTACTTAAAGGTTAGTTAGTGGTACACCACCAACCTCATAGATTACTAACCTTAAAGTGGAATCAAATATGCAACCTATCTTTGGGATCCTCTTTGCTTAAGATATGATCCGGCTTCTTCTGGAACCTGTGTCAACTTAAAAGACCCTAAGGTACAAACATTGGCCTAGATTCATTGTTGAAAGCTTATCAGAGATTCTAGGGCATGTGTCATAAGCCTACTTGGCCTCAATAATAATCTGAGCATGTATAACAAGCTTGTCAGGCCTAAGTTGTGTTTGCAAGATTCTCAATGATCCTTGGAGATAAGTTTTTCAGTTTTGACCAAAAACAGTCCATCAATTTTGCACAATTTTGATCAATTTCAATTGATTTGGGTTGGTTTCAACAATTCTAGCCAAAACCAACTGAAAATGAGCTTTTTGCTTAAAAGTACATATATTTATTTTTTATTAAATTTATAGTAGCACTAAGGTTCAAACTAGAAACCAGTACTCTATATAGAACATATAGTACCAAATCGATGACGTACTAGTGAGTGAAACACAAAGCCTCAAATCATGAACAGCCCCAAATCGGGTTGAATCGGTCGGTTTGGTTTGGTTCAATCTTGTCAATTCGATCAGTTATCTCCTTGTACCAAATTGAAAGGCCGAATCATCCCGATTCCAAGCTGGTTCGGTTTAGCTCGCCCCGAACCACATGATTCAGGATGGTTCGACAAACCATAAGTAGCACTCAACAATACATTTTTCTGAGCTGCATTATTTTTCTCATGTCCAAAATGGAAACACACCTAGAATGTTACGGGAGAACCTCTTTTTTTTGTAAGGCATGTTTGTTATTATCAAGATTTTAAATATCAGTGGGATAGTGCATGTCCCACCATCCTAGGTATTATGATGGGTAGAGCTAGAAATGGAACAAGACAAGGTGAGACATCCACCATCCTAAGTATTGATGGGCGGGACATTCAATTCCATGAAAAAAATTAGGACAGTCCTGTTTCATAGTATGTAAAAGCTTGGTTATTATGGTGGGTGAATTGCAATTTGGTCCATCAAGACATATTGATAAATGTGATGTGCCTTTAACAATTATTGTTTTATCATGTGAGTGTCTGATTTGAAAATAGGCTATTTTGTAGATAAGTGGACTATAGTGGAAATTTGTGACTTGGGTTGATTTGTTTTCAAGATATAGGATCCAGTTCCATTCTAATATTGATTTGATTGTCTTATGATTATTTGGTACATGTCAGCTTACCCTGATGTAGAATTTGATCAGATTTGTTCCTTGATCCAATTGGATTTGCTTATATGTCTGTGTAGGTTCAGTCTTGAACTCTTCATAATTATAGTTTCATTGCTTTTTTTGAAAATTGCTTCATGGATTTATTTATGAGTGAAGAATATTCTTATGATGGGTTAGGTTTCAATGTCTAGGTCCAAATTATTTTCTCCTCTAAAGATAGCAGTGATACAGTATTGTAATTCGACAATCATATAAGCTGCAATCTTGATCCAAAAAGCCTTTTTTGATACATCGGCATTGTTTTTCCTAGTTTGGCAATGTATATTGACACAATATTTTTATGGGCATATGCTAGAAGTTTGAACTTCTCATCTAAACTGGTCTATTCTTGGCATACAACACTTTTCATTTTAGATTTGAACATTCTTCTGTTATAGCTAAGGAATCAAACATTACCAGTTCATCAAGGTACCACTGGTGCTGTATTATTCTGACAGGAAAAAAGCACCATTACGGGTGTGAGATGCCAATTTTGTTTTAAACAGTTTATACCACTACCAATCCATACCACTTGGTACTAACAGTTCATACTTCATGCCATTTAGTACTGATTGCCTTTTTTATCCTTTCTTAATTCCAACAACCTAGATATGTCTTGGCCATACCGGTAACATAGCATTCCAAGACAAAACCCTTTGTTATAAATGAATTGGTTTATGGATATAAGTTAGAATTTTTGATCTAATTGAACAGGCCTAGATATATTTAATGGATTTAGCTTCAATAACCAATACGATTTAATTTCTACCTAAAATTAGACGAATTTTACAAATTATGATCCTAGATAATTTAAAATACAACAAAATGATATGAAATGACATGATTCCGTTTATTTTTTTCTCTTAATTTTTGTTTTCTTTTTTGGATTTTATTCTGACTGCTTTTACAAAAACTCTAAAACTCAGCAAAACCATCAAAACTGCAAAAAATACCATAATTGTCACTCTACCTTAGGGACCAAAACCAAAACAAGAACTATCTTTTATGGTCTTTCCTAGAATACACTTGAGTGTGAAACGAGTCAGTTATTGGGCTGGCTATCATAAAGGCATTATTTCTTCTATTACATCATATTTTTCTCCTTGCTTTTCCTTCCCTATCTTTACATTTTATACAATTAGGACCTAGAGAAACTCTACATGCCTCTCCGATTAGTGCAACAGATGTGAGTGAAGATTTAGTGCAGGAACAATAGATGGTGACTGTCTTGGGCCTGGGCCCATGGTTGTGGAAAAATTTTGCGTAACGTAAACGAAATAAATGTGGCTATGTAATGACTAAAGCTTTTATAGTCTGTCATAAATATATCTGCACACTTTTCTGGATCTTTGGACACATTGACATTACATTTCAATGCACATGGCCCTCATATCACACTTTCAATATGGCCAAGAAACTAGAAACTAGAATTCTTAGAGATACCTAAAACTAAAACACCAGCTTCGTATTTTGCACCCACATAATTAAGGGGTATGTTTGTCAAATTTCAGCCCTATAAACTTAAAAGGGGTCTACAAACGGCCTATATTGTAAAGGGCCAATAATTAAGTGTGGAGAAACTTACATATAGGTTGATACCAAGGTTTGTCATACTGAGAATCGGTATCGTTTCGATATTGAATTGGTACGGTTCGGTACAGGGTATACCTACTGAACTGACAGTGTACCGGTCAAACCGTACTGAACCAACAGTGCACCAATTAGGTGAATTGGAACATTCCAACCCATAAATCACCTTGTACTGAGCCAAACCGGATGGTTCGACATGGTACCGAGCAGCTCAGTATGGTACAAGGTCGGTATGAGGTTAGTACAAGGCTATTTTGTGCTATATAAGGCAGTTCGGAGTGGTATCCACCTCAAACCATTTTGAAATGGTGAACTGTACCGACTTCGCTCTGATATGGTTTGGTACACTTTACACTGAGCGGTTTGGTACGATTCAGCATACTTTGGTTGATACTTAGACTATTACTCACACAACCAAAGGATAAAGCGAAACATGCATTTGTATGGATTTTATGGTCGTAATGCATAGGCATACTACATGGGAATAATGTCTTTATGGGAAACATGTAACTAGAAGGCTAACATTGCAAAATGTATGCCCGCATTTCAAAGTACCATACTCATTTCAGTTTGTGTCCACATTTAAGAGTCATAAGGCTATAAAATAATTATCTTTTGTGCAAACGAAATACAAAAGAGAAAAATATCATTTAGATGATTATTAACTAGAATCTACCATGATAATAGATCCAAAGAATTTATATTTTCCAACAACAATTTTATATTAAATGCGCAAGCATTTAGTAACTCTTGAAGACAATAACAAACTAATAAACTTCTAATACAAGAACTACTACAAATTCCAAACGAAGTTATTTTCCCCAATACATCTCCATGAACTTATAATATACAAAGCTAAAGCATATATCAAGCTGCACATGAACCTCAACATGCCAGCATGCACTCTTAATAGAAAATGCAAAATTATAATAAACTAAAGGAGAATGTTTCCTAGAGAAATGATAGACATTAAGGTTTCAAATCCCAACAGGACAGAAGTGTCCCAACCACCTCATCGTGTTATAATAAACTAATAAACTTCAAAATTATAATAAACTTTGAAACCTATCCATGCAAGGAAAGAAGAAAAAAAAGAAGAAGAAAGAAAGGAAGAAAAGAAGGAAAGAAAAAAGAAAGGAGGAGAAAGGAAAGATGGAAGAAAAGAATGAAAGAAAACAATATAAAATAAGAAAGAAAAAGAGGAATGTGGGGGAGATAGGCAAGGGGTACCTAGTAGGGCGTTCTCCTGGAATGGGCATCATAACAGGGTGGGACAATGGGACTTCCCATTTTATAGACAAACCAGAACACCATCATCCCACATGATTTAAAACCTCGATAGACAGCTCCAATTCAAAATATCATTTATAACACATGCAAGCATACCAGAACAAAGATATTTTTACAATGTAAAATCATTATCAGAACTATGGAAAACTTTATGAAGCATATAAAGAATGCAATGAAAGATAGTGGTAGAAACTGCAAACAATATGACAGATAAAAACAGCACAAACTCTGGAAATCCACAAACCTTTTCAGGAAACAGAAAAATGTGTTTCTTCACTGATAAAGGTGAAAATTTATTTTTCTGAGACTTTTTAGCTGATGTGAAGCCCAAAGTAGCACCTTCATGGCCATCATCACTGATTGATGTGTTCGGCTCCTTTTTAGTTTTGACAAGCAGGCTCTCATTTAAGTTTATCATGATGTCTCCACATGTAACATCCAAATTATTGATTTTGATTCCTTGTTCCCTGAGGCAAAAGATGTAAGAAATTTTATTCATGTAGCTGTGCTGTCCATTCAAGTTTTATGGTAGGATATGCCAAACATGACTAACACCTTGTATGGTTAACTTTTAGTCACATTTAGCTGACTGATTTTTTCTCCATAAAGCATTGTAAAATCATCCCATAAATAGTTGTATGCCTTCCCTGTGCAAAATGTTTTATATGACTGAAGGCATTCAGTGTAAACAATTTAATGCTTAAAATCATCAGATGTCTTCTATCCAATTGCAAAGCCTCTATATGTCTAAATAGTGAATATTGTCACAAGTTACAAAAGATTAAAAAAACTTAGACTATACTAATTTGTCATGTCCTGAGACTGCAATATGAATTAGGTTCAATCATACCTCTCTTATAAAGACATACAAATTCATAGTCAACAAAGTAGTTGAAAATCAATTTTTACCAATACCATGTTTGTTAGAAAGGATAAATTGACATCTATATCTTTCTCATGATCCTTAAGCACTTTATTTTATGCACTTCATTGATTATTAGATAGTGTGCTGGTCAGTTAAATTATATGTTATCTTTGAATTAGACTGGATAAAAAGTTTCTTTAGACGATGAGACTATAGCTTCATTAAAGATTCTCAAGGGATGTTCAATTGGTGAATAAAGAAAAAATATCCACATAAATATAGAAATAAATGAATTTTACAAAGTTATCATTTGGTATCTTTTCATGAAACTTGTCTTTGAGGAAATGATATCTCATCTATAATAATGAGAGTTCAATAATCCATCTATCAACATTTCTTTTTCCAACAAGTTGTGCAGTTCGTAAAGCCTTGGGGGTTGGTAATAAGGACTCAGGTTCGAGTCTTCCTCCACACCAATTTCAGCCAGTTTTTCTCCCTTTCTAATTCTAAAAAAATATTTGCAACTATAATTTTTCACCTAATATTATTTTATCCCATATTTTAACAAGATATAAATTTAAAGATTATTTGATGAATGGAGGAAGAACGCTATAATATTGATTTATAAGAATAAAATTGATATTCAAAATTGTTCTAACAATAATGGTATTAAACTTGTAAACCATATTATGAAACTTTGAAAGATAGTGTTTGAGGATAGATTGAAATATAACACAAAAATATTAGAGAACCAATTTGATTTTACGCTAGGAAGGTTGATTATGATAGCACCAGTGAATTTCTAATTTGATGCGAGAATGGCTAATGATAATACTAGTGAGTTTCCAACCACCATAGATTTATACCAAGAATCTGCACTACATTTTTACACTTTTACTCAGTTACGGAAGAGCTTACTATGCATATTTAGAATAATATCGATTGGTACATGCTATTTGTGAATGAAATAGTCTTAGTGGATAAAACTAAAATCTAAGCTAATCGTGAGTTAAAACCAAGGTGTTTGGAACTATGAAATGATATCAAACCGAACCGGTAGCATATTGATAGTTGAGGCCTATTCGCAATTTTTTTTTCATAGTTTTTTTTTTTTTTTTTATATGATATACAAGGTCGAGAGCCTCCTATGAGCTCACATTCTCTCTCCTTTCTTTTGTTTTCATTCAAAATCATTTAAGTAAATGTAACCCTCTCTTCTTTTTCCTCTTTTCTTTTCATTTACTTAAAATTTCTCATTCAAATAAGAGAAATACTTCCATTTGAATTCAACAAAAATAACAAAAAAATTCAAATTTCTTAAAAATAACAAGTTAACTCTCTCTCTTAAGAAGAAATTCGGAGAATTTCAAAAAATTATGATTTAGCAAATATCTAGTTAGGGTACTTCCACTTCAGATAAAAATACAATAAAACCAATTTAGCATAAAATGATGAGAAAACAAAATAATAGAAAAAATTATCTTAAAATATAATTTGTAAAACTTTGATCAATACTTAATCAAATTTATAGGATTTTCAAACCGAGACAGGATCATAAGAACAATGAACCTCACACCTTCGATCTAGTGACATGTCATAGTCTGTATCCTAAGAAATATATTTTAACATTAGAATTTTATAGCAAGTTTAATTTTATTGTCCTGATGAGTTGTAAATTAAGTCAATATAGGTCAGCGTAAGGTTCACTATTACTGTGATCTTATCTAAGTCTGAAAACTTTGTAAGTTTGATTAGACAAAGCCTTGTAAATAGTGTTTTAAGATATTTTTTCTTAGAATTTTGTTTTCTCATTATTTCTAAGTTAAATTGATTTTTTGGGATTTTTATTCGGAGCGAGAGTACTCTAACTTGATATTTGCTAAACCATAATTTCTTAAAATTCTCTAAAGTTCTTGAGAGAGAGAGTTGACATTTTATTTTTTAAAAAATTTAATTTTTTTTGATATTTTTTATTGAATTCAAATGAGGGTATTTCCTTATTTTCATGAGAAATCTTAAATAAATAAAAAGAAAAGAGAAGAGAAGATTGCATTTACTCATACTGAGAGGCTCACGGCCTCATATACCATGTAAAAAAATAAAAAACTATGAAAAAATATAAAAATTGCAAAAAAGGCAAACCAGCTCGAACCATCGGTATGTTGTTGGTTTGATTGGGTTCGAAACAAACTGATCTGGTATCGATTCACAGTTCAGCCTACCTTGGTTTTTAGTTTTAAGTTAAAACTATAGAAAAAGTATATTAGAATTCAAAGATTTTAAATTAACTAGGTCTAAGGTTAGTTGAACCATCCTAAGCCGGACAGTTCAAGGTGAGCCATGATGAATTGGCTCTGAACTAAGACGGTTCATCCTTTTGGTTCAGTATTGGGAGCGAACTGCCTCAAGCCGCTTATATCACTCTTGTACCAACGTATCGAACCATCTTGTACCAAATCGACTGCCTTTCAATCCGGTACAGTGGCTAACATGGATGAGGACCTCCCAATCCACCTGATTAGTACTTCGCATGTTCAATATAGTACCCATCAGACCGATTCGTACCACTCTAGTACCGATAGGTACCAGTACCTTGTATGGCAAACCTTGACTAGCACCAAGACTAAATACATGGATACAATTATAATAAAACTGAAAATAAAGATAAAGTGAAAATTAAGAATCATGAAGTTTTTAAAAGTGATCATTTTTGATATTTAGAATTAAACATAAGAAAAGAGAGATTGCAGAGAATGTTATTCATATGATTAAAACAGATTGGATAAAAAGAAGTGTGAGGAGGATATTATATGATCATAAAATGCAAGCTAAGTTAAAAGAAAAATGTTATAAGATAGTCATAAGACCAACTATGCTTTATAGTATAATATGCTGGGCAATTAAAAAATAATATGTGCACAAGATGGATGTAGTTGAAATAAGAATGTCGATATGAATATATGCTAATATTAAAAAGATAAAATAATAAATGAAGCCATTTGTAAACAAATGGAGGTAACACCAATTGAAGATAAATGTGAATTGATGTATAACATAGGCTGAGACACACCAGTATAGAGTGAATTGATGTATATAAAAGGAAAGAGGAATAGAGGTCGATCAAAAATCACAAGGGAGGAGATAGTATAGAAGGAAGTAAGGAGCTAATATATTTACATCTTATAGAAAGTAAAAACCAAAATTGAGTAGAATGAAGGAAAAGGATTCATGTAGCTGACACAAACTAGTTTGGGATAAGGCTTAGTCGTAGTTGTTGTTACTGTATAAATTTACAAAGATGTCATTGGCATATATTAAAAGAAACATATCATATTTAATCTTATATGACACTCTCATTCTCCTTTTCTCTTCTGACCCCAACAAGTTTGGGATAAGGCTTAGTTGTAGTTGTTGTTACTGTATAAATTTACAAAGATGTCATTGGCATATATTAAAAGAAACATATCATATTTAATCTTATATCACACTCTTATTCTCCTTTTCTCTTTTGAGTCAAGATTTCTACTAGGGCCCACTAAAACTCAAACAATCTCCGCTCTAAGATTTTTTTATTTTCTCTAATGCAAGTTAACCCTTCTATGTTAACCTAGTCTTACTCAACCAACCCATCTAATCAAATTAAACCCATCCAAACCTAAACCACATAGGCCTTCCTTGTGCACTCAAAAACCATCCCCCCCCTGCCCCCCTCGGTCCCCCTCCATCCCCAAATAGTCCTCTTCTTTCCTCACTGTATACTCCCAAGGCTGCCAGGTCCCTAGCAACCCTTCTACCCCTTCAACTACTCTCTCTCTCTCTCTCTCTTTAAGCCTCTCTTTCCCTCCCTAATTTGCTCCCTCCTGGTGGTGCTCTAAGGTTAGTGTTTTAGAGAAGAAGTAGAAGAGAGAAATCAATTGAAACCATTATAAGGTAAGACTCCAATCCAAGGTCCGCTATCTTAGTACCGAACCCCATACCGGTACCATACCGTTAAAATGCTATCTCAATTGAAATCAATTCAGCATACCAAAACTCAGTACACACTAGTATCGAGCCTTGGACAAGTATTTTGGTATAGTATGGTACACCAAATATGAGCCGGTACACATTGAAATGGCATACCATGCCCCAATCCCTTCTCTAAGTCAAATTTTTGCCATCATAGAACTAAATCTAGGAGGTTTTAGTAACTCTGCTTGTGTACAAAATATGAGTTTTTATATAGTTGATCCTGTGTCTGGACAAAGGAGATGGGTTACGGAAAGTTAACAGCCAGCGTAAAATTTAATTTCTAAAACTTTAGAGATATTGGGTAGCAATAGATTAGGGTATAGTAGGAATTATGTGTTTTGATGGTGATCTGCCCTATTTCAGTCCAAAAATTATAATTTGAACTTGGGTGAGTACTTTAATCTGAAGTTTTAAGTAGAAGTTGTTAACTCATGAACCAATAAACTGCAAATTTGAGAATTTTTGAAGGATGTTTGCTTGCCATTAAATCATTTAAGTGACATGACATGCAACAAAAGGTAGAACAGAGCACGACTTTGTCTTCAATTAAAACCATACATAAATGTCATTATTGGTGACATTGTCATAATAATGTCTTATTTTTAATTTGAAAAATTTTGAGACCTAGCTCAAAGATAAGTATAGGAAGTGGTGAAATTGCAGATGTCCACATAACAAGGCATATTACAAAGCCTAGCTGTCGATCAATTGTTACTCCATTTAGAGTCAGAATTTGCTCATAAAAATTTGTAAGTGAGATGGCAGCAGTTATTAAATAGAAAGTTTGGAGGGCATTTGGTACGAGGTGATCTATCCAAGATCATTGATGATTTAGATGGAAGTGATGGGATCACAACGATTGATTATACCTTGGATTCTATATGACGATGATCCCAAATCATCCATTTATAGAATTACTACTTAACCCAGTGATCCCATGCCCGTCCATGAGGTCAGATATCCAAGATTACCTCCAGACAGTTATCTTAACTTAAGATTTAGAGACCACAAATGCTCCTTATCCATATTAAAAAAAAAGTCATATTATTTTCACATTAACATAACATAATTTAATATTATAAGATTATATTATAATAATATAATATAACATAATTATATTATAAGATTATATTATAATAATATAATATAACATAATTATATTATAATAATGTAATTATAATATTATAATAATTATAATGTTATAATATATTATAATATAATGTTATGTAATACATGATAATTATAACTATTATAATATTATAACTATATTATAGTTTGATAATATAATATAATGTAATATTATAATGATATATCATAGCATAATATTATAAAAATAATATTATAATTTAATCTAAATATTATAATAATAAATAATATGAAACAATGATAAATTATCATGATACTTACAAAATATATTAAAGATAGTTTTAGTATTACATCGTTAGTGATCTTGGATTTCCATCACTTACTTAACAGCTTAATCGTGGATATTTAACGATCTTGAATCATTGTGACAGCATATCAAATATGGTGATTTTATATCATTGCATGATAGAGATCACCAGTGATCTAAAATCACCATGGTGATCCCATTTCAATTACCAAATGGCCCCTTGGTGATTTTAGGATTTCCTTGTAGGGACAAATTTTTTTAGAACTACCTCTATTGATATAAGCATAGGTTGGAAATGCCTAGAATTAATCATGTAGAGGAGAGAATAATCAGATAACAAGTATTTTAACCTTCAAGTATTTTGTTTTAAAACTTCTAATGCGTTCAAGAAATTTGCGAGGTGTTTGGTTAGTGTGAGGAAGTAAGCATTCGTACAAGCTCCCTTCTTCTCCATAAAGGCATTGGTACCTCATATATTAGAATACCCTTATGATTTTTGTAGTAAGATTTTTTGTGGTTGAATGAAATGGAACTTTCATTTTTGAAACTAATATTTTTAAGTGAATTACGAATTCTATCTATGTAATAGTTGCTAACTGCTTATGATTATGTTGGGTGTGTTAATGGCATGTGCACGCATTCGATAATTAGCCTCATGAGATTGATGCCAAGTCACATGCCATAAACGTGACACAACACTTAACACAACACTGCCGCCCAATCATGGGGTGTAAACTAAACACAAGACTGCTGCCAAGTCATGGGGCATAAGCATGACATGAAATTGATGCTTGATCATGAGACAAAAGCAGATTGATGCTTGGCCATTGGGCATAAGGATGACAAGATTGATGTCCAGTCACAGGTTGTAATGGTGACCAAGCTAAGTTATCAAAAAGGTTCTTCAATATTTTGAGTTGTGAGTACAAGTGAGGTGGAACTTAGTGAAATTGTATGATCTTTTATTTATCTATGTTTGAATTGGTAATTCAACTTTATCTATTATTGCAATTCCTGGATACTTTGTGAAAATTTTTCTTATACATATTTTTAGCTCTAAATTAAATCGTGTGAGTGTATGTGGAATACTTATTGGGCTATCATGCTCACCATCTTGTTCTCCTTTATTTAACAAATACTAAAGGTTAGGGTCCAACAGGATATATTATTTCGAGAGTGTGACTAGGAGCAAGGATAGCAATTTTGTAGTGTGGACCAGATTTCATCTTATGTCTCAGAAAGAGGTCATGCAAATTAGTTTAATATGTTAATAGAAACAAATATTTTTATCTAAAACTCAAGATTGTTGTAATTCAAATATTACTCTAGAGCAAGGTTTTAAATCTCATAGGATAAAAGTGTCCCGGTTTTTTCATGAAATAAGATGCCCCCGTCCTCTCTAGATCCCCAACCCAATCAGACATCCCAATACTCAATTGGGATGCTTTTTTCTTAAAAAAATATATTTGTGAAGCTTTAGTCTTTTATTCGATTTTTAAACATATTTGGACTTCAAAAGTTATATCTTCATGATAAATTAGATCTATTTAAAATTGACACCATAATGTATTATGGCCAAGACAGGATGGGATGGGTGGTCGAGATCGGTCTCAGAATCTCTCTGGGATGAGATGTCTTGACCGTCTCAACCCCTGTCCCATCGAAATTTGAATCATTGCTCTGAAAATTTTATGGATATTTGGATTTTTGCATGATGTGAAGTTTAGTACCCAAGTTTCCTATGAAGTATTTAGATTTAAGCTAACTCTGATGTAAGCCATAGTGAGTTAATTAGGAGATGGATATTTGGTTGCATTGCTTTTGCTATTAATATGAATAGAGCACAGGATTTTTCAAGCCTTGCATATTTCAAGAGGCTAACCCTTTAAGGGTAATGCAGCTATATCATGTGCCTAACTCATATGGTTTGATTGCGGTTTGACACCTTTATCCGGCAAATTAGCTCACATACCTTCCCTATCTGATCTCTCTCTCCCCCTCTCCCCGATGTAGTCAATCTCCTATCTATATCTCATAAGTTCAGCCTATGTACCTTTAGGTTCTCTTCCACAGCGAACAACTAATCTTTTGATTGTTTCACATCTAGAAAAGAAAAAGTATTCTTCAGCTTCCTCTTAAATACCAGTTACTATTGATAAAATAAAAGATATATTAAAGTACTCTCCCACATCTCTTTACCTTTTCCTCACATCACATGTCTTGCCTTACTAAAAAAGACCAGGATGAAACCAAGAATGAACACACAATTTTTCCTGGAAACCGTGTAGCTATTATCGGGCATCATGATCTCTTTTCTAGAACTTACAGGAAATCAAACATCCCCGACATGTGAAGAGGAGAAAGTAGATTTGTACATGTATAAAAAATGCTAAAATAGAAGAAAAAGAGGAGGAGGAAGAAAACAAGTTGTGATTACCATAGCTTAAGGCTGAAGTAGAAAAGCTTAAAAGAAGAAGAAGAAGAAGAAGAAGAGAAAATTCAGAAGGAGAATGAGAGAGAAATGGAGGGAGGGAGGGGTAGGAAAGGAGTCACAAAATTCACCAATAGGTCCCCATGGTAGGAATCCTCTACCCAATAGCACTACTGACATGGGCTGATTTCTGATAGGTAGGCTACATAGTGGAATTGGGTGCATGTGTGATAGGTTTTGCAATTCAACATCAAATATGTTAAAAGTAATATCCAATTTCCATCTCATTAAAGATGATAATGATATATTAAGCACTGGCACTGATTTTAAACTTTATCGTTACATGCACCATATGTTGCATACAGTATGTTTCAATTTGCATCGCTCTAACTTGTCTTGAAGGAGTAAACAGATCAAATAGCAATTAACTACTTAAGCAGATGTTTGAACGGTAAATTGGACTAAATGGCTATAGTCATTAAGCTTAATGTGAGTTAAAAAGCATAAAGATTTTATAACTAGTTACATAATTACTTTAAAGAAATGCAAAATCATTTCATAAGAAAATCAATTGAAAGATACAAAATCAATAGCTTTAAATGAGGAAGCAAAAAAATGACCTGTGGTGACCAAATTCACAAGTCATTGAGAAATCCTCACACATAAAAGGAGCACAGTTCACATCCAGTGAAGTTGAATATGTCTGCTCAGTGAGCTGTGAATCACATCTCTGTACAAGAAATGATATAAGTTGCAGCTTAACATCAAGGACAGAATTGGATGCCTCATTTTTAGATATGTCCACTTTCAGATCCTTGACTTCAGTGGCAGCTTTTGGTGCCTACAACATTCAAAAAACAGGTTACATAAAATAACAACCCCAGTTGTCAATATACAGACTATTCAAACTTCAAATGCAGATGGTCAATAATGATTGGAGCAGCAGAAGAGGATAGGCATTCCTATACCAAAAAAGCAAAAACAAATAGCTAAAACAGATATGTGCAAAATGAACTTCTGCAGAAATATGTATAGGCCAACAAAACAAGAACATGAAACAAAAGTAAACTGCCTCTCAGTATAGCCACCAGAAATCTTCGATTGGAACCTCATGAATGATAGCAAACTTCCCCATGAAGAGATATAGCTGGTTGCAGCATACATGGGGATTCATTGCAGGGATGCAGATTATGATGACTCTCCAGCATTCACTTTCCATATTACAAACTTTAGCTGCATGATTTTGTGCAAAAACTATCCATCTGCCTAGCAATTGATTCTACCTGGAACCTAAAATTGTAATAAAGTCCCAGTCCCTACACCCAAGAATTACTGAGATCAATCTCTTCCATTCTAAAAGCATTTTTTGGTTCTATAAACTCATCTAGTCTTCTTATCAAGGTTAGCCGAATGGTGCCGAACCAGCTGGTTTGGACCATACTAAGCCGAACCAATCCAAAACCAGCATAGTTCCTATGTTCAGGTTGGTACAATTCAGGGCCCGTACCGACCAGTACCAAACCAAATTGCCCGGTTCAGCTCATTCTAAGCTAGTTTGGGCTGCCACCTAGTGTTAAAAAAAAGGGAGGCAGAGAGCCTGTCATAAGATTCTCTGCCTCTCTCTCTCTCTCTCTTTCTCTCTCTCTCTTCTAACTTGTTTTCAGACCAAAAAACAGGGACTTTGCAAGGAAAAATGTGGATTTCATCTCCAAATCAGGTAAGAACCATCCCCTTCTCCTTCCTCTTTTCTACTTTTCCTTTTTTTTTTGTGGCCTAAATAGGCTGAAAATGAAAAAAATAAGGTTGGCAGGAGTTCCAACTTCCAAAAGAGGAAGGTACGATCCATCAAATTGATTCATAAGAGGGAGGTGGAACCTTTCGTAGGGCAGGCTCATACACATTGAGTACACCCTATACATGTATCATAAATTTTTACTGTTCCTGCTAAATTGTTGTATTTTGATATGATTTCATAATATATTGAAAATCTAAAGATGATCCACATATTGGAGAAGGAAGCATAATTTTTTGATCATTATAAAATTGTGTTAAAAAATATGCTTTCTAATTATAAAATAAAAAATAAAATAATATTTTAAAAAAATTTATAAAATAGGTAGCTTTTTTGGAGGCATGCATGCTATTTGCTCTTCAATTTCATGGCAATGTAATAAAATTTGGTTATGATCAATTCTACCCAAAATTAAGCCCAAATTAAAATAAATTTAAAAATATGTGGTGATTAGTGCATATTCATGTAATAACAACAAATAAATGTAGGACCAAGGTTTGTGGTACTGACCCATACCGACATATATTGATTATACTGCACTGTAAAGTATTGATGTGGTACCAAATTTTGATTCGATATAAACCAAGCCGAGTTGAATCACCCTAGAACACTTAGTACCAATCCATACCACCCAACACTGAGTAGTGTTATAGTTAAAAATAAGAAAAGAATGGGCATTCTATCTCAATGCTAGGTGCGTACCATAATGCACTAACCCATACTGTACCAACCCCGATATAGGTCTCGGTACCAGTTTTCCGAACCCTATGTAGGATCATTAGTAGGGCTCCAGACTAATATAAATTATAATTTAATTTTATAATTTTTATATAATTAAATATAATAATTTAAAAATATTTTGAAAAATATAAAAAATTACAAAAAACTAGTATTATGTATAGATAATATAGAAGCATTTTTTGAATTAGTTCAGATTTTTTTGTATTATGTTATAAGTTAGATAATTTTTTTAAAAAAAATAAAAATTATAAAAAAATAGTATTATGTTGATATAAATGTTACAAGTCAGATTTAGTTACTTTGATCTTCTCACAGATTAGATGGTCATCCCAATATAAAGTATTAGATCAGCATTAGGATAGCTAACAAGGAGCAACTGATTATTAGGATGAAAGCAATATCTATATGGGAGTCTGATCCCATACTCAGAATATGATCAAATCTCGATGTCTATGAGTAACATAGACATTCCGTGAATAAGTAGATAGCAGTATACAATCTTTACTATATTAATTTCAATCTATCCATTTTCAATTTTATATATTATTTTTAAGTGTTAAGTATTACATTGAATTACCTATTTTATTGATTAATGATGAAAATAATAAGGAAACATAAATTTTAACCATAATAATTATTAAAATATTCTTTTAAAATGTTAAATGATGAGAAAAAATTGAAAAACAAAAGCCGATATGGAACTAGCATGTTTGCATGTTGAGTGTTGGTACAGTACCGAATTAGTAGCCAAATGATATGGGTCTTGCTATAGGTTCGGCAGACTTTGCTTCTTATAAATTATAATATCATATGGACTTATCACTTGTCTATACTAAACTTGTTAAGGAACTTAATACTAACAAAATATAAATGTTTAGTGCATGTTTGGTATCGCTTTTGCTTTTAATTTTCTATTTTTTTAAAATAAAATCACAAAAATTGAGACAAAAAATGTTTGGCGCTATTATTTTTATTTTCTATTTTTCAAAAATCATTTTCATTATCTATAGAAAATAAAGAAATCTTTCATTTCAATATTTCAAAAATAAGAAACTTATGTTTTTTTATCACCACCTCCACCACCATGTTGTCACCTTTGCCACTATCGCAAGTCATAACCACAATCACCACTAAGGTTCACTATACCAGAAGTGGGTACCAAACCAAAACGACTGATACAAATCGTACCATACTGAACCGGCAATGTACTAATTAGGTAGATCGGAAGGCCACAACTCATAAACCATGCCATATGAAGCCAAACCAAATGGTTCGATACGATTTGATATTGGTATAGGGCGGTTCAAGATGTTTTAGGACAATTTAGCCCTTGTACCAAACCAAACCATACCAATTCCAGGTCGGTTCAGTACTGTTCACCATGAACCATCCAGTTCAACATAATTCAACCATCCTTGGTCACCACCATTTCTATTACCATCACTACTTTCACTACACCACAATTATCATTATCATTGCCTTCGATATAATATTGGCATCCTTGCCACTACCATTATCGTTACTGCTATACCATATTACCATCGCCACACCACCATCACCATCACTGCCTCTACCACACTACTGCTATCTTTCTCATCACCTCCATCACATCACTGATGCCTCCTCTATCGCCATTGTTACCACCTCTGCCATACTGTCACTACCCCTACCACCAAAACCACCAAATGGTTCTGCTACCTCCATCACTACTACCATCACCTTTTCCACCATCCCCATGTTTACATTTTTAATATATAATTGATAACATACGAATCATATTTATATTTTAAAAACTTTAAAAATGAAAATAGAATTTCTATTTTCTGTTTTTGAAAATAGAAAAAATGAAAGTTATGCCAAATGGCACCTTAACTTACTGCTATTGTTTCTTCATTCATGTAGGAAGACAACAAATAGGAAAAAAATAGTGTATTTTTTCTAGAATCTAAAACATGTTTCCAAATTGCACAATTTAATTGCAGAATTTTTTAAATACAAATCTTACTTTGCAAGCTTTAACACATATGTGCATTGTTTGGCTTTCTAGATGAATGTACAAGCCTTAAACATTTTAGAGAATTTCATGATTTTACACCAAACTCAAACTTAATACCTTAAATATCTGCATCAAATGTTAGAATTGTGCATCATTAAGTAGTGACACTTATCATGAAAACTTGATACATAGGTCATCATAACAATAAAATTAAATTTGTTAAAAAATCATAAGGTTAAAATGTATTCCTTAGGATCCAAAGTATGATGTATTATTAGACCGAAAGTCAAGGTATTTTTCTTAACAAAGGGAGGATGTAATACACCAACTTTCGATTGAGTGACACATCATAGTTCGAACCTAAGAAATGTGTTTTAACATTAGGATTTATGGTAAATTTAATTTTATTATTTTGATGAGCTATGAATCAAAGTCAACATAGCTAATGTAAGGTTCACTATTATCGTAATCTTGTCTAAGCCTGAAAATCTTAAAAGTTTGAGTATGTATTGACCAAAGCCTTACAAATTAAATTTTTTAATTTTTTTTTGATATTTTATTTTTTCATCATTTTTAAGTTAGATTGATTTTTTGAGATTTTTTTACAAATTAAAAATACCCTAATTTAATATTTGCTAAATCAAGATTTTCTAAAATTCTCCAAATTTATTTTTGAAAGAGAGTTGACTTTTTATTCTTGAACATTTTAATTTTTCTTATATTTTTGTTGAATTCAAATGGAGATATTATTCTTATTTCAATAAGAAATTTTAAGTAAATGAAACATTTACTTAAATGATTTTGAATGTAAATAAGAGAGAGGAAGAAAAGAATGAGATCTCACAGAAGGCTCTTAGACTAGTGTACTATATAAAAAAAGGAAAATAAATTGAGAAACTATGAAAAAGATAAAACAAAGAAAAAATAGTGTACTGGCTCGAACCATCGGTTCGGCTCAGTTCGGTCTAGTACTAGTTTAGTACCGGTAACCAGTTCAGTAAATCTTGATATTGAGTGACATTTGCTTCTTTAAAGAATATTTAAGAAAAAAAAAAAATGAATGAGCTGGAATAGAACTGTGTAAAGCACTTTATTTTGATGGAGTGGATAGGTTAATCTTATCCTCAAGATTCCAATAAGACCACTTCCTACAAATAAAATGGAGGTAATCTTATCTTCATTTCTAAATTTCCTAATGCATATAAAGTAAGACTGAATCACAAAGAGGCCTCTTGCTCAAATTATATTTCTTCAAAGGTATTCCAAAATTATATTTCTTCAAAGGTATTCAAAAAATATGTAGGTAAAGTAATAAATGCTTACATCTTTACCTTCTTCACATAGAAAACTACAAAAGCAAGGATGAACAAATTACTCTTAATGTTGATAAATATATTGACTAGGATTGCCCTATCAAAGAAGTAGAATGAGGGTCAATATTCGCCAACAAAACCTTTATTTATTGGATTACAATTTTTTGGCACGATTCGATGAGACACTTCTTTGAGTTGATAAGGATACAAAGAAAGAATCATGCAATAATAACATGGATTTCCAAGAGGATTACATGATGAACAATGGTCTTACTTCATTTGCAAAGGAGATCTTCCTCTCATCATCAAAGCCATGCAATTGTCAATTTTGTGTTTCGAGGGTTTTGATTATAGAGGTTTAGGAAGTCAAATGACAGTGACTCATGTAGCAGAAGTATCCGATGCAAATAGATATGCATAATCATGTAAAACAATACATGTTAGAGTGCAGACTATGAAAAGTGTGCATTGAACCTAAGAAAGAGGCAAATGGCATCAAAAGACTTGATCATAACCTTTTAAATGCGAAGTTATCCAAATCAAGATCAAGACAAGCAGTAAAAAAATGAATCAAAGAAATTGTCTACTATTAGAATTCAGAAAGTTAGAATTTTCATCAATTGTCACTTACTATCCATCAGCTTAGCCAAGGTTCATTGAGATATCCTAAACCACCCGGTTTAAGGCATACTAAACCAAACCAATGCGCATGCTAAACCAAACCAATGCAGAACTAAGTTGATTTGGCCTCTCAATTTGGGAATCAGCATGAAATGGACTGAACTGCTCCAAACTGAGCGGAACCACCTGATTACACTCCATCCAAAACAGTTCGGGTCAATTCAGGCCATCCCTTGACCAAAAAAGGAGGATGCTATGAGATGACATTCTCCACTCTTTTCTTCAAAAGCCGTGAAGGGAAGTGACACAACATGAGTAAATTGCAATTCGAACGCTGTGATTAAACTTCAAAGAATGACACACAAATTGAAAGCAAACTGATTGAAGAACCCTTCATTTGATCAACAAAATTCTCTCCAGGCTTTTTTTAATAATATATCAAAACCTATCTCTCATACAATGTATCAGAAGCATACATAGGACATGACCCCTAATTTGAATATTAAACCATTAAATCCAAAACAAAAATCATACTAGAAATAGGATCCAACAACAATGAAACATACTAGAATTTATTCATTTACTATTCACTTTCTACATTTGTAGTTGAATAATTATAGCATGTTTCCTCATTGTTGGGTCCTATTTCTAGCATGACTTTGTACCAGATTTAGTGCTTGAATTGGAGTCATATCCAATAAATGCTTCCAATATATTGCATAAAGGTTGGCTTTTGATATATTAATAAAATCTTGTAGAGAACTTCATCAAATGAAGGGTTCTTCAATCCAATTTCCCTTCAATTTGCACACTTAATCTCCAAAATTTTCAACCTAGTGATCAGATCACTCTTCACTCATGCCGCATCACTTCCCTTCACAAATTTTAATGAAGAGAGGGGAATGCACTCCCCTCTTTTTGGTCACAGGATAGTTCAAACCAACCTGAATGGAACCAAGCAGTTTCACTCAATTCAAAGTGGTTCAGGCCAGTTCACACTAGATCTAGAGCCAAGAGACCAAGCCAACTCAATTCCACACTGATTCGGGTCGGTATGCTCTAAATCAAGTGTTTAGGTCTGTTTGGCAGACCAGAATATAGATCATAAAAAATGATAGATTTAACTTTTGATGAATAGACATAAGTAAGATAGTTCTTTCTTCCACAATTTTTCCAATTCTTTTCTGAGACATGCATGACTTCCATCCCTAGATGACAAAGAAATCGGCACAATATCAGCTAAACAATCTAAATGTAAATCTATGCCCATTCTCATCTCAAATGTAGATTCAAATTAAAGGCTTAACAATCAACTAACAAACATGGAAGTTGCAGCTGAAGAATTTACAATAATACTGAAAGTTACCAAACTAAAATAACTAGCATACACTTGTATAAGTGTTACATGATTGCAAGTTTGTGCATTTAAACTATAAAAAGGAGAAATTTCATAGTATTCCAAAGATATTCTACCAGCCACCCCCCTTAAAAGTCTATGAAAAACAACAGCATGAACCATATAGTAAATAAAGTCAGTGTTAGTTAGTATCATAGAGAACAGCTCCGGTTCTATTTGATGTTGAAGGATATGAATTAGATAACTAATATTTGTTTTGCAGAACATAGTGTAGTTAAAATTGAAGGCAATTGGTTCTCAGGTTTGCCTAATTAGTTTAAAGTCAGATAGAAATAGACTGAATCCATCCATATATTAATGAAACAAATACTATTTTTTTATTTAAAAAAAGCTATTTGAAAAGCAAATCTTAGTAGATATGCAATTGCTAGAATTAATAAGAGTACATTGAGTTCAGTACTAATCAAAAAAGAAGCAACAGATCAGATACTATTAGAAATACTCCTAAGCAACTTATTTTAGCAATACAGAATCAGGCTATTGGGGTACCAAATAGGAGCGGATCTACATGTATATGGGGGTGGGCAATTGTCACTCCCAGATTTTAGAAAATCCCTTAGAAGTCCTATTGGTTTATTAACTCCTTATGGGAATTGCACCACACCCCCCCCCCCCCACCCCCCGCCTCCACCAACAACCCAAAAAAAAACCCAATGAAACAAAAAGCAAATATATTGAAGGGAGGGTGATATAGTGTAAAAAATCACATCACTACATCAAGAAGAGCAAGGATTCGTAAACTGAATATTAAAACAAAGAAAACACTAAAAAATAGCAACCTAAATGAGAAGAATACTAGAACTCCTCCTAGAAGATAAACCTCATCAAGACTCACAGGCTACTAGAAGACGATATCTATATCCTATCATCTTATAGTAAGCCTGAGAAGAGCATGAAACCAACCCCAATGGGCCAAGTTTTTAGGCTTAATTATTCAAATTTTAAACCTAGGGGAGATTTTTTTATAATAATTTATTCACTTTTTAGGGGGTTTATAGTGAATTTTCTTCAGATTAGTCAAAATTAACAATTAAATTGTAAGCTACCACGCCATTTCAGTATTTTCAGTCCATCTTTTAGGTTATGAAAGAGCGATTAGATCCACATCAGCATGGAAGTCATCAGCTGACTGGTTGGCTCACTTTTAACCTCTATGTTCCCTGAAGGGCTGCTTAATAAGGGCAGAAGTATGATACTCAAAATTTAATCCCGCATTGGATGAGAAAGAAAGTGTCATGTATTTATAACTCAAGTCCACTTGCTATCCATTAATTTTTATTTGAGTTTTTAAGCTACATGGTTTCGGCCCGCTAACGGAGTTAATTAGGCTAACAGATGGGCTTGAAGCGTTACAAATGGTATCAGAGCCGACCTGAGTGTACAAAAGTTGATAAGCATGAGGAAAGGGCTACCCATGGGATGGTAGTAGAATCTCGCCATGGCATGGAGCCACCCTTGCAGCATCAACGATTCGACTTGAAGGTTGATTCTAGCTAACTTGTGACGTGCGACGAAAACGTCGCATTATAAAGGGGGGGTAATTGTGGCACCCAAAATTTAGCTCCACATTGAATGGGAAAGAAATGTA
This sequence comes from Metroxylon sagu, assembly GCA_017589505.3. Taxonomy (NCBI): domain Eukaryota; kingdom Viridiplantae; phylum Streptophyta; class Magnoliopsida; order Arecales; family Arecaceae; genus Metroxylon; species Metroxylon sagu. The sequence goes on along the minus strand of JACVBY030000369.1, from coordinate 41,489 downwards.
TCATATGCTTATAACTCAAGGCTACTTGCTATCCACTAACTTTCACTCGAGTTTTTGGGGCACATAGTTTCGGCCCACTAATGGAGTTAATTGGGTTAGTAGGTGAGCTTGGAGTGTTACAAATAATATCAGAGTCGATTCGAGTGTGCGAAAGTTGGTGGGCATGAAGAAAGGGCTACCCATGGACACTGGTGTGCGTGGAGCTACCCTTACAGCACCAACGACCCAGCTCGGACTAAATTCTGGCTAGCTTGTAATATGTGACGAGGACGTCGCATTATAAAGAGAGAAGATTGTGATATCCCAAAAATAGTCCCACATAGGATGGGAAAGAAAGTGTTATGTGCTTATAATTCAAGTCTACCTGGTGCTCATTAACTTTCACTCGAGTTTTTGAGCCACAGTTTTGGTTCGCTAATAAAGTTAATTGAACCAGCAGATGGATTTAGGATATTACAAATGGTGTCAGAGCTGATCCAAATGTGCGAAAGTTGGTGGGCATGAGGAAAGGACTATCCATGGTGGTAGAGTCCTACCATGGCGTGGAACCACTCTTGTAGCACCAACAATCCAGCTCGATGGTAGACTTTGGTTAGATTGTGGCGTACGACGAAAACATCGCATTATAAGGAGGAAAGATTATAACACCCCAAAAATAGTCCTACATGGAATGAGAAAGAAAGTGTTATATGCTTATAATTTAAGTTGACCTGCTGCCCATTAACTTCCACTCGAGTTTTTGGGCTACATGGTTTCAATCCGCCAACAAAGTTAATTAGGTCAGTAAGTGGGCTTGGAGTGTTACAAATGATATTAGAGCCATCCGAGTATGCGAAAGTTGATGGGCATGAGAAAAAGGCTACCCATGAAATGATGGTAGAGTTCCGTCATGGCATGGAGCCACCTTTATAGCATCAACAACCTGACTCGAGGGTAGATTCTAGTTAGATTGTGGCGTACGACGAGGACGTCGCATTATAAGGAAGGAAGAATATAACACCTCAAAAATAGTCCAACATGGAATGAAAATTATGTGCTTATAATTCAAATCCACCTGCTGCCCATTAACTTTCACTTGAGTTTTTGGGCCATATGGTTTTGATCCGCTAACAAATTTAATTGGGCCAACAGATGGGCTTAGGGTATTATAAAGAAAAGGGCTACTCATGGAACAGTGGTGGAGTCCTGCCATGGCATAAAGCCACCCTTGCAGTATCAACGATCCGGTTCGGGGTAAATTCTAATTAGCTTGTGGCGTGCGACGAGGATGTCGCCTTATAAGAAGGAAAGATTGTGATACCCCAAATTTAGTTCTACATCGGAAAGAAATATGTTATGTGCTTATAACTTAAGTCCACTTGCTATCCATTAATTTTCATTCGAGTTTTTGGGCCACGTGGTTTTGACCTGCTAACGGAGTTAATTGGGTTAGTAAGTGAGCTTGGGGCATTACAAATGGTATTAAAGCCAACCTGAATGTGCGAAAGTTGATGGGCATGAGGAAAGGACTACCCATGGGACAGTGGTAGAGTCCCGCCATGGCATGGAGCTACCCTTGCAGCACCGACCCAACTCGGGTTAGATTAAACTAGCAAGTAGGCTTGGAGAGTTACAAATGGTATCAGAACCGATCCGAGTGTGCGAAAGTTGATGGGCACAAGGAAAGGGCTACCCATAGAACGGTGGTGGAGTCCTGAGTGGGCTTGGACCAGCACTTGGATCAGCAGATGGGCTTGGAGAGTTACAAATGGTATCAAAGTGGCTACCTAGCTTCGAAAGTCGGCGCTAATAAGTTAATTGGACCAATAGGTAGGTTTGGAGTGTTACAAATGGTATCAAAGCCGATTCGAATGTGCGAAAGTTGATGGGCATGAGAAAAGGGCTATCCATGGGATGGAGTCCCGCCATATCATGGAGCGATCTTTACAGTACTAACGATCCAACTCGGAATATATTCTGGCTAGCTTGTGGCGTGCAACGAGGACATCACATTATAAGGAGAGAAGATTGTGATACTCCAAATTTAGTCCCACATTGGATGGGAAAGAAAGTGTCATGTGCTTATAGCTCAAGTCTACTTGCTATTCATTAACTTCCACTCAAGTTTTTGGGCCACGTGATTTCAGCCCGCTAATGAAGTTAATTGAGCCAACAGGTGGGCTTGGATCATTACAGATGGTATCAGAGCCGATCCGAGTGTACAGAAGTTGGTGGGCATAAGAAAAGAGCTATCCATGGGACGGTGATAGAGTTCCGCCACAGCGTAGAGCCTCCTTTGCAGCATCAACGACTCAGCTCGAGAGTAGATTCTGGCTAGCTTGTGGCGTGCGACGAGAACATCGCATTATAAGGGGGTGATTGTGATACCTCAAATTTAGTCCCACATTGAATGGAAATGTGTTAGTGCTTATAACTCAATTCCACTTACTGTCATTAATTTCCGCTCGAGTTTTTGGATCACGTAGTTTCGGCCCGCTAACGGAGTTAATTGGGTTAGTAAGTAGGCTTGGGGCGTTACAAGAAGAGAGGTTAAAATGGAGAAAAAGTGGAGCAAAAACAGAAGAAAGAGAGAGAATGGTAGCAAAGAAAAAGAAAGTGAGAGGAACCAACCAAAATGAACCCCCTGATTCTCTTTACCGAAAACAGCCTGCAATCAGTCAATGTATCTTTGAGTCAAGAAGAGGAGATATTAAAAGTTGAAACAATGTGAAGTGCCTGTAAAATGTAACCTCCACCTTGGCTGAATGGAAAGATGCCCATCAAACCTTTGACATCAAGAAGAAAATCTCCCAAAGAAATAAGATCTAGATCTAGTCAATCCCAATGACTGTGATCTAAAGAGAAAGAGATCGGCTAGCAAACATAGTCCCTAGAACTTCTTCAAAACTACACTGAAAATCAAATTAGATTCCTGTCTGAAATATTAAAAGCTGAAACAATGTCATGATAAAAATTAGAGGAAAACTATTCAGAATTATTTGGAAAGAGTCCACAATGTGAGGACCGTGCAGCTGGTATGGAAGATAAAAATGATTATCAATGTCTTTAATGGGTCACAGATGAGGATAATGAGAACTCACAAAGATGGATAATCAGTGGAGAGTTCCATTGTTTGTCTAACAGCAAGTCCAATTCATATTGTTTGTCTCACATACAGAGATAACCTCTAGGAGACTGTTGGATCGCACCAAGATGCCAACCTCAATGATGAAAATGTTTTCCTTTAGACGGGCGATGATAATATATGAAAATACGATTTGATAGGTATCACGGCTTATCTATACTCAGTGTTATGATTAGAAACACTTATCCACTGTAGTCCAATGTGTATTATGCTTTCTACAGTTAGTGAATGGAAATAAAGAATGCATTGGATACTCATGAGGAGGAGAGAAGTGAGAACTCACTAAGAGGATGGATACTCAATGGAGAGTTCTGTTATTTTTCAGACAGGAAGTCCAATTTATATTGGATATATGTGAGGAAGGAAATTCTTAATAGTCCCAATGGCCCATATCCAGGGATATCCTCCAGGAAGCTATGTGTTTACACCAAGAAGCCAATCTCGATGATTAAGAAGTTTTCCTTTGGAAAGGAGATGGTAATATATGGGGAAAAAAATAATTTGATAGGCATCCTGGCCCATTTGAAAATTAATGTTCTGATTGCAAATACTCATTCACTGCAGTCCAGTATCTATTATGCTGCCTACAGTTAGTGCATGGAATCAAAGAATGGAGCGGCTTCATGATTGACATTTTAGAATTCTTGGGGGGGATTTTCTAGGAACTTAGAATGATATATAGAATATGTCTCCAGATTTTCAGTTGAAACATCAAAACTTTTGGGAACAGAACAGAAGCATGAAACTTGAAAAATGTGGATCCTTTATTTTCACATTCCTCATGAGAACAAGACCGCAAAAAATAAAATTCAAAAAAGGTTCAGAAAGTGCAATCAGCACAGCATGGGAAATTTGTCAATCTTTTTGACTAAGAATATGCAGAGAATTTTATTTGAATGGATCAACTCTATTATGCACACTAGCATGCTCAGATGATGAAATATGGTTGTGGTACTCAGCAAATCTGTCATTAATAAATAAGAGATGGCATGCATCTTTCAACAGGGTCCCTGAGAAAACAAACCTTCACAATTAGTTCCTTCACAGAAAGTGATAAAAATCTTGTCACATAAGTCAAGACCACCCACTTTCCTCTTCCTGCTAAACGTGATCTTTTAGGTTTACTCTTCTTAATGCTTTTTGCATGAGGCCTTAAAACAACTTCCACATCACTTATTAAGAATTGCAACTTTGGCTTTCGAGAGATAAAGATCAGTGCAACTTTGATTTCACCAATGGATAGATATTCAACAGCACCCTGAAAACCAGCACAGATTTTCATAACTGGCATGTGCACCAGATATAGAATCACAACAAAAAATATAAAATGTAAAATGACTATTCATCAGTACTATAAAAAGCATTAACAAATTGTAACATGTAAACAGTTACCACATAGAATGCATAGATTTCCAATTATATTGCTAAGCACATTTATGAGAATACCATTGTGTCAACAAAGTAAATGTGTTTATCATGCATTCCATGTAACAAATGACAAGGAAGGACTCATAAAATTGATTTTTGGAAAATAGATCGTGCTAGTAATCCTTTGATTTAGTATTTGTGACACAGAATGAAGTTAGAGTCCTCTTGAAAAGATTTGGCCTTAAAAAGAAGAAAATGAAGTTGTGTGATATATAGCACAACATAAAAAGACGTTAATACAATCTTTTTTAGGTATATTTATAAGAGATTTACACAGGTGAGAGGAAGATTGGATAGCTATAAACTCATTCATTAAGTTATAAATCTCGTTCTATTATTTATGTAATTTGTCAAATAATCCCACTTTTCAGAGGCTCTTGTTTCTGTACATTGAAGAGAGAAGAAGGGCATATGTAGACCAATGTTTTAAATCCTGCAGGATGGAGCCATCCTGAATTTATCATCGAACAGGATATAATGCCGTCTCCCAAGGCACATTGATTAGGATGCTGAGATGATGACGAAACGATCCCATCCGATACTTTGAATATCATCTCCTCCCTGTCTTTTGGGAAATTTGATCCATACATTCAGTCTTTTGGGTGTTGCACTTGTTTATTACTCCTAGAGACAGAATGAGCTGAACTAAGATGCGTATTTATTAAAGTTTTAAGTATAAAAAAACCTTGTGGAGAGAGGAAATGTGTAGAGTTAGCTGAGTCTATTAGAGGTCAAGAAAATCATGTTATAATTCAACTAATAGTATCTGCAGGTATGCACGGTCATGCCACAAAAAACACAGGCTTTCACACTACAATATTCAATAGACATACATCAGTACATTATAAATATGTAAATAGGTGAATCTGCTACATTACTATAGAGTACATATTGTTGTTTGTGAAAGTATCTTTAAATATACTTGTGCAACAATAACATGCTTGATGTGCCTTTATTCTAGATTTTAAGTGTATAAAGGTCCCATCTCATCATCCTAGCCCCTAAATGTAATCTATGGTACAATTTGTAACAAAATATCTATTCCTCAAGGATAAAGAAAAGCTCAATGCTAATTAATTTGTACAAATTTTTCTCATTCTGCACCTACTCAGTACCCATGCACATCCATGAATCTTTTATTTTACATAAAAGTAGAGATATGGTCATAAAAACAAAGAAATTTCATAAAGCTATGCATTCAACAATATGATCCATTTTCACCCAGAAGATTATGCTAATATGGCTAAAGGTATCTAAACTTGAGAGCTATCATGTATGGCAATTATATATGGATAGATAGATAAATTTGACAGTTTCAGCAAGAAAACCTTTCTGAGTGTTGCAGTGATATCCCTTAAACAATTGCATCCAGCAACCTGAAAACCAACATATGCACCCATTATCCGTCTCAGAAACCAAGCTAACAACCTGGCAGCAAATCTGAAGTAAGAAGCATTAGTAAAGGTTAGACTAAAAGGGCATGTGTTCTGACATTCTAAGAAAAGCAATGCAATCATAGTGATGTAACAACTAATAAAAAGCATGCCAACCATGCATCAAGTTGGATTACAGGTACAGGTGCCAATTAATAGAAGCAGGGTAAAACAGTGCAATATTTCTTTTGGCTAGTAATCACTATATAACCAATGAATATGTACCATTGATTCAAGGTTGATTGATCAAATGCTGACATGTTATGAATGACTTGTCTTCAACTTAAGAAAGGCTTGCTCAAGTTCAAAATAGCAGGCAGTGCTTAAGAGATAATCTATAGGCATGTTCACCATAATATCTCATGAAAACTGCAATGAGTATCTAATATCCTGAAATATATAGCATATCGGAAAGATTATATTCATCCTTCACAAGAGGATCCTGGGAATCATTAAAGCTATGAATTGCATTTCAACAAATTTGAGTCACAACTACCAAAAACCTAACTTTTCAAGGCTATTTTTGTTTTCACTCACTATGAATATAATGGCCAAGCAAGGTACAACATGCCTCGGTCATGATCTGGTTTTGGGCCTACCCTATCAGGTGGCATATTGTCATTGACTCATAGAACACTTAACAACCAAATTTTGATAACAAACGCATGCTAAAGATTCTAGTAAGTCATGATTGATAATGTGTAGGGTTTGCTATACCAGAAACTGGTACCATTTTAGTATCGAATCGGTATAGTTTGGTATGAGATGTACCATACCAAATCAATAGCATACCAGTAAAGTGAACCAAGATGCCCTAACCCATGAACTACCCCTGAATCAGGCTAAACCAGACAGTTCAATTCGGTTTAAAAAATTTTGGTTTAATTCGGTACATCGGTATGAGGTCAGTATGGGCGGTTTAGGACGGTTTACCCCTGTACCAAACTGAGAGGTTAAACCATCCTGATTCCGAGCCAATTTGGTTCAGTTCGCCTTGAACTGCTCAGTTCGAGATAGTTTGGCTAACCCTGACAACGTTAAAAGTCATTGCTAATATATGTTATCTTCATGAGGGTCAGATGACAATGGTAGTTATGCCTTCCTCCTACAGATCAAAGCTCCAAATGCATAGTTAAGTCTCCTCAAAGAAAGAAAGGATTTTAAGGTATAAATATTCCTGACTTTATTATAATGCTTCAACGAGTGCAGTAGCAAATCTATATGGCAAAGAAATAAGCAACAGAAGTTTCTTTGACCTTGTTTCGTGACATGATTCATAACTGGACAAAGTATTGTTTCAAATAAAATGTTAACCAATGTATCTAGGGCAAGGAATCAAATATTATCAAAACAGGAATGATACCACACTGTTCCAATGGAAAACCAGCACAAGTACCACCCTTGAGATGCCAAAACCAAGTAGACCAAAATGGATTGAGCTTATCGGTCCTACAAGTTAATACTGGAATTTTGTACCAATACCATAGAGGCATGCATCAGTTGCTTTTCATTTTTATTGATTTTGATAGCCTCAATACATATCGACCATACCAATTGCTACATTGGTACGATACTGTTCCAAGACAAAACCCATATGAGGTTAGGTACTGGCATAGAAACCTTGATCTAAATAGTGAGGTTGATATCCATCCAGAACTGAATGAACACCTTTTGTTCAATTTCATGAATGGCGATGACCGCCAAAAAACAAAATCTAAGAAGGTAGACCTTTGATTTATGAAGGACCCCTTTTGTGCTACCAATATAGGAGAAAAGAGTTGGGATGCAAAAGAAGCTACTTAAGACCTTAACCATTTGATGCAGAGGGATCTTTGAATTGATCCCCCAAATAAGTTCTAGATCCTGAAAGTTTAATTTCAGAAATGAGCTTATGTATAAAACTGAATTGAATTTATTGAATTGCTGAAAAATGGGGAAAAAAAAAAAGGAACACCTTTCCATGTTTCCAAAGCATAGGCTTAGCCCCTTGTGAAAGCTAATCAATCAAAGTAGCATGGGAGAAAAGGGTGGTAGCAAAGAAAGAAGAGGAAGAAAAGAAATATAATTTCCTTCCATAAATCCAACTGCATGCTTGTTTTTCCCATTGTGAGCAAGCAAAGAAGCACTTTCTAAGGGGCAGAATAAGAGAGCAAATTACACATGAAGCAGCTAGTATTTTCTTTCTTTGTTTTCTTTGTTTCATCCAATTCTCTCTTGCTACTGATCTATCTGAACACCTTCTTATTGTAGACTTCTTGAACTGTGGGTAAGGTTGGACGTGCATACACTTTACAGTTTTCTCTACATAAGGTGACAAAATATGTGACCAACCATTTGGGTGCTTATTTTGTCCACAACTTCCATTATATAGAGAAGTTCCGTAATTGATTTTTTAATCATGACCAATGGATCAAGTGGCGTCTGAACCTTACAAATAAATCCAACAAAACAGGGGAAAAAAAGGACTTGGAGTGCCCTCTGGTGCCACCCCATACCTAGCAGCATATTCCATGTTGGGCCAGTGCTAGCAACCAACATGCTACCTACTAATTCTTTTTTTAATAATTTCAATTAAAAAAGTGTTTAAAGTCCTGTAACCTTTTTTTTCTTGTTAGCATGGTGAAGCACTTGCGCCAACAAACTTGGGCATGTGCCATGCTGATACACCCACCAACAATGGCACTCGAAATCTTGGCAGAAAATATTTGTAACAAACCTCTTGGACTCACAAAAAAGATACTCTAATTCAAATTAAATCAAATCAGCAATAGAATTTCACTTGTAATACCCACAATAGCCCCTTTTTTCCTAGAGATGCTCACTATTCCAAATTACAAAAAATATGACTCAAAAAACAAGCTAAATAAAGAAAAAGGATTCATATAACTAATTCTAACTAGCAGATTAAGGCTTTGTTGTTGTTGTTGCTACTGCTACTCAATGTTCCAATCAAAGTTTCAAAACTTGACCCTACATACTATATTGACCTTGTAATGGGTGTCGTAACAACCCATATTGACCTATATCAATTGATGTTTATCATCCAGTTTAGCAAGCCATAAGTAGATACAAGGGGCATACCATATCTTCTATCATATCTATATGTGAACATTATAAGAGAATACCACAAGATTCGAAAACTTACTTCTAGTTGGATTACATTATTTCCCCTTAGCTAAGGAGAAATCAGCTCTAGTAATTTGACTTGAAATTGGTGTTGTTAAAGGTGGTCACCTAGGCAGCTAGGCAGCCGCCTATGTGCAAATTGAGCCAAGCTGCCCATGCCAAGCCCTTCTAAAGCTTTATTTTATTAAAGTTTTCTTTTTCACTTCTATATCCATATTTGAACCACATATGAGATTTTTACGAGGGTGATGAAAGCCAGGGTTTTAGGTCCCAATGGGTGCCCCGATGTTGGATGGATAGCTGTCCAAGTGTCGGGATGGGACCATCCCGCTATCATCTCAATATTTCAATTGGCATACCTTGAGACACTCCTTATCCAAAGTGTCAAAACAGGACTGAACAACGGTGTGTTCCATTCTATGAAAAAATGAAGATCGTCCCATTCTACAAGATTTAAAACCTTGATGGAAGCATCACCAACCACCAACTACTAGTAGGCTAGTTAGTGGCTATTGTTGGACGAACCAATAGTGATGGATGGTGAATATGATGGAAATCATTTACCATTGGTGCCAAAAAATGTACACATTTTTTACTCTTTCTTCCTTCTCAACTCCATACTTTCTTCTTCAGACCCATCTTCAGCATCTTCTTCTTCATCTTCTCCTTCTTCCTTTAATTCTCCATCCTCCTTTTCTACTACTATTCTTCTTCATTTGGTTGTGCTTCCCCTGTTTTTCATTTTTTTCCCCTGAAATCTTGGTTACTAGCCCCTGTTTTGCTGCTTCTTGATGGTGTTGCTATGGCCCTGCAATCTGTTGGCTACTGCTTCCCTACTGTTCTCCTCTTCTTCCCCTTGTTAGGTGTTGGCTGCTGGGTCATGGCCCCACAGCTTGTTGATTGTTGCAATGGCTGCAATTCAATTAGTTATCTCCTTGAAAATTTTGATCTTTGGACTTTTGAAGTGTGAAAAAAGGTTTTATGATGCCATATACTGTGAAAAGGAGTGTACATACAGGTTATGTATAAACTAATTTATGGATGTCATTAAAGGCATTCATAATTAAGACTTTAAGTTCTTTCTTCCTTGGGTGGCTGCCTAGGCACTCGCCTAGACCATAAAGGGTGTACATAGCCTAGCTTCACTGAGGCAATCTAAGAGACTTGCTTGAGATGTAGCGTATATCCACTTTCACTTATTTTCTTTCACTTCCTCATTAATGCAGTTTGGTTATTTCATTGTAAAATAATTTTTTACTTCTGTCACATTGATTGCACACATCCCTTGTCAAAGATCTATCACTATCTTAGTAGGATGTGAATCATAGTCATCAACACAATGTTGCCACAAAAATGCTCTTCTATCAAATTTCCAACAACTGGCATGTTCCAACTCTGCTTTGAGTGATATAGCCATCGACACATGCCAATGCTTGGCATGCAATGGCACATGACAGCCAAAAAGGGACATGCCACCATGCTGTGAGTCAATAAGGCACTAGCTACATGGCTGGGGCGAAGTAAATACACAATACATCCCTTTCCTCTAACAAGGCTAACTAAAATTAAATGATGCTTAAGCAAAGAAATTACTTTCAACTTATCTCATGCTCCCATACAAAATTCTGTCAATCCTTCATTTAAGCAATACTTGCGTCTGTTCAGGTATATATGTCAGTATTAATGGCTCAATTGATTTCTATGCCCATTGACACAAGAATAGCAAGAGGTCCAGTATCCTATATCTTAGAGCAGTGACCTTGGAATCTTTGCCGTCCATCAGAACTCTTAACCTAGGTATCACTCCATTAGCTTCTTTAATTTATGCAGTCATAAACTATGGCACCATGGCATCTGTAAACACGATTGTTTTCATGGGAAAATAACAATTTGTTTTCTTCACTATGACTAAAATAGGGGAACTTCATATCGCTCAGATAAGATCATTTCTGAGCATATGTTTGGCCGAAAGTGCACTAGAAGTCTGAAACTCAAATACTACAATGACTGACCATCACCATTTTGACTTTAGTGCCCAAGGAGCCAAAGCCACAGTTCCATGGCATGTAGGAAAGAACCCTCTTATTCAAATCCAAAATGATCGTAGCTGACAAAGTGATTCTCATGCCTCATAACATGGTTAGCATAAGCATCATCGAACAATCGCTTGAAGTTAAAACATCCAATCAACAGCATTATCTGTACACACTTATATCCCCTGAGCTACAAAGCCCAGGAAATTTCTTACGATCTAATCCAAGTTCTGAGGGAAGAGAGGTTAAAAATATATTATTATACCTACGGAGCTACAAAGCCTCCGATTTAAGTTTTGAGGAAAGAGAGGGAGAAACAAAGTTTTTTTTTTTTTTTTTCCGTTCCTTCATTGTGACCAAAATTCACCCAAAAAAACAACGCTTTTAATAGCCAGGAATCGATATTTGACCAATGTGAAAGAAGATTATGAGGTGTTGAAGTGAAAAATAAGAGGTTTTTCTAATACTTACAAGGATATGGCCCATGCCACGGCGCAAAAGATCAAAAGAGCAAACAAGAACTTGACAGGCGATGCCATCTCCACTGCTGAAGCTACGGAGCTCTTTCCAATCGATCTCTCTCACAATAACCTCATCACCTGGCTCCAGAGAAGCAATCGTTCACAGAAATCCGAACCGAGGGCTCCAAAATTCCAGCATTCCAAAGCTTAATTGCGTCGTCGTCGGTCCAAGATCCGATCCAATGGGCGGAGGAAAGGGAGGGAGGAGGGCGTCCGATGTGGGAGAGCGCGGATTTCTTGGGTTCGGGGGTGGGGTCGGCGTCTCCATCCACGATTCGAGCGCGGGTGTGAAGGACGGAAACCGTTCCGGTGGTGGCGTGCGAGAACGCCGCTTCCCTCCATTTCTCCCTATAAATTGGGATCTCGCGAGGACGGCCATCATTGGATTGAACCCGGCTTGGACCGGGCCGCCAGCATAACAGACAGGTGGTTCGCACCATGGGCTTGGGGCTTTCTAACCGTTAGAATGGTTTATACAATAATAATGACTATTGAAACGTTATTACCGCCATTCTGATGGTTTTGGAGGTCAATTAGGTTGTTTTTATTATATTTTAATAAGAAATCAGTGATTTTTTAAAAAAATTTTTGGTTTGTATTGAGACAAGCATTTTTTTTATGGTTAGGCTTCTAGAGCTAAATTTATGCTTAATGAGCTAAGATTGACTCCTTGGCTTAAGTTTTAGAGAGGTTAGGGATTTGGGGTTTAGGTTTAGGTTTAGATGTTTTTGAAATATAATAGTGGCACATCAAATTATTCTATCTTGGATGAAGCATCAATTACTTTTGATAGGCTGTGATGATGGCATTTTGAAAATTTTCTGGGAGGATCAACATTCTAAAGTATGGATTGGATCATTTTCTCTGATATTTAATAAAGTAAATTTTATTGGTTATGTTTTACCATTGAAAATTGTTGCTTAGTGGTATACCTACATGTTCACAGCATTCCTGATGCATTTGAGTTAGAATAACATGAAACTTGTTCGCATGTTTTATGCTTTAGCTTATGTTGGTTCAAATGTTGTTTTGTATTTATCATACGAACGACCGATTCCCTCTCTTCTTTAGGAGAGTTTTTCTATACAGTACCTCCTGGTGCAATGTAAGCCTACGGAGAATCTGTTGAGTCTCAATGGATGCATTATAAGGTAAAAGGGGTTTCTTTTTCTTTTCTTTTTGGGTGCATTTAGAAAGTGAGTGGCAGGGAAGAGGAGGCAAGAATGACACTAAAAATGAGGATTTTGTGATCATCCAAATGGGAGACCTCTACATCTGAATCCTTTATCTCAGCCCACTCCCTATAGCCCCCCCTCTCTCTCACACACACAAACATTCATACCATGCTTCCAATATGCAGAAGTTATTGTGTGTGTGTGTATATATATATATATATATATGTTATGTCATACATATAAATGTATAATTATATGCATATATTCATGCAGATGCAGAACAATTAAAACTCAGTTATCAATAAAAACAATAGAAGATGGCTTCTTTAACTAGCAGTCCATGAGTACTTGATGAATAATTCATAATGAATTCATAATAGTTGTGAACTAAAGAATGATCTGTGTTTAAGTTAATACTTTAGAATCAATATTTTTTAAAGTGCCTCTCTAAACATTTGTATAATGCTTGCTTCATTTGGATTCCAAATGCTAATAAAAATGGTTATAAACTACTCTGTAATTTTATCCACTTTTTTAACTTGTCAAAGTTGGATTATGTCAGCTTAGACCTTTAAATCAAATAGCATTTTCTAATGTTGGATTCATGAATCCAATCACCTTTGTAAAGCCCTGAAACTATCTTACCTGATGATAATGATATTTTTCGATATATCTTACTACTAGATAGTCTTTATCTTGGGCTTTTGATCTAGTCATGTTCAATAGATGTAAGATCATATAATTTATATTTTTTTATTTTTTATGATTTAATTTCATATTGATAATTTTGTGTAGATATAAAAAATTGTAATAACCAATAAGCTTAATGCTTTCAATTACTTTGAATTTAAAATATTAGAGTTTAAACATGAAATGATATATTCAAGTGTTGTATGAGAATTACAAATTCAATTTATCTATTATGAGGAATAAATCTAAAGAAAATTGCTTTTTTTTTTAAAGAAAAATGTATCATTCAATAATTCACTAGGATTTTTTTGTAAACCGGAATGATAGTACAAGCTGGTGTATAATGTAGTTGTTTATACTTTACCATTGAATAACTGAGGTCCTTAATGCTTCTTTTTTTTTTCCCATTCATTATCTTTCTTTTAGGAACACCCACCTTGAAAATGCAATTGCCTTGTTATAAAGAGGGAAAAACTTATATTTGAGAAAGCAATAGTTGTCAACAAGTAATTGATGCATTACATTCATCTAGTATAGTTTGGTTTGGCAAATGGGCAAGCTGTTCATGAGCTTAGCTCAAGTTTGGCTAAAAAATTTGGCTTGAGTTCAGCTTTGCTTAGTTAAAAAATGATTGAGCTAGACCAAGGCTTGGCCCATCTTGTGCTTGTTTTCATTTTAAATGCAAAGTTAATAATTCTGAAGTTGTATCCCAGTAAAAACTGTAATTGGGGATGCTATATTAATGTGCTATTCAGTGGCAATGAGATGTTCATAGATCTGTTGATTGATCACAAAATCTTTAGATACTTTTAAACTTATGGTCAGAAAAATAAGTTTTATTTTTACATTTTGTTGTTTGACTTGTTTTGGGTGATCTTATTACATCATTACTTAATACTATTGCTGGATTACAATAGGACCGTAAACCCTAACACAATACTATTGTTTTTAATAATATTGAAGAAAAATATAATATCAGAGTCAAAGCTTTCATCAGAGAAGAATAAAATTATAATTTATTACCAATGTGAGACTGAAAATAGGTTCAAAAATGATATTAGTTATTGTTGTCCTAAAGAACAACATAATTTTTTTAAAAAAAAAGGTTATAAAGTGCCATTAAATGCATTAAGACCTATGATTATATGATAAAGTATAAATTAATTATAATTATTTATTTATAAATTAATCATGTGGGTTATAATAATTTGTATTAGATAATACTTTTTTAATTAATATTATTTTGTTTCTTGTATATATTGTTTTTTAGTTTAGATTTTGATAATAGCAATAATCATTAAAACATTTTTTGTTTAAAAAATAAATTAATATTTTTATTGAGAAACATAGTTAGGCAATTATGATTGCATTGAAAGATATTTGTTTATAAACTATTTATAATAAATTTGTTACTTTATTACAAATTATTAATATATAATTAAAAATTTAGCATTATTGCTATTGCAATTATTTATCATCTTTCATCTTGTTTGTATCATCTTATAAATTTATATAAATTATCTTAATTATAATTTTTTATTTGATAGAATAATGGTTTTTTTTAATTTTTTTTTTAGGGTTTATGATGCAGAATGTGGATGAGACACAAATGCAATAAAATAATATTATATATATATATATATATTTTATGAGATGGCAATTACCTAAAAAGATAAAAAACTAGTTAAGCTATACTATGCAAGACAGGCGGAAGCATACACTGTAACTAGAACTGTTAGAATATTAACGAAACCAGGAAAGTGAATGTTAGGAAACCCTCGGTTAAGACATACTCTCAACATTTACTAAATCAGAGAAAGAGAATTAGAGAAAGGATTTCATATACCAACAGTGATCATTCGAAGATTGAAACAGGAAGATTGCTCTGACAGGTTGAAAGTCCAAGATGAAGAAGCTGTCTACCGGAGAGGATCTTTGAAATATGGTTCAGGGGCAAAGATGACTTTCTCTTCGGCTCGTGAAACCCTGAGAAAATAATAAGAGAAGATGGGGGCTTGTGGTTGGCGGCAGGGTTATTTTAGGATTTCTGAAGGGGGACGGCTAGGGTTTGGGTTTGAGGAAGGTTAGAGAAGATGAAAGAAAACACTAAGGGCTTCACACCCACTCCTTCCTGGAGTACCAGAGCCTTCACAGCAATGAAAAAGAACTTCAAAATTTTCTTATTAATGATTTTTTTATTTATAAGAGAAAGGTTTTTTTATAACCCTTTCATGTCAATACAAGTTAAATCATTCATTTTAAGTATATAATTGACATGGATTGTAATGTATGGAATGTGATTCTTCTTGAGGAGGCAGGAATCTCTGCATGCTTTATCTGGGATGACCAAAAAGAGAGAGTGGCTATAATTTTTAAGCTTGTAGAGGAGGGGAACCACCTAAGAAAGAAAAAGAGTGGGCGTCCCTTGATTCCTCTTGCCATCTTTGACTGGACGGCAACCTTCTTCCATCTGAGGCGTATGAAGATCTTCCAATTAGAGAGGAGCAGCCAATTTCTTCTATAGATGCTTACCAGGGGACCGCATGATAAATGTGGAAGTCAATGGACGCCCAAAAGCTTCCATATAAGGATGGGCGGCATGAAGAAAAGAGGAAGAAGGGTGTTGGCGCCTAGATTCCTTCCTAAATTGATGTGGGCTGGCTCCTTGCTTTGCTCTGATGATGCCATGTGTCCTAGAGTGGTCCAAGACATGGGTCATTGCATGGTTGATGGGTCTTCTCTTGGGTCTTCAAGGTGAACCTTTTCTTGATTTATTACAGGACTCAATGAAAGAAAATAATACTTAACACTTGACCAACTCCTGGATTTCAATAATAAATCAGGCTAACTAGCATAATTGGACTCGATAAGGACTCTAAGAATAAAGAACAAGGACTCTCATAAATCAGAGATCCATAAGGAACCCTGAAACCTCTGTCTCAATCTGGTGCCTGCACCAATTCTTTCGGGCTGGAAGGAACTCGATCCCATTGAGTAAGGATCAATTTGACTTTGGTGCTTCTCTAGGAGGTCTGGGTCTATGTGTTGCAGATCTTTTCGGGTAATCCTTGAGTCCTCTGATTCCGACCGACCTTACCAACGAACCAAATATCTTTGGTAACCTTTATTGCGGATCGTGACAGCTTGGTCATCCAGAATCTGCTCAATCCTGCCTTTTCTCTCGGGCCAATTTATGGGTGGACACTCAAGTGAGGGCTCACTCTTAAAGGAACAGTCAGATCCAAAAACTCGCTCGGTACCACTGCTGGGTCCCTATATTCTACTAAGTCTGAGGTAGTGAAAATAGAGCTAATGCCTAACCATGGAGGTAACTTTAACACACAGGCATTGGTTCCTACCTTCTTTAACATTCTAAAAGGACCAACTCCACGAGCATGTAACTTTCTAATATGACATAGTTTTTCCTTAACAAAATTCTTGACTTGATTCTGGGAATTAGCCAACTTATTATTATTATTCAAGTGAATGCTAATGTCATGATGTAGGTGCTGTGCAATTGACTCTGAGACTCATGTATGGTTGAACAAGTTGAATGGGCAGGTGAACTCAGTAGAATGTGACAAAAGTCCTTATTACTAAGACTTGGATTGACACTTAACTAAAATGCAGACTTACTAAGGCATTCCTATGGAAAGAAATTTTATTGGACTCTCTGGACCTAAACCTAACAGACTATAGACTCTCTAGGTTTGACTTTGGGTTGGTGGATGGCATGGATTCTTAAGAGGTTCCATAGGGTCTTCTGAAAGTATGTGGCAAACCGAACTGGGACTAGATCTAAGAGGTGTACGATATTCCTAAGTAGTGAAAGGTGACTAGATATTCTTTTTGGAAACACCTTATGAAATTCTCCTAAAATCTCCACTACTACCTCTTGGATGTGATCGTGAATTTTTCTAGTCCAAATTGATGACCCCTTACTGATGTCTTATTCTAAACCCTCAGCAAAAATTACATAAATCTCTTGCTCTAAATCCTTCATGAATTCCACTATTTCTAGCGGTTGCTCTATAGGGCTTAGCTCTTGGACTTCAGCTTCCTCAAGTTGACAATTTTGCTCCTCCATAATTTCTTTAGCTACAAGCAATGGTTTATGTTCAACTAACCCTTAGATCAGACTCAGTTCTATAGACTTCTCTTTCTATCTCTCCAATAGGTGTAGTTTCTTCTTCCTCTAACGTATCACTGGGCTCAAGCTCAATCTTCTTTCCCTTAGATTCATCAATAGGCTTAGTGGCTTCTTCTCCTAATGGACTAATGGACTCACAAATGTCTACCTCTACATGACTAAGGGACTCGGGACTATCGACCTCTAAATGATTATTGGGCTCAACCTCTTCGTCCTTAAAGCCTTCAATGGGTTCTTCCTCATCCTCTTCGTATTCATCAACTAAACTTGCGTCAGCCTCATATACCTCCTCGATACAACCTATAAGGGGTTCTTGATCTCTCTCCTCATCACAGTCAATAGGTTCAGGGTTTTTTAAATTGTCAATTTGAGTAGGATCCTAAACAACTATACCTAGGCTGGCCATGTCTAGCTTTTCCTCCTTATGTTCAACTATGGTAGTAGGAATGGGTTGGACAAACTGATAGATAGGAATGGACCGGATAGTAGGAGTGGGTGGGGCAAGTGGGGGAATAGGAGTGGGTCGATTCATGAAAATAAATGGGGTGGTAGGAAAGGGTGGACTCTGATGAACACATGGGACAATAGGGATGAACTGGCTAAATGAGCCTAGATTAGGGCTTGACTTATTTTCAGGGATATTAGTCCTATTAAGTGTGGCCTGATAGGTGATGGGCTCCTTATGCCTATAGGACATGGGTAGGTATTTCTTCCTAAGTCTAATCTCTATGGTTCTCCATGTTCTAATGGGCATCTCCCTCTTTTAACGACATGCGTGCTCAACCTTTTTCCAATATATCCTAGCCTGTCGGGTTAGTTTAAGCCTAGCAAATTTTATCTTTCCTTCTTTTGACATTTCTTTCCAATCGAAATACTCATTCATCCTCCTTTCCCAATCAATGTAATCCTCTAGCTCTAGATCACCACCAAAAGTGGGTGTGTAGGGCCGGGTGCTCCTAATGGATCTTTCCTCTGAGTCCACTAAGTATGGGTATGAGCTTATAGGATGATACTCAGGGGTAAAATCATAGTGATAGGCTCTCCTAGGGTTAGGATGTGGGGTAGGTAGACGAGGGTCTAACTTAAGCTCAGTCTTGGTCTTACGATTTTCTTCTTAGGAGCTCACTTGATCATTCAATTGGGTCAATCGTTTAGTAATGGTCCTAAGCATAGCTCAAATGTCATTATGCATGGATGGCTCGGATGGGGACTGACTCTAATTGGATTGGTATGGGCTCCGGACAGGGTTGGCATGCAGGAAAGCACACAAAATGAAAAAAGAATGACTACTGACTCCTAGACCTAGAGCTCAAATAAAGTGTGCCAACTAAATGCTAATCAATCACCAAGTACCCTGTAGCTGGCCAGGTAGCAGGTGGAAGGGGGGGAGGTTCTTCCTGCTTAACGCAAGGGCCTAATTAGAGTAACCCCGTCACTCCACTTAAGTCATTTGACATTTGACCTCCAGCCTTAGACATCAGGTTCCAATCGTAAATGGAGAAAGACTCACACCAGTTTCAATAAAATATGTGAACTCAATCGTGGGTGTCCCTACTGCTCAATTATGTCTACTGAATTTTAAAATTGGGAGGTTTGGGCTCGTATGCAGGTTGATGATTTTCTGGGCCCAGGAAGGGTAATGAAATCCCCACCTGATCTAAGATAGCGGTGCCCTTAAGCCAATTTAATGCAGAGATGATGAAACACTAAAGACTTAAATTAACAAGTCAGGTCTCTAACCAAAAGGATGCAGCAATATAATTTTTTTTTTTAATTTTTAGTTATGAAACTAATTAATAGCAGTAATTAAAATGTTTTAATTATTATTTTTTTTTTTGCTTATGTGTGTCACTTAAGGCCTTTCCTCAAGTTAGCCTTTCTTGCGATGGCTATGCACAGCCCTCTTGGTAGCCTACGGCACTCCCGGAACATAGGTAGTTGGATCAAACGTACCAAGGTACTACCGGTAGCCTTCCTTATTGGTACGTCCCTGATATCCCTACCAAACGTCCATTGGGTCAAACAGCTCGGGGTACTACCTCTAGCCTCCCCCTTTGGACTATCCCTAAATGAGCACAGTAGAGACCAAGATATGCTCTTTTCTTTTTAGAGTTTTTTTTATATGCAAGGAAAATAAGCAAATATGGGAGGTGTATAGAAATTTTAGCAAGCTAAAATTTCTAGCACCTATGCAAAGCTACTTTTCTAATATGATACAAGAACAAGTCCTAACAACGAAGCTCTGATACCAAAACTGATGTAGAACGTGGATAAAACACAAATGCAATGAAATAATATATTATATATATATATATATATATATTTTATGAGATGGCTAATTATCTAGAAAGATTAAAAACTAGTTAAGCTATACTATGCAAGATAGGCGGAAGTATACATTGAAACTAGAACTGTTAGAATATTAATGAAACTAGGAAAGTGAAGGTTAGAAAACCTTTGGTTAAGATATGCTCTCAACATTCACTAAATCAGAGAAAGAGAATTAGAGAAAGGATTTCATATACCAATAGTGATCACTCAAAGATTGAAATAGGAAGATCACTCTGACAGGTTGAAAGTCTAGGATGAAGAAGCTGTCTACCGGAGAGGATCTTCGAAATATAGTTCAGGGGTAAAGATGACTTCCTCTTCGGCTCATGAATCCCTAAGAAAACAATAAGAGGAGATGGGGGCCTGTGGTTGGCGGTAGGGTTATTTTAGGGTTTCTGAAGGAGGAGCCAGCTAGGGTTTGGGTTTGAGGGAGGTTAGAAAAGATGAAAGGAAACACTAAGAGCTTCACACCCACTCCTTTCCGGAGTACCAGAGCCTTCACAGTAATGAAAAAGAACTTTAGATTTTTTTTATTAATGTTTTTTTTCATTTACAAGAGAAAGATCTTTTTATAACCCTTTCATGTCAATACAAGTTAAATTATTCATTTTAAATACATAATTGACATGGATTGTAATGTATGGCATGTGATTCTTTTTGAGGAGACATGGATCTCGGCATGCTTTATCTGGGACGACCAAAAAGAGAAAGTGGCTGCAATTTTTAAGCTTGTAGAGGAGGGGGACCACTTGAGAAAGGGAAAGAGTGGGCGCCCCTTCATTCCTCCTGCCATCTTTGACTGGGTGGCAACCTTCTTTCATCTGGGGTGCATGAAGATCTTCTAATTAGAGTGAAAAAATTAATTTCTTTCATAGATGCTTGCTAGGGGACCGCATGATAAATGTGGAAGTCAATGGGCGCCCAAAAGCTTCCATATTAGGGTGGACGACATGAAGAAAAGAGGAAGGAGGGTGTTGGTGCCTAGATTCCTTCCTAAATTGATGTGGGTCATCTCCTTGCTTTGCTCTGATGATGCCATGTGTCCTGAAGTGGTCCAAGACATGGGTCATTGCATGGTTAATGGGTCTTCTCTTGGGTCTTCAAGGTAAACCTTCTTTTGATTTATTATAGAACTCAATGAAAGAAAATAATACTTGATACTTGACCAACTCTTGGATTCCAACAATGAACCAGGCTAACTAGCACAACTGGACTTGACAAGGACTCTAAGAATAAAGAAAAAGGACTCTCATAAATCAAAGATCCATAAGGAACATTGAAACCTCTATCTCAATCTGGTGCCTGCACCAGTTTAAGGGGTTCAGGGTTAGGGTACGTAGACTTATGGGTTTTTTAAGGTTTTGGGGATTTGGGGTTTAGAGTTTGGGATTTGAGGTTTTGGATTTTAGGAGGTTTTAGGAGTTTTAGGGGTTTTAGGGGTTAAGGTTTTTAGGGTTTTTTAAGATTTTAGGGTTTTAGGTTTGAGGTCTGGGGTTTAGATTTTTTTAAAGGTTTTTTTAGGGTTTTTTTAGGGTTTTAGGGGTTTAGGGTTTAGGGGTTTTAGGGTTTAGGTTTTTAGGGTTTTAGGGTTCTAAGGATTTTAGGGGTTTTGGGTTTTTAGGGTTTTAAGGGTTTAGGAGGTTTTAGGGGTTTAGGGGTTTAGGTTTTAGAGGTTTTTGGGGGTTTTAGGGTTTGGGGGTTTAGGGTTTAGGGGGTTGAGGTTTAAGGATTAGGGTTTTAGGGGATTTTAGGGGTTAGGGGTTTAGGGATTTAGGTTTTGTAGGGTTTTTTAGGGTTTTTTTTAGGGTTTTAGGGTTTAGGGATTTTAGGGATTTTAGGGTTTAGGTTTAGGGTTTAGGTTTAGGGTTTTAGGGTTTAGGGTTTTAGGGTTTTAGGGTTTAGGGTTTTAGGTTTTTAGGGTTTTTGGGGTTTTAGGGTTCGAGGTTTTAGGGTTTAAGGGTTTAGGGTTCGAGGTTTAGGGTTTTAAGGGTTTTAGGGGTTTTAGGGTTTTAGGGGTTTAGGGGTTGAGGGTTGGGGGTTTAGGGGTTTAGAGGGTTTAGGGGTTTTAGGGTTTTAGGGGTTTTAGGGGTTTAGGGTTTAGTGTTTAAGGGGTTTAGGGTTTAGGGTTTTAGGGTTTTAGGGGTTTTAAGGGTTTAGAGTTTAGGATTTAGGGTTTAGGGTTTTAGGGTTTTAGGGTTTTAGGGTTTTAGGGGTTTAGGGGTTTAAGGGTTTGGGGTTTGGGGTTTGGGGTTTTGGGTTTGAGGGTTGGGGGTTGGGGTTTTAGGGGCTTGGGGGTTTTAGGATTTAGGGTTTTAGGATTTTAGAGGTTTAGGGTTTTAAGGTTTTAGGAGTTTAGGGGTTTAGGGTTTAGGATTTGGGGTTTTGGGGTTTTAGGTTTAGGATTTAGGGTTTTAGGGTTTTAGGGTTTTAGAGATTTTGGGTTTTAGGGGTTTTGGGTTTTTGGGGTTTAGGGGTTTTAGGGATTTTAGGGTTTAGGGTTTAGGGGCTTAGGGGTTAGGGGTTAGGGGTTTTAGGGGTTTAGGGGTTTAGGGTTTAGGGTTTAAGGGTTTTAGGGGTTTAGGGTTTTAGGGGTTTAAGGGTTTAGGGTTTAGGGGTTAGGGTTTAGGGTTTAGGGTTTTAGGGTTTAGGGTTTAGGGTTTTAGGGGTTTAGGGTTTTTAAGGGTTTTAGGGTTTTTAGAGTTTTTAAGATTTTAGGGTTTTTAGGATTTTTAGGGTTTTTAGGGTTTTAGGATTTTTAAATTTTTAAGGTTTTAGGGTTTTTAGGGTTTTTAAGGGTTTTTAGGGTTTTTAAGGGTTTTAGGATTTTTGAGGGTTTTAGGGGTTTTTAAGGGTTTTTAGGGTTTTAGGGGTTTTTAGAGGTTTTTGGGGTTTTTGAGGTTTTTTGTGGTTTTGTAGGGGCTTTTAGGTTTTAGGGTTTTAGGGGTTTAGGGTTTAGGATTTAGGGTTTAGGGTTTAGGTTTTAGGGTTTAGGGTTTAGGGTTTAGGGTTTAGGGTTTAGGGTTTAGGGTTTTAGGTTTTGTTTAGGGTTTAGGGTTTTAGGGTTTTAGGGTTTTAGGGTTTTAGGGTTTAGGGTTTTAGGGTTTTAGGGTTTTAGGGTTTAGGGTTTAGGGGTTTAGGGTTTAAGGGTTAGGTGTTTAATGGTTTTAGGGGTTTAAGGGTTTTAGGGTTTTGGGTTTTAGGGTTTTAGGGTTTTAAGGGTTTAGGGGTTTAGGGTTTTAGGGTTTAGGGTTTTAGGGTTTTAAGGTTTTCGGGTTTTAGGGGTTTTAGGATTTTAGAGTTTTAGGGTTTTAGGGGTTTAGGGTTTCGAGTTTTAGGGGTTTAGGGTTTAGGGTTTTAGGGTTTAGGGTTTTAGGGTTTTAGGGTTTTAGGGTTTAGGGTTTAGGGTTTAGGGTTTAGGTTAGGGTTTAGGGTTTAAGGGTTTAGGGTTTTAGGGTTTAGGGTTTTAGGTTTTAGGGTTTTAGGTTTTAAGGTTTTTGGGTTTTAGGGTTTTAGGGTTTAGGGTTTAGGGGTTTAGGGTTTTAAGGTTTAGGGTTTAGGGTTTAGGGTTTTAGGGTTTTAGGGTTTAGGGGTTTAGGGTTTAGGGTTTTAGGGTTTAGGGTTTAAGGGTTTAGGGTTTTAGGGGTTTAGGGTTTTAGGGTTTTAGGGTTTAGGGTTTTAGGGTTTTAGGGTTTAGGGTTTAGGGTTTAGGGTTTAGGGTTTAGGGTTTAGGGTTTAGGGTTTAGGGGTTTAGGGTTTTTAGGGTTTTAGGGTTTTTGGATTTTAGGGTTTTAGGGTTTTAGGGTTTTTAGGGTTTAGTTTTAGGGTTTTAGGGTTTTAGGGTTTAGGGTTTTAGGGTTTTAGGGTTTAGGGTTTTAGGGTTTAGGGTTTTAGGGTTTTAGGGTTTAGGGTTTAGGGTTTTAGGGTTTAAGGGTTTAGGGTTTAGGGTTTTAAGGTTTTAGGGTTTTAGGGTTTTAAGGG
>JACVBY030000369.1:0-10000 GCA_017589505.3 Metroxylon sagu | reverse complement strand
GGTTTTAGGGGTTTAGGGTTTAAGGGTTTTAGGGTTTAAGGGGTTTAGGGGTTAGGGTTTAAGGTTTTAGGGGTTAGGGTTCAGGGTTCAGGGTTTTAGGGGTTCAAGGTTTAATGGGTTTTAGGGTTTAGGGGTTTAAGGGGTTTTAAGGTTTAGGTTTTAGGATTTTAAGGTTTAGGGTTTAGGGTTTTAGGAGTTTTAGGGTTTTAGGGTTTGAGGTTTTAGGGGTATAGGGTTTATAGGGTTTTAGGGTTTATAGGATTTTAGGGATTTAGGGTTTTAGGGGTTTAAGGGTTTAGGGGTCTAGGGGTTTGGGGGTTTAGGGGTTTAAGGGTTGGGGGTTTTAGGGTTTAAGGGGTTTTTAGGGTTTAAGGGTTTTAGGGTTTAGGGTTTAGGGGGTTTAGAGTGTAGGGGGTTTAGGGTTTTAGGGTTTAGGGTTAGGGGTTTTAGGGGTTAGGGTTTTAGGTTTTAGGGGTTTTAGGGGTTTAGGGTTTTAGGTTTTAGGGTTTTAGGGTTTAGGGTTTAGGGTTTAGGGTTTAGGATTTAGGTTTTAGGGTTTTGGGTTTAGGGGGTTTGGGGTTTGGGGTTTTAGGGGTTAGGGTTTAGGGGTTTAGGGTTTTTGAGGGTTTAGGGGTTAGGGGTTTAGGGTTTAGGGGTTTAGGTTTTAAGGGTTTTAGGGTTTTGGGGTTTGGGGTTTAGGTTTTAGGGTTTTAGGGGTTTAGAGTTTTAGAGGTTTAGGGTTTTAGGGTTTAGGGGTTTAGGGTTAGGGGTTTAGAGTTTTAGGGTTTTAGGGTCTTGGGGTTTTAGGATTTTGCGGGTTTGGGGTTTGGGGTTTTAGGGGTCTAGGGGTCTGGGGGTTTTGGGGTTTTAGGGGTTTAGGTTTTAGGGTTTTAGGGTTTTTAGGGTTTGGGGTTTGGGGTTTGGGGTTTGGAGTTTAGTGTTTTAGGGGTTTTGGGTTTTAGGGTTTAGGGTTTTAGGGTTTTAGGGGGTTTAGGGTTTAGGGTTTTAGGGGTTTAGGGTTTTGGGGTTTTGGGTTTTGGGTTTTAGGGGTTTAGGGTTTTGGGTTTGGGTTTTAGGGGTTTTGGGGTTTGGGGTTTTGGGGTTTTAGGTTTTTAGGGGTTTTAGGGGTTAGGGGTTAGGGGTTGGGGGTTGGGGGTTTTAGGGTTTTAGGGGGTTTAGGGTTTAGGGTTTAGGGTTTTAGGTTTTAGGTTTTTAGGGTGTTAAGGGTTTTAAGGGTTTTAGGGTTTTTAGAGTTTTAAGGATTTTAGGGTTTAAGGGTTTAAGGGTTTGGGGTTTGGGGTTTGGGGTTTAGGTTTTAGGGGTTTAGGTTTTAGGGTTTTAGGGTTTAGGTTTTTAGGGGTTTTTAGGGGTTAGGGGTTAGGGTTAGGGTTAGGGTTAGGGTTAGGGTTAGGGGTTAAGGGTTAGGGGTTAGGGGTTAGGTTTTAGGTTTTAGGTTTTAGGTTTGGGGGTTTAGGGTTTAGGGTTTAGGGTTTAGGGTTTTAAGGGGTTTTTAGGATTTTAGGGGTTTGGGGTTTAGGGTTTTTAGGGGTTTTTAGGGTTTTAGGTTTTAAGTGTTTTAGGGGTTTTAGGGTTTAGGGGTTAGGGTTTTAGGGGTTTAGGGGTTCAAGGGTTTAAGGGTTTAAGGGTTTTAGGGTTTAGGTTTTAGGGGTTACAGGTTTAGGGTTTTAGGGGTTTAGGGCTTTTAGGTTTTTAGGGTTTTTAGGGGTTTGAAGGTTTAGGGTTTTAGGGGTTAAGTTTAAGGTTTTAGGGTTTTAGGGTTTAGCGTTTAAGGGTTTTAGGTTTAAGGGTTTTAGGGTTTTAGGGTTTAGGGTTTTTTATGGTTTTAGGGTTTTAGGGTTTTATGATTTTAGGGTTTAGGGTTTAGGGTTGGTTTAGGTTTTAGAGTTTTAGGTTTTAGGGTTTAGGGTTTTGGGGTTAGGGTTTTAGGTTTTAGGGTTTAGGGTTTTTAAGGTTTTAGGGTTCAGGGTTTTTAGGATTTAGGGTTTAGAGGCTTTTAGGGGGTTTAGTGGGTTGGGGGTTGGGGTTTGTGGTTTTTGGGTTTTTGGGTTTAAGGGTTAGGGGTTTAGGGTTTAGGGTTTAGGTTTTAAGGGTTTAGGATTTATGGTTTAGGGGTTTGGGGTTTGGGGTTTAGGGTTTTTAGGGTTTAGGGTTTTAGGGTTTAGAGGTTTGGGGTTTTAGGGGTTTGGAGGTTTAGGGGTTAGGTTTTAGGGGTTTAGGGTTTTAAGGGGTTTTAAGGGGTTTAGGGTTTAGGGTTTAGGGTTTTAGGGGTTAGGGGGTTTAGGGTTTTTAGGGTTTTTAGGGTTTAGGTTTTTAGGGGTTTTTGGGGTTTTAGGGGTTTAAGTTTTTGGGGTTGTAAACCCCCCCCACGTGATTTATAAATGTTAAAAAAAAAAGGGGGAAGAAGAAGAAGAAGAAAGAGAAGGAAAGAGAGAGAGAAGGGGGTGGCCGCCACCGGCAGCCGGCCTGGGGCCGGTCGTCAGCGGCCAGCCGACCCCCGGGGAGGGCCGGTGGCGGCCCTAGGCCGCCGGCCATCCTCAGCCACCCCTGGTTCAGGTGAACCAGGGGTGAAATAGAGAGAAGAAACAGGACTGGGCTGGGTTCGGCTGAACCAGGGGTGAAATAGAGAGAAGAAACAGGACTGGGCCGGGTTCGGCCCAGTCCAGTTAGCCTGTTTGGGCTGAATTTTGGGCCCCAAAATGGGTCCGGCCCAACAAAAGAAAAATAGGGTTGTGATCAGCATGGATCCTAGTTTGTCAGGGAATTTTTATTTCCCCATTTGGGCTTCTATATTTGGAGATATTCAAGCTCAAGTTGGGCCCCAGATTAGATTGGGTTAAGTGTAGGAGTCAGTTTGACATCCTAAAATTAAAATTTAAAAATCTGAAAAATTATGTTGTAGGTACCCAGAGGTCCATATAGCTGATTTACACCTTGGGATTAGCGTTGTGAGGTAAGTAAGCCAGTTATAATGATTTTTTAAATCATTATTAAATTATGCCATTATTGAAATAATGAAATTGATTTATAGTATTATTTAAAAAATGATATTGGTGGTACCACATTTATGCAAATGAATTATTTGACTTGATTATTGTTAATTTTGGTAAATTAAATTGGTATTTTATACATGCAATTGATTATGGACATGATTATATGAAATTACTAAATTTAGTAAAATATGAAAAGTAAATTGATATATGTTTGCAGTAATGCATATAAATGTTATTTGTGATTGTGTTATTATATGTCATTACGGTCCACATTATATGTTCATGACTCCAGGACCCACCTCCACAGGGGGAATATGTGGGGAACACACATCCTAGGGATGTGCTGTGATAGGATATGACATGTAACCCCATTTGTATGACATGTAGTTATTATTCCTCCTTATTTGTAATATTATTGTACTGGATGCCTTGCATGCCTGGCATGTGGCGGGTTGTCACCCCTGGGCCACCACCACTGGATCTGGGGCGTGACAGCTTGTAGTGGTATCAGAGCCATGGTTTCAGACCCTTAGAGTGTGTGACTAGATGAAACTTTAATTGGAAATGCAATCTAAGACAGATGAATATATGGAATGTGGTATAATAGTTGGAAGTTGCAATTGATGATAACCATGACTTGATAGCATTGGTATGTCCATATTTGGGATCTATTATAATTGAGTAGACATTTAAATTTTGAGTTGTTAAATTTGAATTTGAGTGTGCATGCACAAATATATATCGTGGATTTTATTAGTAGAACTTGCATTATTGAAATTGCATGTTCAAAACTGATAGTTAATCTGCTGATTACAGTGATAATTGATATTGATGTTATTTTTGGGTAATGAAGTGGTTGACTACATATTATCTCATGATGGATTATTTAGGAAGAATGTAAGATTTTAAATTTGAAGATAATTAGTGTTCATGTCTTTGAAGGGGGTAGATCCTATTAATCTTGTTAATCTTTGGGACATAATTAGTGTTCATATTTTTGAGAAAGGTGGACCTTGTTAATCTTTAAGATTGATCTTGACTATGAATACTCAAAAGTTTTGAGGGTAGAATATGAAAGATTCTCAGCAGTAATAAGAATAATCAATGGGATAAATTCTATTGATAAAGAATTTTATAAAGATTTTTCCTGAGCTGTTAGGATAGCTCCAGATCATGAGATAAATATCTCTGCTAATAGATTCTTATATCAAGAACTCTTTTAAAGGCTCCTTGTAAGATAACCTCTGTTGAAGAATCAAGGGCACTAATTGTTTCACTAGATCTATTGTGTTTCTTTGTCGTGCCCATCCATAGTTTCCAATTAGGTATCTTACTCCAGGGTGGATAAATTGTTAATCAGCTATAAGTAGCTTGAATCTTTTTAAGGAAAAAGGAGAGAAATGATTTCATTTTGATCATCACCAATTGCAGATTATGGCTAAGGATACACCTTAAATTGCTCTCAGATTAAAGAGAGACTATCATGATTTTTCTAGATATTCCTTTGGATAGTAAGTGTATCTATAATCTTTATGGATCTTATACGTCAAGTATCCCATCCTATCCAAATCAGTTGAGGACATTCTGAGATATTCAAGGGGTTTAAATTAATTTGCTATGGTGTGACAAGAGACATTGTATGATCTAATTAAAAGAAATTGAATTAGTTAATTGTGATAATTATGGAAGATGTCTTGAATTATTGCTATGATGTTCATTAACGTTAGCTTGAAGTATTCAAGAGTGGAACCAAGTATGTTATGGTATTTCAATCAAAAGATGAAAAGGGAAATTGCTTATTATGTAGCCAAGTGCTTAGTGTGCCAACAAGTGAAGGCCGAGCATCAAAGGCCTGTGGGACCTCTTCAGTTTCTGATGATTTCCCAGTGGAAATGGGAAAAGATCACTATGGATTCTGTGATAGATTTGCCCAAAACTCCTAGAAGCAATGATGCGGTCTGGGTTATTGTTGATAGATTGACAAAGTCAGCCCACTTCCTACCTTTCAGAGTTGGGGTCTCTAGTGATAGATTGGCCATTATGTACATTGAGCAGAGTGGGGGAAGTGGCTTATAGCCTAGCATTACCTCCTGCACTCTCTGGGGTGCATAATGTATTCCATGTCTCTATGTTGAGGAAGTACATTTCTGACCCCAGTCATGTGATAGAAGCGGAGCCCATATTGCTAAAGAAGAATTTGACATATGAAGAGCATCCTATACGTATTATGGACCACAAAGATCAAGTTCTGAGACAGTATAGCATTCCCTATGTTAAGGTTCAGTGGAGTAATCACTTTGAACGAGAGGCTACGTGGGAACTTGAAGAGGAGGTGAAAAGGAAATATCCTCATCTATTTGCATCTGAATAGATATTTGTATATATGCACAAAAGTGTATTTACCGTTGTATTTTGATCAGAAAGATAGATAAATACAGCTAGTAATTTCCATTTTAGGCCTCAAAAATTTTTATTCGTGATATGCATTAATTTCAAGGCTGAAATTTTTTTATAAGGAGGGGAGGATGTAAACCCCCCACGTGATTTATAAATGTTAAAAAAAAAAATGGGAAGAAGAAGAAGAAGAAAGAGAAGGAAAGAGAGAGAGAAGGGGGTGGCCACCGATGGCGGCCAGCCTGGAGCCGGTCGTCGGCAGCCAGTCGACCCTCGGGGAGGGTCGGTGGTGGCCCTAGGCCGTCGGCCATCCTCAGCCACCCTTGGTTCAGGTGAACCAGGGGTGAAACAGAGAGAGGGAACAGGACTGGGCCGGGTTCGGCCCATCCAGTTAGCCTGTTTGGACTAAATTTTTGAGCCCCAAAATGGGTCCGACCCAATAAAAGAAAAATAGGATTGTGATCAGCATGGATCCTAGTTTGTCAGGGAATTTTTATTTCCCCATTTGGGCTTCTATATTTGGAGATATTCGAGCCCCAAGTTGGGCCCAAAATTAGATTGGGTTAAGTATAGAAGTCAGTTTGACATCCTAAAATTGAAATTTAAAAATCTAAAAAATTATGTTGTAGATACCCAGAGGTCCATACAGCTGATTTACACCTTGGGATTAGCGTTGTGAGGTAAGTAAGCCAGTTATAATGATTTTTTAAATCATTATTAAATTATGCCATTATTGAAATAATGAAATTAATTTATAATATTATTTTAAAAATGATATTGGTGGTACCATATTTATGCAAATGAATTATTTGACTTGATTATTGTTAATTTTGGTAAATTAAATTGGTATTTTATACATGCAATTGATTATGGACATGATTATATGAAATTATCAAATTTGGTAAAATATGAAAAGTAAATTGATATATGTTTGCAGTAATGCATATAAATGTTATTTGTGATTGTGTTATTATATGTCATCACGGTCCACATTATATGTTACATGACTCCGGAACCCACCTCCACAGGGGGAATATGTAGGGAACACACATCCTAGGGATGTGCTGTGACAGGATATGACATGTAACCCCATTTGTATGACATGTAGTTATTATTCCTCCTTATTTGTAATATTATTGTACTGGATGCCTTGCATGCCTGGCATGCGGCAGGTTGTCACCCCTGGGCCACCCCACTATATCTGGGGCGTGACAGCTTGTAATGGTATCAGAGCCATGGTTTCAGACCCTTAGAGTGTGTGACTAGATGAAACTTTAATTGGAAATGCAATCTAAGACAGATGAATATATGGAATGTGGTATAATAGTTGGAAGTTGCAATTGATGATAACCATGACTTGATAGCATTGGTATGTCCATATTTTGGATCTATTATAATTGAGTAGACATTTGAATTTTGAGTTATTAAATTTGAATTTGAGTGTGCATGCACAAATATATATCGTGGATTTTATTAGTAGAACTTGCATTATTGAAATTGCATGTTCAAAATTGATAGTTAATATGTTAATTATAGTGATAATTGATATTGATGTTATTTTTGGGTAATGAAGTGGTTGACTACATATTATCTCATGATGGATTATTTAGGAAGAATGTAAGATTTTAAATTTATGAAGATAATTAGTGCTTCCCCATGTCTTTGAAGGGGGTAGATCCTATTAATCTTGTTAATCTTTGGGGACACAATTAGTGTTCATATTTTTGCAGAAATAGGTGGATCTTGTTAGTCTTTAAGATTGATCTTGGTACTATGAATAGACCTCAAAAGTTTTGAGGGTAGAATATGAAAAAGATTCTCAAAGAAAAGTAATAAGAATAATCAATGGGATAAATTCTATTGATAAAGAATTTTATAAAGATTTTTTTCCCTGAGGAGCATTATTAGAATAGCTCCCAGTATCATGAGATAAATATCTACGCTAATAGATTCTTATATCAAGAACTCTTTTAAAGGCTCCTTGTAAGATAACCTTTCTCTCGTTGAAGAAATCAAGGGAACACTAGTTGTTATTCTACTAGATCTATTGTGTTTCTTCAACCATTATCTTAGTGCCCATCCATAGTTTCCAATTAGGTATCTTTCTCTTAGGGTGCAGATAAATTGTTAATCAGCTATAAAGTAGCTTAAATCTTTTTAAAGGAAAAAGGAGAGAAATGATTTCATTTTTGATTCATCACCAATTAGAGATTATGGCTAAGGATACACCTAAATTGCTACTCGGATTAAAGAAGAGACTATCATGATTTTTCTAGATTTTCCTTTGGATAGCTTAAAGATGTATCTATAATCTTTATGGATTCTTTTATACGTCAAGTATCCCATCCCTATCCAAATCAGTTGAGGGACATTGCCGAGATATTCAAGGGGTTTTTAAATTAATTTGCTATGGTGTGACAAGAGATCATTGTATGATCTAATTAAAAGAAATTGAATTGAGTTAATTGTGATAATTATGGAAGATGTCTTGAATTATTGCTATGATGTTCATTAACGTTAGCTTGAAGTATTCAAGAAGAGTGGAACCAAGTATGTTATGGTCATTTTCAATCAAAAGATGAAAAGGGAAATTGCTTTATTAACATTATGTAGCCCAAGTGCTTAGTATGCCAACAAGTGAAAGCCGAGCATCAAAGGCACTGTGGGACCTCTTCGATTTGGGGCTTGATGATTTCCCAGTGGAAATGGGGAAAAGATCCACTATGGATTCCGCTGATAGATTTGCCCAAAAACTCCATAGAAGCAATGATGCGATGCAGGTTATTGTTGATAGATTGATAAAAAATTGTCCACTTCCTACCTTTCAGAGTTGGGGTCTCTTAGTGATAGATTGGCCATTATGTACATTGTGAGGCGAGTAGGTGGGAGAAAGTGGCTTAATAGCTTAACATTACCTCCCGCACTCTCCTCGGGGTGCATAATGTATTCCATGTCTCTATGTTGAGGAAGTACATTCATTCGACCCCGCCATGTGATAGAAGCGGAGCCCATATTGCTAAAGAAGAATTTGACATATGAAGAGCATCCTATACGTATTATGGATCACAAAGATCAAGTTGCGAGACGGTATTCATAGCATTCCCTATGTTAAGGTTCAAAATTTGGAGTAATCACTTTGAACGAGAGGCTACGTGGGAACTTGAAGAGGAGGTGAAAAGGAAATATCCTCATCTATTTGTATACTGAATAGACTATTTGTATATATGCACAAAAGTGTATTTACCATTGTATTTTAGATCAGAAAGACTAGATAAATATCAAATAGTAATTTCCATTTTGTAGGCCTCAAAAAATTTTTTATTCGTGATATGCATTACAATTTCAAGAGCTGAAATTTTTTTTTATAAGGAGGGGAGGATGGCTAAACCCCACGTGATTTATAAATGTTAAAAAAAAAAAGAGCGGAGAGAAAGAAAGAAAGAAAGAGAAGGAAAGAGAGAGAGAGAAGGGGTGGCTTCACCGATGGCGCGCCCGGCCACCGCAGAGCGGTCGTCGGCACCGGCCGGTCGACCTCTCGAGGAGGGTCGGTGGTGGCCCTAGGCCGTCTGAGCCATCCTCGCCCACCCTTGGTTCGGGTGAACCGGGGGTGAGAAACAGAGAGGGAACCGGGGGCCCGGGCCGGGTTCGGCCCCATCCCGGTTAAGCTTGTTTGGACTAAATTTTCGAGCCCCAAAATGGGTCCGAGCCCAATAAAAGAAAAATAGGTTGTCGAATCGGCATGGATCCTAGTTTGTCAAAGAATTTTTATTTCCCCATTTGGGCTTCTATATTTGGAGATATTCAAGCCCCTAAGTTGGGCCCAAAATTAAATTGGGTTAAGTATAGAAGTCAGTTCATTGACATCCTAAACATTGATTTAAAAATCTAAAAAGTTATGTTGTTGATACCCGAAGGTCCATATACGACTGATTTACACCTTGGGATTAGCGTTGTGAGGTAAGTAAGCCGGAAGTTATAATGATTTTTTAAATCATTATTTTAAAATTATGCCATTATTGAAATAATGAAATTAATTTTATAGTATTATTTTAAAAAATGATATTGATGGTACCATATTTATGCAAATGAATTATTTGACTTGATTATTGTTAATTTTGGTAAATTAAATTTTGGTATTTTATAACATAGCAATTGATTATGGACATGATTATATGAAATTATCAAATTTGGTAAAATATGAAAAATAAATTGATATTATATTTGCAGTAATGCATATAAATGTTATTTGTGATTGTGTTATAATATATGTGTCATCACGGTCCTGACATTATTATGTTACATGACTCTAGGACCCACTCACTCCACGGAAATATGTGGGGAACACACATCCTAGGGATGTGCTATGACAGGGATATGTGGGTGCAGGCATGTAACCCCATTTATATGACATGTAGTTATTGTTACATACTTATTTGCTTAATATTTATTAATGTCTTGCGGATGCCTTTGTACATGTGCATGTAGGGATGGAGTTTGTCACCCACAGGCCTGCTACCACCTTTGGATGGGGTGTGAGAAGTTTGCTGGGTTTTTGGGGTTAAGGTTTTTTAGGGTTTTTTAGGGTATAGGGTATG